>JAOANR010000001.1:23932603-24243572 GCA_030278955.1 Hygrophila difformis | reverse complement strand
ATTGGAAAACTAATTTTCCTGAGTTGTTTACCTTATGGTTGCAGTACTTTGGTGGGACGAACTTTGGTCGTACTGCTGGGGGCCCAAATATCATTACTAGCTATGATTATGATGCTCCTCTTGATGAATATGGTGGGATTTGCAACCAGTTCTTTCTTTGCTCCCCTTGATGAATATGGTGGGATTTGCAACCAGTTCTTTCTTCTCTTTTATTTTTTTATTCCATTCCCTTCAGAAACGAGAAACTATGTGGAAGGAAAAGTGACTTGCAAGTGTCATAACTTGCCTTGTTAAATTGTTTTAATGAGAGCAGAAAAATATTATAACTAGCAATATAAGCACAAATAGTGAATTTTACATCATTTTGTTTTTGTTTGTCAATGGTTATAAATAGATCGTGAAAAAGGGAGTGGTGTACTCCAGGATGAGACATTTTTGAAATGTTTTATTTTCTCATTTTCCTTGTTCTCTATTAGAGAAAAATGTCTCTCATTTCAGTTGCATGTCCTCAGTTGTTTCATACATTTTACATAATAGCTCTATAACATGTCTAGGGCTTCTGAGACAACCTAAATGGGAACATCTGAAAGATCTGCATGCTGCTATAAAACTTTGCGAACTTGCCCTTGTTGGTGTCAATTCACCTGAATAATATCAAATTGGGACCAAAACAGGAGGTGTGCATAAGCTTTAATTATTATTTTAATTATTATTTTAAAACATCTTTTAGATTGAATGTGGCACACCAAATTTTATTGTTCTTCCTTTGCTGCTATATTGCTATGTCCCTGAATTGGTTATTCCTGAAATCCTAGAAAATATTGTGATCTTCCATTTGACAGTTTCTTAAACTTTGTCACCACAAGATTTTGTTGTGGTTTTTGTCTTCTTTTTTCATTTGTCTTAATCTTTTTTCTCTTTTTAATTTATTTTCATAATTCTTTTTTATTTTTATTTTTTACTTTTAATTTTTAAATATCTCTTTTGTTGGATGATCGTGTCACTTAAAAGTTTTAAGTTGGTGGGCGATGCATCGAATTATATTTATTATTATTAATTCCTTCAACATTTGTAAATCTGTAATTTTCTTTTCTTAATTTTTTCCCTAAACGGTTGTATCGTCTAAAAGTTTAATCCGAATGGAGATGTGTCACTCTATATTTAACAATATTAATTTCTCCAAACAGTTGAAACATTTTCTTTGTGACAACCCGAATATATCCGGATATTTTATACGAATACTTTATACCCCAAAGAAACAAATTCAAATTGTTTTGAACTACGTAATGACTTGATCCCTTCACGGGGGACGTAGGCAACTCGGAAATTTCAATTCTGGGTTCAGTCAAATAATAACAAACAACGACACACAATAATACAATCGCTTAATCAAACAATTCCCGAACTCACGAGAGGATGAAGTGCAACTTCGAGGACGAAGTTGGTTCTTAAGGGGGGTAGACTGTAATACCCGTAAATTTTAGAATATAAAAATAGGAATTAATCCAATAGGAGAGAAGGTTTTGTTTCCGAGAACCCGTAGACGCGGAAATGCACGGAAGTCAAAGGACGACGAATTAGAACCCGACGGACCAAAACCGACGGTCTTAGGATTTCAAGCATGAAATCGAATTGAGACGGAATAAATTTATGATGAGAAGCATAATCCGGAAATGACCTGGAAAATCGAGCGCGAAAACGGGGAAGGATAGAAGTCCGAAAGAGAGGAGAAAAAGACCCGACGGATCGGATCGCACGGACCCGCCCGGACCGCAGTCCAGGCGAGGGCCGCGCGCTGGCCGGGTGGGGTTTGGCCAAAAGGCGCGCCAACCCCGCGTGGCTCTACAGGTTTTGGCAACTTGCGCATTTTCGGCGATTTCTTACCATAATTCGACCCCCCGACTTTGGAAAGTGGATTTTGAGCGGGGGAAGGAGTATTAGGTCGTGGGAGGGTTGTCTCCACCCCATTTCGCAGCCTCCAAAATCCTCCCAATTGACTCTCAAACTCTCCCAAGCCAAAACACTCTCCCGACGAACTTCCGACGGACTTCCGGCGACTTTCCGACAACCACCGACGGCCGTAGGAACGTGTAGATCAAGGATCACAGTCCTTAGATCATTGGTAAGTAGTATCTTAGGTTCTCAATCTCGTTTTTCCTTTCAAATTCCCAATCTAAATCTTGAATCGTTGATTGCAAATACGTTCGTGGCCAAAGTCGGGAACTTTGCGTTTCGTAGATCCGTTTATAGGATTTTGGACGAGCCGAGCGACCCTAGGACTACTCAAGAACACAATCACTGTAAGTTGAGCCTTCCATATCAATACGGGTGATTTAGGGGCGTCCGGTAAAGTCGTAATGTAACGAAACGAAAAAATCGAAATTCAAAACCCCAACTTGCGCAGTTTCTGAAATCGGCCTAAAACTCCTATTTCGAGGATTCAATCCGAGAAACTCAAAACTAGACTTTTAATCCTAACACATAAATCTAGGTTGTGTAAAAATTTCAGACATTTTCGTTAATGTTTGCTATTTCAAATCGCGCCGAACATAAACTGTTTACTAGGACTTTTCGAAAAACCTGATAGTGTTCATATTCGAACTTGATGAGCATGTTTCTATATTTTCTATTCCGATTTGATCTTTATAATCTAAATGAAAGTTGTAGATAATCATGTCTAGTATATGTGGTTAAAATTTCAGAATTTTTGAAGTCCATTTGATATGTTAAAAAGTCGAAATTCTGAACTGTGTCGAACCTGAGTCCGGACAGATTTCTGGTTGCATAATAAAATCGATTTTTGACATGTTTCCTCAACTTATTTTGAAAAAGTTAAAACACGAAAGTTGTTCGTTAGGGTGTTTTGCATAAACTGTGAAGTTTTCAGATTTTTCGGACTTAAACCGAATTTTTAAATTGAAAAGGCGCAAACTGTGACGCCAAGATACTTTTAAATCGAAGGATTTTGAAATTTCGAAACGAACGATCAAAGATTTGAAATACGATACATCTATACTTTTGATAAACCCCGATACATTAAATCTAAATGATACATGAGATACTTGGTGGAGGGTGAGTGCTCTGCAGGGTGCCCCTCTAGCCTTTCTCTTCGGGCCTATAATGGACGAGAGAATTTGATGAGATATTACGCCAATCGGCGGGAGATACATGGCCTACTCTCTCGGGTTGTCCGTATGGATTTCCCGAGGCTCCGGAGTGGTACTGGGTATGGCAGATACGGCTGCGGCCGCCGGATCACCGGCTAAACGAGATACTTACGAAACGGCTGCGGCCGCCGGATCACCGGCTATACAAAACACTGATAAATGGTTACGTAACGGGGGAAATAAAAGATTTAATATTTTTAAGTATTTATTTATTTTTGCATGTCTTTAAATTATGCATTTAAATTATGTCTTTAAATTTCGTATCATGACTAAATTGTTATTGTGGATTAAATGCATGTGCAAGTACACAATTAAAATATTATTTCCTTTAAATTTTGTGAATGCATGTTAGGAGTGAAATTTTAAATCATCTAAATAAATCCCTTTATTGCTATGTTAGGATCGACTTACTCAGTATTTTATATACTGATAAAATTGTTGTTTTTCTCTTTCTTTCAGAGTACGGAGATAATGCATAGCATGTGCATTGGGGGATGGAATTATTAAACATTGTTTTATCGCTTTTCATGATACTTGCATAACGGGCATGTAAATCCCGAGTTTTGGCCATGTCGGCCCATTTTACATTTTTCGCTGCGATATATTATTATTGCTACTTTGTGTGGGGACGATACTCATTATTATTTTTACATAGATTCCGGACTTGTTTTTAAACCTTTTTGCAATACCTATAGCCTTGCATCTCTTTGGCAAGCTCGTAGAATCCGTGTTTTGCTAGGGAGATGCGGCGGTGGCATCCCGGCCTGGGTTATCAAATCCGGGGTGTTACATTCTTATTTATGTTGAAGTTAATAAATTGTACATTGCTGCGTAAAATGTTTTGCGGAGGTAATTAGAGTTTGATCTTGTTCTCCTGGTGAAGTAATTGTTGATTAAATTCATCTCACAGGGTGCTACTGCTTTTGTTGATTTCATGATTGTTGGATCTCGTCCTCTTAGTTCCACCAGTTACTAGAGAGCCAAGTTGCTATAAAGTGAACTTACCATAGATACGCTTTACTCATTATCCTCTTTTTTAAACCAACTAAACATTAAACAAGCATGTTTTCTAGTTACAAAGAAAGTGAAATTGAATTAAGTTGTAAGAAAATAGTGGCAAATTCGTTCCAATGCTTTATGTATTTTGGATGATTTTGGTCATATTCCAAAATGTATGTACTAATTTCTTGTGGACTTATCATCACAGCATGGAAGAACTCCACTGGTTTATCCAATATTTTGCCTTTTATTCATTACTTAACTCCACCATTGGGTGGTATATTATGCTGTTGTAGGCCAACAGAATTGGTGACCACATTATGCCTTTATATGTGCTTTTAATGCAAAAGTTATATTAGTTTACTTTCTTTATGAACTCGGTGTTCTTTCGCTTATCTTAAGTGGAGTGACAACAACTATAGCCTTTTTTGGAACACTTATTACTATTTACATGCACATGTCTACCGTTCTCACAGCCAGTGCTCAGCATTTCTTGCTAATATCGATGAACGCTGGTCGTCTGCTGTGAGATTCCAAAATCAAGCATACACATTACAACCTTGGTCATTTATGGTACTGCCAGTTTGCAGAAACATTGCTGTTAATACAGCTAAGGTATCAGCTGCCCCCCAACCTCCACTTCTTTAACTCAAAATTAATTGTGACATTCTGCAGAATATAAAATTTAGGGTGGATCAGTTGAATCTAGATTTTTATCAACCATTCTAGATTGCTAATGTTTCTTTGATTTCATTATGGTTCCGTTTCATTAATTGGTACCCCTATCCAGACGACTCAATTACGAAGGGTGGAAAGGGGTACGTGCAGGACAGGGGATGTTGTCACCCAGCCCTGTCCTGCCGCCTTTTGCTTTTCACTAAAAATATATTATAGTAATATACTCCCTCGATTTTTAAGTATTCACTTTTCCTCTTGGCAAACTTTTTAAGAAATACATTAATTGTATTCTCTCTCATCCCACTTTCCCCAATACAGTTAGTATGCAGACAGAGTTGCTAGCTGCATGTGCAGATAATTTTTGTGATGTTTGGGAGCATTTTTGTGATCTCATGACTCGATCATAATACAAACCACGGAATCCATCACCCATCACCCAAACATCACATAAACCACTACGCGCATCACACACACACACAAATGTGCCATCACATAAAAGCTCCCACACACCATATCTACACCTGCACCATATCCACATCCCACTTTCCCACCCATTTTATTTTACCAAATATAGAAATATGATACTTATCTTAAAACAGACACTTTAAGAAAACGGTGGGAGTATAATATATGTACTATTATTTACATTTATATACTTTGAAGTGTTATTTGACATTCTTAATTTTTTCTGTGTATCATCATCATCTTATTGTATACTTACTCCTTAAGAAATGGAGATCGTTCACATCAATATAGCGCATCCATAAATTCTGTTCCGTACAAGCACTAGAAGAAATGGAGCCCCCTTTAGCTTCATCAAATCGGGCAAAGAAGTTCAAGTCGCCACCTAAAAGCCAGGGCCTATGTCTATCAGAGCTGAGACGGGACAAGGCAGGCCATAACCAGGATCTCCTTGATTTGCTAGGAGCGATATAAATGAGGATGAGAAAGAGAATCTCCTCTCCATCTTGAACTTGGATATCAACAAATTGGAAATGGCTTTCCAGAATAGTAAAATTCAGATGAGCTTTCCATAGTACCCAAATACCACCTGAGAAGCTCGAAGCCTCCACACGGAAAGATTTAGGAAAACCACCCATTCGAATAAAAGAGTCAGCACGAGCACCACTTATCTGAGGTTCAAAAAGAGCAAAGAGATCAACTTGCTTGGTTCGAGACAGATCACAAAACTCTCTCCGGAAGTCTCCTGGACCAGCCCCTGCATATTCCAACAAATCAAATTAAACATCATCAACAAACCGAAAAGAAATAGTTAAACAATGTAGAAACTTTATTGATCAGTAGGCAGTGACGGATTCACTGTCCGCCACCATCCCCTTTCCACTGGGAGCTCAATGCTGCTAGGGGGTCCGTAGAAACTAGATTTGAACCATCTGGTGGTCTCCCCGAAATAGTTGCGTCAACACTGTTCGCTCGTCTATTGAGAAGAGTAGATTGATCTTTTACCGAGACCACCGTGTGATGTTCCGAGGGTAATGAGGATGGGATTGTCCGTTGCCAAACCCCCGAAGGTTGTAGTGTCCAAGAGGATCTACTGTTATCAAGAGGAGGGGATTGGGGCCTTGAAGATCCTGTGGATTTGTTCTGGACTGTAGGAGAACTCCTTGGCCGTGCTGGCATTGATGGTAAGGAATTTAAAGGCTGAGGAGAGGGAAGCTGGTCCTCTTGCATAGGTACCATAGTTTCCTCAGTACCATCGCTAGCAAGGACTGTGAAGCGGCTTCCATTGGAAACAGGCTGTGTACGGGTAAAATTTTGGTCCCTTCGCATAAGGCGTCTTCTGGTCTTTGCAATTAGCCAAGGGCCATTTGAGGAACCTTCTTCTTGCGAATCATTCTTGCTAGCATTCCTGTTAGTGTAGTTCTGGACATCTGTATCCATATTCTCTTGGGATTGACTCTCGGGACAACTAGCTGTGTTATGACCAATCTTGCCACATCTGAAGCAAATTTATTTCAGGTTCTCATATTCCACTTTGAGTATAAGGTCATCAAACATCACCTCGAATTTGAGGGGCTTCGAAAGATCAATCCTGACTGCAACACTTGCGAATCTACCCCATTCGAATGCATCTGTTTTGAAATCGAGGCTGAGAACTTGCCCCACTCTTGTACCAGCCTAGAACAGTAGGTTACGGTTGTATAGAAACATAGGGAGATTGAAGAAATGGATCCAGACGACCATGGACTTAACTTCGTTGGTTAAGGGGCTGAAGGATTCCTCCCAGGGTTGTACATGCAGGTAGCTGCCAGACAATATCCAAGGACCGCCGGTAAGTACGAGAGCAGCATCATCTCTTTTGGGGAAGCATATTTCATAATAGACATTCTCCATATCAATCAAAGGGGCGGTTGCTACAGCGGGCCAAATCCTTTCAATTCCAGATTTCAAGAACCGATAAGCCATATTCCGTCCAATTACCTTGATAACTACCGCGTTCGCCCAAGGATGGATAAGACGTTCTTTAAAAGCTTTAGAGAGCACCAATCTATCAATGCCTTCATGGATTGTAATGGTGATGTCTTCAGAATCTTCTGTAATGTTTTCCATGATTTCATCGATCGGAACGTGAAGAAACACCGCTCCTCGTTTGGCCATTTCACTGTAAGACGCTCTTGGTCTTTTCTGCGCTTGTTGATAGGATCTGGAGGATCATCCTGATTCGCCATGAAGGGGAAAAGAAACCTAGTAGAAGATGAAAAAGAAAGGCTGAAATCTTGGGCCGGATTCTTGAAGCGTTCTTGGGCTTTTCTTTAACTTAGTATCTCTAGTATGCCTTTTCTTTTCTCAATTTCCCTAGTTTTCGTTTTTAAGAAAAATATAATTAGGTGATAAGCTAATGTTTACTTATTAAAAAAAAATGAATAAGTTAGGGTGCAATCAAGACAGGGAATGGCTTGGGTGCAAGCAGCATATGCTGTCGTGATGCTAGAGACCTAAAAAATGATGTGTTAAAATAATAAATGATGAGCCGTAAGAACAAATGATGGATAATATCACATCACATATGCTATTGTAAATATCACTTCAAGGGCATATAGACATCATTTTTTAATGCTCAGACATCAGTCCAAACAATACAATTTATTATTTTTAACTGTATATTTTGTACATGACTATTAGCAACATCGTTTATGAATGCTTACCCATCATTCTGTAGGTACAAACCATGTGTATGCCTGTACAGAAATCAGATTGTTTGTCTTGATGTACTGCGGCCTCCCATAACCATTGATTCATTTTGTAAATCGATGGATGAGATTAACTTGAAGGTTAAGAAGATAAATTTGTCATATTACTCCAAAATATACTTTGTACATTTCAGCGACAATTTATATACTCCCTCCGTCATTTAATGTTATTAAAATTGGCATAGTAAACACCAGGGGCAGATGCACTTGAAACCACTGGTGGCACGGGATACCACTGAAATTGATAAAATTGCTATTTTAAGCTTAAAAAATATTAGATTTAACTTAATTTTACTTTGTGCAACCACTGAATTTTTATGGTGATACCACTATAATCAATTATAAATTAAGTCTTTTTCACTATTAGATTTAACTTAATTTTACTTTGTGCAACCACTGAATTTTTATAGTGATACCACTATAATCAATTATAAATTAAGTCTTTTTCACTAGTTTTTGTATTTTGACTACCATCCTTAATTTCAACATAATTTTCATTACTTTTGTGATACCACTGGGAAAAATTTCTGGATCCGCCGCTGCCAAACACTATTCATTTTAACTTTGATTCGACTTTTTAACACGGTTACATAAGATAAAATATAGTCAAGTGAGATGTTGTTAGATTCGTCTAATCACATAGTTTGAGAATATTTAACATTTATAATTTTTACTTTTATACAATTTGATATATTAATCGTTAAACATTTGAATTGGATTGCGTGAAAATATGGAATGTTAATATCATTTGATGACGGATGGAGTACATTTCAGCAATTTATATATATTTCAGCGATAAAAATAATGTTTTCAGCACGGCTTCCATGTATTCAGCGACGAATTATAGTATATTTCAGCGGCGCAATATAGTATATTTCAGCGAGATGCTATAGTATTTTTCAACAACTTGATAATGTTCATTTCAGCGACTTCATAAACGTTGAAACTCCAATTCTTTGGTATAACATATTTCAGCGATTGGCTGTATGTATTTCAGCGACGTTATGTGTGTATTTCAGAGACATACTATGTATTTCAATGACATGCCACAATATTTTTCAGCGATAACAACCTACGTGTATTTTCAGCGACCTGACAATTATACATTTTTTGGACAACTTTACCCATCTATATTTTGAACCGTTGGATTTAAAAGAACGATTGGGATTAGTGCTTTGATGTGATGCGGATCTTATTGATTGCACCATAACCAATCCTCAAAAAAAGTATATCCATTTTATTAATAAACTAAAAATCTAAAATAAACTATATGCCGCATTTCGGGGAGAACCAGCTAGCTTTGTTTCGAGTGGCATTTCACCCCTAACCACAACTCATCCACTGATTCTTCAACATCAGTCGGTTTGGAGCTCCACTTACTTTCACCCAAGCTTCATCTTCAATTTAAGTTTTAGTACCACGTGCATTGTTTTAAATATCTATCGAAATCCCGAAATTTCGGGTTTCGGGACACCTCGAAACGAAATTTCACCTACAATATTTTTTTGCAAAATTTCCATCAAAATTTCGCTAGTACTCAATATTTCCTAAACTTTGACCGAAATTTTCTAAATTTTAAAAATATGTTTAATAAATTAAAAAATTAAAATTTATGTTTCGACACATATTGATTATGTCATTCAATTAACTTGTTTTAATCGATTTAACTCTCTTATCAATCCACATGGTGCATGATATCAACAATATTATTATAGCGTAGTATATCATTGAATACGTATTGTTAGCATATTACTAATTTATATAGCAACAGAGATGAGAAAATTTGAAATATCTCCATTTTTCATCATCTCAGAAACTCGAGTCCGGAATTGAAAGGAAAAATATACAATTAAAATTTGTTGACATCCTATATTTTTCATCTTTTAAGGATTGGGTATTAACACAATATATATTTTTTTTGTGACAGATGAGTCTTTCTTGTATAAATACTAGCAAATGTATAATAATTGTTTTTATATCGGGAAGTGTTTTTCTTTTTTTTAAAAAAAAAAACTGAACAACCAATACAGGTTAGGAAAAATGTGGAGGGAGTCCATAGCACACAAATTAAAAAGGGACAAAGGGTAGGGATAAGGGGGTCGGGTGGAGAATCGAACCCCAACCTATAGGTTGGGAGTTAGAGGACTTGACCATTAGACTAATTCCTCATCCTCGACAAGTTAATTCCTTGACAGATGCTTTAGTTTTATGTAGTTTTTTTTTTTTTTTTTCCTTTTTAGCCTACGATTCAGATGCATTACTTAAAAAAAAAGAATTGTAATTAATCATTCAATATCTCAACAAAGTACATTTATTTGAAAAGTGATCAATAAAAAAACATATAAATAAATTCATCGATTACTAATTTCACCTTTCATTAGGCAAGAGGAGGAATAGGTCATTGTCCTGAGTCAGTATATACGGAGTTGCTATAATCTGTAGGAAACATGCTGAGGATTTTTTATTAGATGGCCAGTAATTAATTCATTTTTTCCTTCATCTTTTAGGTTATTTTAGGCCAATTCCCAATTTCCTTCCATTATTCTTGCCTGGAATGGTGGGACACAATTTGAGTTGGGATATTATGTTACGCATATGTATTTTCTGACGACTTTGTTCCATTGGTTCACTTTAAACTTCCACCGTCCAGCCCTTTGCACATAACTTCATCCTTTTCCATCACGCTGACCGTCAACCGAGGTGCTGCTGCCAATGCACATACGTTGTGCTATACCACACTCGGAACTATGCTGCGTCCGAACACATTAATATGATACACACTAAATTCGCATTGCAGCGCATGTACGTTGTATTTTTCTACCTTTCACCCCTTTGCTTTGCTCATACATTTCACCTTCCAACATGTTGCCTTTCAACGTAGGTCCTGCTGCATATGCCATACCTTGTGATATCCCCAGGAATCACTCGTGCCGTGTTTATACACATCACCTGCTATGTTTATAAGTTTTGAACTATACCTGTTTACTGTCTCGGATGCTATAAATTATTTCACGCGTTGTTGCTGCCTCCCATATATAGTGTTGGATCATACCCAAACCTATGCTAAATTATTCATGCAATGTTTGTTCACCTCATTGCCCATTCGTTCCTTTAAATTGAATACCCAGTCTTGCATTGTGTTGCAACCAACGTGTGATCGTGCTATAAGCACTCCCATCTCATGCTTCACACCAGCGGGTTTGGTGATACGATAGGCTTTTCTTTTAAAGCTCGTTACCAGATGTTCGGTGCCACGCCCCAAGTGCTCATAATGTCTGCTTCAAGTCACGCTTCTTCCTAATCCCCAATGTTGTTTGGTTTCTAAATTGTATCAATCTTCTTCACCATTGTTATGGAATGACAATAGGCATAACATTTATCCATAATTGTACCCTCACCATTATGGGCAGTTTCTAATCACAAATTATTTTCTCCATTAATTTAGGGATAGACCGATCATGTTTCCATAAATATTAATGACACCAAAATGGTATGAAGTTATGACTTTCCCACATGCAGCACATTTACATAAATCATAGAGCAGTATGAATTTCTTGATTTTTTATAAATCAGGACACTAACCGTATCCGGAAGAGAATGATTGAGTTATCAAGTGTTTAATTTTGAATCATCACCCAACCCTTATCCTTCCTCTTAATTTCCTCAATAATTTGTATAGACTGACGAGCTTGCACTTCAATATAATTTTATGCCTTGTGTACCTAAAAGTTTAACATTTTATTTTACAACTTCGGATTTATTTCATAATATATGATTTTTAAACTCTTAAATTTGAATTTATTTTTCTGGTCTGAAGTAGGGATGATATCGAGTCGAGTTGAACCCGAGTAGTGAACTACTTGAGCTTGACTTAATTGAGAAATTTGGCTACTCGAGCTCGAGCTCGAGTCGAGTAGTCAAGCAAGCTCGACTCGACTTGAGTTCGAGTTCGAGCTCGAGTAGCTCGAGTATATATTTATTTTTTTCGATCGAGTCAAGTAGTCGAGCTACTCGAGCTCGATTATTTTTTTTTATAATTTTTTTTGTTCTTGAGTTCGAGCTCGAGTCGAGTACTCGAGTATTTCTTTTTCTTTTGCATTTTTCCCTTTAAAATTTATTCGATACTCGACTCGACTCGAGTTCGAGTGTCATATACATGGGCTCGAGCTCGAGCTCGATACTCGAGTGCCCTACTCGATTGAGTTTGAATTTTTTGAATGCGAATCGAGTTTTTTCCAAACTGAGTCTCAAGTCGAGTAGCTTCGAGAGTAATATTTCGAAGTAAAGATGACCTCAACTGGTAGCTCATCAAAGCAATTTTTTATGCTTATGCCCGTTCAAGCCTAGTATCGCCTATTTTAACCCCCCCATGGGTCATCGCTGGTGTCGGGCGTTATGTAGAGTTGTAAACGAGCCGAATCGAATCGAGCTTTAAGTGTTAGAGCTCTGTTCGTTAAGCTTAACAAACGAACACGAACCGAGCCAAAAATCTTAACGAGCCAATTTTCATGTTTGAGCTATGTTCGTTTAACCTTACGAACGAGCTAATAACGAACGAACATGAGCCTAGTCGAGCTCAGTTAACGAACCATTTATTTTATTAATAAATTTATTTGTTTTAGAATTAAATTAGGTGTGAAAATATAATGTATATTGTAATATAATTTATGAGAGAAATGTGAAATTAATAAAAATGAAAAATGGAAAGAACAACTAGATAAAATATTTATTTTTTTATAATATATATTCCATTAAAAAAGAATTCCGAACTGTTTGCGAACTTAACGAACGAACACACAAACCATATTATGTATTTGAGCTCAGTAAACCAAATGAGTTGTTAACGAACGAATACGTGTCGAAACGAGCTCAGCTCACGAATTGTTTGTTTTATTTACGGTTCTAGCGTTATGTAATACTCCCTCCGTCCCATTCCAAATGTCCTACTTACTATTTTTGGATGTCCCATTACAAATGTCTTCTTTCTATAAATAGAAATAATTTTCCCCTCCAACAACTATGTGGACCCCACCATATACTCACAAACCAACCCTACCTTAATTCACGTGCCCAACAGTAACAAGACACTTGGAGTGGGACGGAGGGAGTAATAACCCAAAGAAACCGACCCGATCTAAAACCCTAAGCCCTAATCATATTTCGAGTCAATCCCCAACAGGCAATTATAGGTACAGCCGAACAGCCATCCATCCCTGTAGTAATGAAATCCTCCCAAAACATCATCAACCCCTCAGTGCAACACTCTTGCCGCCATCCATCTCCCCTAGCTTCCTAATCGCTGCTCAACGCCCACCCCTCTACCAAGCCTATAATCCTACGCCTGCCTGCGGGAAGTCGCCGTCGTTTGCTTCTTCTGTCTCTTTTCCAATTTCTCCTTGATTTCCTTCCGCCCCACGTTTTACTACAGGTATATACATTTTCCTGATACTTTCAGCTCTTTCTCTTTACTCCTGATATTAATCTCTTTTCCGATTTCCCTGATTTGATGTCCGCCGTGGTTTCGTGATCGATGAATGTATTTTATATGCAGATTATTTATACATAACATTTTAATACCTTTTTTTTTGGCTAAAGTGTTTGTGCGTGGTTTCTGCCGGCTCGATTTTGTAATTGAGATGCGTGTGAAGTATAGGAATGTGGCAGCATAATTAGCGGCTGATTTGTATTGAGTTGGCGAAATAGTATTGTGAAGCTCATATGGTTTCTGTGTTCGCAATTGGGAACGGATATGTATTTGTATTTTTGATATATTAACTATTAAAGCTGTATTTGTTTCCTGCTCATAAACACATTTTGATGGATGATACCACTGTAGCAGTTGGATGTTATTTGTGCTTTATTTTCCTGTTTGATGGTTCTCAACAACATGGCATGTACATGTTAGAATTGTGATGGTGGGCAAAACTAAGATTATATTGCATAGATTGAGGATATGTATTGGTTTTATTTTTACGTGAAGTTCTTGGTCAATGGACTTAGGTTCATGGTTGAGCACTTCTTTATGGTTTAAAAATTGAAATAAGATGAAACCTGACCAGGAAATATGTATGTGGACTATGGTTCTATTCTATGCCCCCAAGCTTTTCTTTGTTTCCCCTTTCCATTGCAATTCAAACTTGATATTGACTTATGCTGTTGGGTTTTGTAAGCTTGAGGAAATCCATAAAAGGAGCAGAAGAGCAAGATGGGTAAGAAGAAATTTATTGATAAGAAGAAAGCTGCCACGTTCCAGCTCATGGCCCGGGATACATCTGATCCTCATTACTCTTCGGATCCATCTTGTGATCGAGTTTTTGTGCGGGTTGACAACAATCAATATGCGCCTGATTACTTTGACAATGAACCAAATGATGATCCTGATTCCATTTTCGCCGATGCCCCTGATGATTCTGGAGCTGGTGCTGATTTGTATTATGGAGATCGGACAACAGCTTTGCCAGACCACATAAGGAAGGAAATTCTGGAGCTAGGGTTTCCTGATGATGGGTATAACTATTTGCTCCATTTACGTGAAATTAAGAACACAGGTGGTGGTTCGGCTTATTTCCATAACCCCAAAGCGAGCTTTGATCGGCTTCCGCAGGACGTGAAGGTTTGAGTCAATCAATTTGGTTTTCTGATTTTAATACAATCGGGAATTCGATGGTGTGGTGAAATTTACATTTTTTTTTCCTAAGTATTATCATTCCAATTATTTCATTTACCGGATCAATTGATGTTTTTAGTAATTTTTTCAGTTCCAAATTTATAATTAATTCATCAATTGTGTAATTTTATGCCTTAGGCTTATGATGCTTCAAGGGTTGAGGTTTCTAAGCCAGGTGATGCTTCTGAGGAGGATAAGTCCATTTATAAGGTGGCATCAAAAGCAATTGGTGTAAGATTGCAGAAAGTGGTGGATCCTGATGTGGCTGCCATGCTTGATGACAGTGATTTGTCCAAGTTTGGGTCTGACGAGGAAGATGAATTGGAAGAGGATTTTGTTTCCAGAGCCAATATCTTGGAAGGTCCAGCTGATGAAGAAAGTCATGAGAAGGCAAACGTTGCAGCTTCAGGCTCAATAGTGGACCACTTGAAGGGCTACAATTCGGGAGTTTATGGTGCTCCTGAGAATGGAACTAATGTAACAAGCTTAGATGCTCAGTGGACCAGGGAGCGTCGTCCTCTGGATGAGCAGTTTGACATGGTGAGTTGATTAGAAATTTTAAGCATATAATGTTATTGTTTCATTGAACAATAAAATCTCAGCTACTAACTCAAGTTAATTGATGCAGCTTGAACTTAATGAATATGCTGATGATGACAGTGAAGAAGAATATAATGGGAATATCTATGATGATGACTGCGAAGATTCCCTCACAGGAAAGCTTAACAATGCTTTCAAGAATCATCCTTCAGATCTATTACATCAAAAAACAGAAGCAGATAATGAGGAGTCACCAGAAGTAACTGCTGAAGTGATTCGTCGATGTAGGGAATATGCTGAAAAATATGAAGATGAGGTTCATGATGAAGAGGAGATGATGGATGAAGAAAGTAGTAGTGATGGATCTGAAGAGTGGGATTGTGAAACTATTGTTTCTACTTACTCAACATTGGACAATCACCCTGGCAAAATTGCCGCACCGGAGGCAAGGAGGAAGAAGAAGCTAGCAGAAGCATTATCTGGGGCTTCTGGAGCCAACCCACTGATAAGCCTAAAAGGGAAAGAAAGGCTTCCTGTGGATTTTTTGCCTCGCAATAGAAAACTTGATGCTGAAAAGATTAAAGTGAAAGATTTGAGTCATAGTAAAATTGAGCAACCAAAAAAGAAGCCACGGGCTCTAGAGACGAAGGAGGAAAAGAAACTGAGGAAGGTACAAGAAATTTGTGGTCATCTAAATATTTTTGCTTATGAGCACGATATCTCACAACTAGTTTATATTTTGTTCTTTATGATGCATCGTTTTGTAACTTTGTTGGGCCTTTTTGGTACTCATGTGCCCTCATATTGTTACCTGTGTAATTTTTCATTTGTTCCTTTCTTTCACAGTCTGCTTTGAAATCAGAAAGGCGTGAGGCACGGCAAGTTAAGAAGGAAATGAAAGGGCTTTACAAGTCAGAAGCTCATCAAGCACAAAAAGTTGCAGCTTTCACGGGGCCATCATCTATTCATCTTATGTGAATTTGGTTTCTGAGTGAATCCCTATGTCTTTGCTAAATGCTGAGATACACAAGTATAATATATTATTCTTACTGTTGGACGAACTTGTACGCATATTTGTACTCAAACCAGGACTGCATTTTTTTTAATGTTGGATTACAGTTGATTATGAAGAGAAATGCATTTTGGGTTTTGGTGCGCACATGTGATTTGCTAGTATAAAAAACTACCTCCATTTTTCATTATTAGCCTCATTTGGATTTGGGCTACTGTTCACACAAACCTTTTGACTTAAAGTTTTATCGTAGCTATACAAGTTAGAATATAGACAAGTGAGATCTTGTTAAATTCGTTTCGTCGTGTAGTTTTCAAATATCAAACTTCTAGAATTTTTGCTTGTACCGAAG
Organism: Hygrophila difformis; assembly: GCA_030278955.1. Taxonomy (NCBI): domain Eukaryota; kingdom Viridiplantae; phylum Streptophyta; class Magnoliopsida; order Lamiales; family Acanthaceae; genus Hygrophila; species Hygrophila difformis. The sequence goes on along the minus strand of JAOANR010000001.1, from coordinate 24,226,945 downwards.
TTGAGTTATTAATGGTTTAAAATGTGCATAGGTGGATCCGTAGCAAATAAAAGAAAACGGAGGAAGTATATCTCTTTTGTAAGGAAGAAAAACTCAAATGATTTGAATGTTTATAGCAGTACACTATAGCGATCTATTTTGGTGTAAAATGGCAACCCAACACCATGCAAAACAGTACTATCAAATGGTTCTTTAACTATATGTTTTGATGAACTGTTAGGCGGTGATGCTATGGTAATAATGTGGAGTACTGGAATTGACAGGGTATCTTGGATGCCGTTTTCTATAAGCTTGAGTACTGGAATTGACAGGTATAATTTTCTTCAGTTCATACTGTGCCTATTGTTCATACTGTTTGTTCATCTTCAGGTATAATTGACAGGTACAATTATTAATAGTATGAACCTATTGTTCATACTGTATAATTTGATCGGTAATTTTAGGTGGCCTTTCCAGTTTGTAGCAGTATCATGATAAGAAATTACAAGAGACGAGATCATTCATCACTCCTTTTGATATGGGTGACAAATAAACAAGAAAAATGAATTATTACCAGTAGTTGGATATGCTTTCATATATGTGTAATGACATCTATTTATTGCTGGAACTGCCTTGAAGATTGAAAAGAATGACGATTCTTGATTTCAATAACTATCTTAGGCTGTGTTTGGATTAATGCATTTGGATACCTGGAATGATTTGAATGAAGAATTTGAAATAATGCCTTTTTTTAGTGGAATTGGAATTTCATTATAAATCATATTCTTAATCCAAAGAATTGTAATGATTTGTTATTTTAAATTTTAAATCTACTGCTAAATGCATCAATCCAAACATAGCTACAGGGAATTCAACAATGATTTGTTGACGAATTCCATGGCATCGTAATGTTAATTTCAGTAACGATCTAATTGGAGCTATCTGGATTGAGTTCAAGAAGCTAGTTTACAACTTTAACTATAATTCACTACTGAAGTGGAGACTTGAACAGATATGTGTGATGAATTAATTTGAGTTTGCAGAAAAACCCAAACTCTTCCTCACCTGCTGTGAAATAGAACAGCATTGCAAATGTGGGCAGCAGGTCAATTTCGCATGAGGAATCGGGGCTCCACCGCCACGCGCCCCATAATACGGTGCAGGATCCCATATTGAGTAGTCATCCTCCTTTGGCAGCTGGTACCCTGGCCGGAATTGCGGGGGCGATGGCGGTGTAGTGGGAGGAATTGGTCCTCTGAAAACAGGAACTGTAGCTGCTGCAGGAAATGCCATGAACAAGGAAACTATGGTGGCCATTTGAACTTGAAAGGTGGGACTCACTGATCTCATCATCGTCGTCATCATCGTCATATCACATTTGAATTTGAAGTGTTTTGTTTGGAATTAAATGTAATAATCTTGTGATCAGTAATATTTAATATGGTTGTGAGGCAGTGTGGGGAGTATAGGGAGGATTCATGCTTCTTGTGTGACATATATTCATGGTTCTGGCATGTATATATGAGGGAGCAAGTAGCGTTTGAGTGTGTATTACTTACTATTAACGTTTTAAGAGAAAGCTTTAAGGGAAAGGTTGGGCAATATCTAAGATGAAACATCTTAAGAGTTGACAAGCACTTTAAAGATTGGTCTTCCTCCCTAGACGGATCCACATGGAAGTAAGTGGGTACATTAACTCTATGAAATTGATATTTTTTTAGGAGACCACTATAGTTTGATTTGAATTGCCCCATCCAAATAAGCAGTTCTCTTTATAGAATCAAGCTCTTCACTTATTAAATTAATGTACTAGCATTTAGTAAAATTTCGTCTTCTCTAATGTAGCATGGGGATACTCAATTTCACCAAAAAGATTTCAATGGTCAACTTGTGGGTTGTTTTGGTTGAGAAATTTTCAGCCTGAAATAAGGATGTTAAGCAAACATATCAAATACTGTAGTTTTCGCCAAGCACTTCGTTGGAATTTGTTAATCAAACCAACAGACTGAATTCGGAATCAATTGATTACAAAATAGAAGTATATTCAAAAAGTGAGGGGGGGGGGGGGGGGGGGACCACTCCATTCACCGTCAAGGCACCAACAAAACAATCTTTCAAGAATGTACCATCAACAGTCCGTCTTCACAAATTCCTTCCATCAAACTTATACTTAAGCCAAGAATGTTCAATTGATTCCTACCAGAAATGGATTACCAAATAGTAATTTCCTAACAAAGGAAAGAAGAGGACTGACATTTCATGATTGCTGGTAATCACATCACAGGGAATGCCGAAACATACACTTCAAAATTTCAATATTAGTCCAAATCCAAATTTTTGTTAAAACTTTCAGACCAGAAGAAAATCACAACCAAAATATATATAGAAGTTGATGCGTGTCTCAGCACACACACAACTGTGTTCAAATTAGAGCAATAAGTGAACCCCAAGCAGTGGATTGAAATGACAATTACAAACAATTGAAGACAGATAGAGAACTACATCCCAATGAAATTCATGAGATTTTACTATCTCCATTTAGCATCAACTCCATTTTTGCACAATTGAGAAATAAATCTCTCTATAAAGTATCAAATCGAACAAAATCAGATGCTATAAACGCGTTAATAGGGTTAATAATAGCCTCTATCTGATTGAACCTTGGCTGATTGATGCAACCTTGCAGACACCTGCTGATGTCGTGAATGGCAAATCCTTGTAGCGTGCCACCAGGTCCTTATCGGTGTGAAGATCCACTTGAAGAGTTTCCCAAACCTTCTTCTTAGGGTTTAGAACCTCATCTGGCAAACCCTCAACCCCTGGGAATGTCAACCTCTCCCCAACCACAGCTCCTGGAGGAGGTTCAACTAATTCAACCTGCCCAGTGACAGCCGATAAAATTATTATCTTTCTGCACTCATGTCTCCCTTCAATATTTCTATATACCATTAATTGCATTAGCAGTTTCACTGATGGTACCTCGCCAATACTGCAAAAGAACATATAAAGAAGTACTACTATATAATTAGTCACCTTGTCACTGTTAGAAGCAGCAAGGACCATTGCTTGAGATTTTATGCCCCTCATGGCTGCGGGCTTCAAGTTACAAAGGACACATACCTTCCGATTCTGAGACAGGACATTGTCGAGCAATTGGTAAGTCCATATGGCACTTTGCAAGAGTGCTCTATGCAACATATACATGTAACAAATGCATGCAAGAGTGAAGCAAACCTGCATCTCTTCTAAGGGTATATACTTGACCAACCCACTGACAACTGTGCGAGGCTGTGCTTCACCAACATCAATCTCTTCCACATATAATGAATCTGCATCAGGATGCTTCTGGGCCTTGGTAATGAGCCCGACACGAATGTCCAATCTACTGATGGTAATTTCAGCATCTGCTGAAGCTTTGGGATTTGCTGCAGCTGATTTCTTTGGTTTGTCCTTCTTTGTGGTTTTACCATCTACAAAAGATCAAATATAATAAGAAACACAGAACATACAAGAACATCCAGCCACAATCAAACTAATCATAAAATTCAATAACAATAATTCAGTAACAAATTCATGATGTGATTTCCCTGAATGCTTCATAGAATTAATATTTCAGTTGGCAGTACATGTAGTCATATTGACAAGATGACTCTACCACAATATGCACGGTAAGATATCAACAGTGTGAACAACAGAAATAAAAAGCCCACATAGCAATACACCTATAATCAATTAACTACAAAGTAGCTACATCCAAATAGTTATTCCAAGTAGAGGCAGTCAACATTCAGACAGGTAGATGTTTCATCTAACGTTTAAGATGTTTCATCTAGCCTGAAATAGATTTTAGCTGTCTTATTGAAGAGGAATTCTAATTGTTTAGAAGTAATGGTTATATCTGAGTACGGGCAATAATTATTTTTTTTTTGTGACACTTAACCATTATTTAATTTTAATGGGTCAGTGTTTAATACTCCCTCCGTTTTTTAATAAGTGTAACGTTTTGACTTTTTTTTCCTTGTTCATTGTAGCACTTTGACTTCTATTTTTGTTACAGTTATACAAGAAAAAATATAGCCAAGTGAGATCTTGTTGGATTCATCTCATCTTATAGGTTTTAAATATGAAATTCAGAAATTTTACTTGTACCGAATTTGAGTTATTAATAGTTTAAAATGTGCATTGGCATACGTGCAAATGAGAAGAGGGAGTATCTTATAAACAGGTTACATGGTTTAATTAGAACGTTGATGTAGCTTAATATGAACTTGGTTTTTTGAACTGTTATTTGAATTAAGCATGGCTTCATTTGAATTGTGTCATTTACTTTTAATGTGCACATTGTGAAATTTGCATCATATTTGTCAAGTATCCCACATTGGATAATGTGTGGGAGTCCCCTTTGTCTACATAGATAGGAACCAAGTGCCAATTGGTTTTGGATTGGAACTTCCTATACATGGTTCAACATGGTATCAAAGTCATGGGTACCAGTGATGTGTATGACATAATCTTGATAATGGTATTTGTTTCAAGATGAATATCATCTTGAAGGGTGTGTTGAGTATCCCACATGGGATAATGTGTGGGACTCCCCCTTATTTATACAGATAGGAGCTACTCCAGCCTATTGCCATTTGCTTTTGGGTTGGAACCACCAATCCATGGTTCAAGAATATTGATATCAGGTGGTTGTTTTATTTAAATTAAGCATTGTTTATTTAGTTACTTTTTCTAATCCATGTTTTTCACCATCATAATCATACAAATTCAGAAACACGTCATTTCCTACTCCTGTTGCTGTTAAAATAATCTAGCCAGCTGGCTCATCAACTCAGATCGTGAAAGCCGCTTGATTTGTTTATTTGATTAAACAGGTTGCTCATTTAATAATTATAAGATAAATGAGCCATGTAGATTCGGCAGAATAAATACTGAATTAGTTTGTGAAAGAGGTTTATTTATAACTTTATAAATAAACTCTTAATATTGTATTTAAAATGGCTCAAACTCAGCTTGTTTGTGGTCGAGATCGAGCCTAAATAAAAAGCTTGTTAATTGATCAAGTGAGATAAGAAAATCAGTACTGAACTCGTCTTTAATAACATAACCTACTCCTTCAAACTCTTGCTCCCCAAACTTTATTGACACGTTTTGAAACCTTCCACATTCATATTTCAATAAGCTGAAGGACACAATACAACAAAAATACAAGGTCACTGATCCCAATCCTAAGCAGTTATCCTATAGCAGTTCTCAATCTTCTTCCTTACATTTTTTGGCCAGTTCGGCCCTTTCTTTTTGCAAGCAAATAGCTATCTTGTTTATCAGTTTGTGTATGTGGTTGGCCTGATGCTGAGCCACCACTGGAGGCGGGAAATGATGGCAGCAGTTGCAGCTTGTTGGATGAAATTAGGCTCTGATAGTTGAACAATCACCTTACATTTTAAACCACTAAATTTGATTATCTTATCCAGTTATCCCTATATTTAATTTTCGCTGTAAATTGGTTTTAGATTTAGTGGCTCACATTGAATTCAGTGGCTGAAAGTTGCACTATCAGCCACGGGGCAAAACCACGCTCACTCAGCATACCATTTAGACAAATAATGTGATCATTGAAATTCAATATAAGATCAAAGGGGTTATAGAGATCCAAGAAAAAATGAAACAAAAGTAGCTAGTTCAAACAGAACAACTAAGTAGAATGTCCAAGAATATCTATAATATGAATTAAATGCTCCTAGTAAACTCATAATTTCATGAGAGAACATATGATACACAACAAAAGTGCTGTATAAAAGAATAAAAAGATAAAAATATTGGAGAAGTGGACAAAATAAGCAGAACCTGAAATTTTGGTTTCCTCCATTTTTCCAGCAAGTTTCTTAGCTTCAGCTTCAGCCCTAACAATCCTATCAGCTTGACTTCCAGCATATTTCTTTCTGTAGTCTGCTACTTCCTCATTCGTCTATAATTATTAACAGAACAAGTAAGAGGACACAAGAACAGCAATATAGATTTGTTGCTTCAATAAATTTGCAAATTGACACGAAACGATACCAGTTCTTTGAATAATGGAGCAGGCTTCCCAATTTCATGACCCACAGGTAGGAACTCCCAAGGCCTTTTAGCTCTTTCAATATCACCTTTTTCATCGTTAAGAGAAATATGTGTTTCAGGCAAGTTGAGCTGCTTGAGAACCTACATGTCAATGGCACAAAATTAGAAATATATTTGGGCAAACTCGATGCCATGTATTGTTGAAGTTGGGGCACTAGCTATTGTTCATTTACCTGATAGGAGAAAGATGGCATAAAAGGCTCTAAGAGACATGCTAGAAGATAGACTAGCCCGGCTGACGTTCGCATGACAACAGAACAAGTTGGCGGATCCTCCATGTAAAGTTTCCAGAATCGGGCTTCCTAATAAGTAAATATGAAGATAATGACATTTAGAGTCATGGACCAGACCCTAGAGCAGCATATGGACACCCAAATACACAAGGAAAGCTTACATACTTGTAAATATGCATTTCCTTCACCAGATATTGCCATCGCAATCTTCAACCCTTGTTTCAGTTTCACCTTTATAAAAATATTGTTTACAGTAATATGAGTGTTCATTTTTTAGGTATAGATTTGTCCTAATAACAAAAATGGCATTCATTGAGCATTTGATACCTTCTCCATAGCTTCTACGTACTTCTCCACATAATCACCAACTTTTTCCCCCAAGGCTTTTGTCAAGTGATGAGATTCTGCACCCCGAGAATCAGGAATACGCGAGCCATAACCTGAATCTGAAGTAATGGGGAATATATAATGTATATTGAGGATTTAATTCAAAGTGAAGTTGATTAGAAGGGTCTCCCCACAAGGAAAAAGGTAAGCATATGCATAAAGTAGAGAGAATGAGGATCCTGGTCCAGTAAAAGAAAACACAAATATTTCTGCATCTAGTTTAATAATGTCAAGAAGAAGAAGAAGAAATAGAAAGGGGGCTCGTCTAGAATGTCAGAATGTTTCACCAATTCCTACTTTTTAAAACAAAAAATTCATGTCAGAATGTCATCTCACAGGAAACCTGTTAAGCAATGAACACTTTACAATATGAAGAATAAATGCGGTGAAAAGAGATTTTCTGAATTTTTATGAGAAAACCTAGTGATTCAAGCACAGAGCTTCAGTTGAACCACTGGCTCATCCACACAAGACCATCCAGCAAAGGTTTCACCAATATTTTTGAAAATTTGAAAAACTAAATGCATAAACAAAAACAAAAACACAAAGTTATAAACTTTATTTCATGTAATGCTATGATTTTTGTCATCTGCTCACAAGGAATAGTAAGAGGTAGCTGAACAGTGAACACTAGATATGGTTGCACGCTTTGGGCTTCTACTTTTTAGACTTTTTTTTTCTTTTCTAACGAACGACTTGCAAACTCCTTGTGTATTCATATACTTGTTTCCTCCACATATAATAATAAGTAACTAACTAACTAATAGTAAAGTAGTAAATTAAGGGTCTATTGCATGGATGAGTGCTCTTGGAGTGGTCAGTTTGCGACAGCTTCATGATCTCATATTTATGCTAAGGTTCACAAACGGGCAAACTTTTTAGATTACAGGTTGAAGTACTGTACTGCGGAAGATCACATGCATCCATTCCATTGTCCAGACAACAATTATATCAACCGTTCAAGGGTAAAAGATACAGTCAATGAAAAAAATAAGAAACTTTTACAAAAAGAACAACCAAGCACCTGTATCTTTGGCAATGAAACTCAAGACTCGATTGATGAAATTTCCAAGATTATTCAAAAGCTCACTATTCAACTTTGCTTGCAAATCAGCCCATGTGAACAAGGTGTCTGATACCTGGGATAGCATACTAATGATATTAAACATCAACTTTTATATTTGAAAAAGGTTTCAGTACGGATCTCTGAAGATCACATATGTAAGGAAGCTAATCATTTATGTCCAAGAGATTATAGGTTTGTCATAAATATGTGTTGTTATCTCGTAACAAGGGCATTGAAACATGAATGAAGTGTCTACCTCTGGCCTGTTCGTTAGCAAATAGTATCTCCACACTTCTACAGGAATACTTGTGTCTTTCACATCATTGCCAAAAACTCCAATGCCCTTACTCTTCGAGAATTTTCCTGAGTAACAAATCAAGTGAATATTTAGTGGAGTGAATAAATTAAGATACATCTATGAAACAAAAAGTATGTTAACACATCCACTAATTTGATCTCTACTATTGAAAACCTAACCTGCTTCATAGTTCAGGTATTCTGTAACACTGATGGTTTTCATCAAGGTCCAGTTTTCACCTGTTCCAAGAAGAGTGGAGGGGAACATCACCTGAAAATCACATGCCAGTTAAGCAATGAAAAAACTGCACCTGAACCCAACAATCAAGCAGAGAGTTAAACCCACATGTTAAGTAATTACCAAAACTCATTTTCAAATCAGGTCACCAGTAACAGCACTTGGCATACTACATATCAGGTCAGAATGTTGAGATCAATCTTTGAATTCAGTGACTTACTGTATGAAAGGGGACATTATCCTTGCCCATAAACTGGTACAGCTCCACCTCTTCAGGATTCTTCCACCACTTTTCCCATTCTGGTGTGTGGCATGCAGTGATTGAGACATATCCAATCGGTGCATCAAACCACACATAGAAAACCTGAACGTGACAACAAAAGAAATCATGTTATATTAAAGCAGCACTGTACCATATTAGAAAAGAAAAAGTGTAATATTGCTTTACTATCATCAATAATATTCACCTTGTCCTTGAAATTCTCAAGTGGCACAGGAACTCCCCATTTTAAATCTCGAGTGATACAACGTTGTTTCAGACCTTCCCTCAGCCAAGCCTGTGTCGCTTGGATTGCATTCTGGCTCCAACCCCCAGCCACAGACATGGTGCGGATGTATTCTTCTAATTTGTCCTTAAGTAAAGGAAGCTCAAGAAAGAGATGATTTGTATCACGGATGCGTGGAGTATTACGACAAACCTATCATGAAGCAGGCAGTGGCCGGATAAAAATTATAAAAACTTGCCAAATTCAATTCAAAAGGTCTTCATTTGTTGCCTTCTACCAAAAGTTGACAGAATTTATTACAAAACTGGCAGCCAATCTAGCAAATATTAAAAAAGTGTGAATTTAGCTTTATTAGTGCAAACCTTGCATTTTGGTTCCAAGAGTTCTGTGGGATTTAAAAGTTTCCCACACTTTTCACACTGATCTCCACGCGCAGAATCATAATTACAACCTGGTGTTGGACAACTGCCCTCCACAAGCCGATCAGCTAAGAATCTTTTACAAGTATCACAGTAGAGCTGCAAATGAAATGTATGATAATAGTGTTAACTTGATATTCTTCCCATTGTTTCTAAAATTACAGACAAACTGTAATTCATTTCAGCCATGCTGGAGCAAAGCACCAAGACTACATAGTAACCATATACTAGAAAGTAAAAGAAATTGTTGGCCATTAGTAATGTACCTGTTGCATTGTGTTTTCTGAAAGCCAATTATTATCCAACAATTTCTTGAAAATTGCTTGGCAAATTTCAGTCTGTTGTGGACTTGAAGTGCGCCCAAACTCATCGAAGCTTATATTAAACCATTCATATACTTCTTTGTGAATAGCATGGTATCTATGAAAAAAAAGACCAAAGCCATACACATTCATCAGAGGTTCAGAAAAATTCCATACTTCAGTTAAACTAACTCATATGTTAAAAGACATTCATCAAATCAGCCATTGCTGAATTCATAGAACAGTGCAGGACACAAAGCAATATGGCAAGTCAAACTTCCTACCACACAGGGGCAAATGGGTGCATAGGCCACCACTCAAATAGATTAATGAAATTATTGTTTTTAAACATAAACTTTTTTATATTTGGCTTGGTGTACCCACTCAAGTTTTGCTTCCCTGAATGTTTTTTGTGTTGTCAGTACTATCCCCTATTCCAACCTAGGTTTCATAAATTAGTGTGACACCAGAGAGAGAGAGAGAGAGAGAGAGAGAGAGAGAGAGTAAATAAATAAATAAAATAAATTGGATCCGCCACTGCTAACATGAACCCTGCTTCAGAGTTTAAACTCTATAGCAATCATATGTTGAAATTAGTATGGCCGATGGCATGAGTCCTTATCTATATACATTAATGTTATCTTCAATATATTTTTTCACTTAACAAAATCACCACCAGTTCAAACATCAGTATTTGATAACTGCAAGTTTGCAATTAAGTTAATTTTTTGTGTCATAGAACAAAATCACTGATCACTTGCACAGAAAAAGCCTTTTATCGAGATTTCAAAATCAGATTCAAGGAAAATAAATATCATAAATGAGAACACAAAATCCTCCCACAAGGGATATCAAGCAACTGACAATTTACGAGATTTTAATCCATTTTCAACCATTTGATGGTGTAATCATTTTTGACCAATTCTAACAAATAATTATGGTGAAACTCAATTGCATACATTTCATTGTCAGAAGTGGTTCATCAGGAATAAGCACAAGAATGTTAGTGCCATATTTTTAGATACCGAGATCAGGTACCTCAACAGCATTATCCTCGGCTAAAGCCATATTCCAATTTTCATTTCTATATATAATGCTGCACTGTAATCAGCTCAAAATGCCCAGAAGCCACAGGATATCCTTTTCTTTTTTCAGATTCCAATTTTAACAGTAATATTCTCAGCTAAACCCATATTCTAATTTCATTTCCCAAATCCCATAAGAAAAAATATCATGATTTTTAACAAGAAAAAAGGATAACACCAGAGATGCAAAAAAAAAAATCCAAACCAGATAAAAGAATCAATAAAGCATCCATCGAAAACGAAGAAAAGTACTTGTCACAGATCTCCTTGGGAGAACATCCCTCCTCCATCGCCTTTGTCTCGGTCGCAGTCCCATATTCGTCGGTACCACAAATATATATTGTATTATACCCTCTAATCCGGCAATACCGAGCAAACACATCAGCACTCAGCACACCTATTCCAACATAAGCAAAACCAATATGAATCACACAAACATAAATTTTCCAGCTTGAGACAAACATGCAAGTGAAATTATTAGTGGAACAATCAAATTACATCCGATGATGTTTCCGAGATGGGGAACGTTGTTGACGTAAGGCAAGGCGCTGGTTATAAGGATGTTCCGCTTCCCTTGAATCGGAAGCTTGGCGGCGGCGGCGGCGGTGGCGGTGGCCATATTCGATTTTGACTGTTTTGAAGGGTTTGGGAAGGTGGTTAGCGGAAAATGCCGGCCGCAAGCGTGCTCACGGTGCGCGGAGGGAGGGCAGTGGGTTTTGGCTTGTGGGTCTATCTGGGACTCTGGGTGGCTTTGTAAGATTGGGGATTGATTTCGGGTGTCGAGGGTTTTGGGTGTTGGTCGCTCTTTTATATTCGGAAAGAAAAACTGTTCGAAATCGAGCCTTGCCACGCAAGGCTCGGCCCCATTCAATTTTTTTTTTGTTTGATAACTCCCCATTCAATTTATTCATATTCCATCTCAAAATATTTTTATTTGAGTTAAAGATTTTTTTAGGCCATTAAAAGGTATGTAATTCACTTTTGAGTCATGAAAGATTTAATTATGAAATTGAGTGACCATGAGAATTCGGGCTGATTTTTTAGACCAAATTGCCACAACGGGCCATGTGTGAGCGACTCGCCACACACTTTCATGCGCTGGCCTAAAAACGGAAATGGTCACCTTTTGGTCGCCTATTTTAGGTGAATACCAGTGTGTCCCCATGCCATATTGGACTCAAGACTAATTCCTCGAGAATCTGCAAGGGCAATTAAGGGCGACTCTCACAAAGCAGTTTTTTGCATACACAAAGCTCGAACCCGAGACCTTGCTTAAGCGACTAGAGCCACATCTACTCAAGCCAACTGTTGTTGGTTTTGGTGGCGTATTTTAGGTTTTACTATTTTATTTTTTATTTTTTTAAAAGGCATGTAATTCACTTTTGAGCCACGAAAGATTGAATTATGAAATTGAGCCACCATGAGAAATTCGGGCTGGTTTTTTAGACCAAATTGACCAAGTCACCGCCACAACGGGCCATGTGTGAGCCACTTGCCATACACTTTCACGCGCTGCCCTAAAAATGGAAATGGTCACCTTTTGGTGGGCTATTTTAGGTTTTTTATTTTATTTTATATTTTTTAAAAAAATAAAATAAATAACAATTCATCCGACTGTTTATTTATGTCGCACTTTTCTTTTTTTGTCCGTCACAATTTAATTTATTTTTTAGATTTTATTTATTTAATTTTTATTTTATGTTAGATACTTTATTAATACAATTAATTCTATTTTTTATTTTTTATTTTTTAAATATATTTATATTATATATTTGTTTTATTTTTATTTTATTATTTATTTTAATGAATATTTATTTCATGTAAAGATATTTTGAGTACGGTTTTATGGTGATACACAGTATTTAATGTAGGAGTAAACTAGAAATTTATGTGATATGTTTATGTATATTAAATTTGAATTTTTAATTAATTTATTTATGTGTGATATATGGTCTTTGGTTGGAATTTATTAATTGTCGACAGTTTAAATTTAATTTATTTATCGATCTGATGTAGTAGGTTTGGTGAGCAACGTATACAGGCTAAGGAATGAGTGGTAAGAGTCCATGTCACACAATTTACAAAGGACAAAGGTGAGGGATAAGGGGCCCCATAGAAAATCGAAACTCCAAGGCCCCAACCTATATGTTTGGAGGACTTGAGGTAGATTTGATATTTACTATAATGAAATTGGATAAAAATAGTGAAACAGACAAAAAAAAAAAAGTGAACAATAAATAATGAAACGGATGGAGTAATATTTATTTCAATTATCAAAAAAAAATAAAATAGGTCACCAAAGGAGACAATTTCTATTTGTTGTCCATTGCTTGGTGAGTGGGTTGTAAGCGGCCCGATTTTGTGTGGTATTTGTCAAATTGGCTTTAAATTCGGCTCGAATGCCTATTGATGGCTCAATTTTATAATTCAATCTTTCGTGGCTCAAAAGTGAATTACGTGCCTATTCATGGCCTAAAAAAATATTTAACCCTTTTTATTTTTATTTGTATGTGGAAATTATACTTCTACTATATTTAATAGTAGTAGTAAGAATGGTTGAACATAATTTAGTTTATATTACACCCATTTTTATATAATTGTTTGAATCATCATCATTAATATAAGTAATGATACGTAAAATGGACACTACTAAAAGGAGGGAATTCCGATTTTGGGCCACGAAAATGTGATTTAGGACTTTAGGCCCATAAATGAGAAATTTAAAGTCCACCCCCTTCCATTTAGTTTCCATTTTAAAAATACTCTTCCACCAAAACTTAGAGTTTACTCCCCATTTCAAGTTTTGACTTATAATTTACCACCTCTTAATCCCCAAAAGTTAAACATTTTTTAAATCATCCCTAATAAAAGTCATTGAGGAAAAAGGACGCAACACATGTTACCACACTAACGCTCACGTCATTACCACACAAATACACCATTCATTACCACACCAATACTTAGTCACCACACAAACAACTTTACCACACCAACCCTTTATAAACCACCACACTTATTCTATATAAAATACCACATCAAACTTAACCTATTACCAAAATTTTTTTTAAACTATTACCACACTATGGCGCCAAAAGTTAGCTTTACCAAACACAATACCACTCATTCACCAAAACACACCACCAATCAGGCACACAACACACAACTCACACAGCATATCCCTTAAACCCCAAACAACGATTGGAAGAGAGAAAGTGAAAAGGAAAAATTGTAAGTAATCAAGAACCTTCAACTACTGTGAATAAAAGCAAGGAGGAGGAAGTACTGGTAGGGAGGAGACGATCCAAAAAGAGGAGCAAAGGGAAGGAAGATGCCACAATGTCGATGGTAGGCTTCATTCGGTCCCTTTTTTTTTCAATATGTTGTTGTGCATTGTGTTGGGTTTGTGATTTTGATATAGAAATTGTGTGAGTTTGATTTGTGTTAAGTGTTTGATAATATGAGGCTTGATTTGTATGTTGAAGTGGGTGAATTTGTGCAAATAATAGTTGACGAAATGTTAATACTTTGAATGTGGTGTTCGATTAAATGCCCGAATGGATTGGTTTTTTATTTTTATTTTTTACCACAATTTTGAGTTACAAAACTTGTAGATTGGTTTTGGATGTGTAGAGCCTTGGCATTGCCCGGGATTAATGTACTTTTGTTGATTACATTGAAAATGTAGCTTTGATTGTGTTCTTGTTGATTTGAGTTGGGATTTTCTTAAAGTTTGAAGTGGGTGAAGGGCGATGGATTTGGCATATAAATTGGGGAGTTTTTTTTTTTTTTGGTTGATTTAAACTTAAATTCATGTTATTGGGAAGCTATTGGTAGATTGCACGCTCTTTTAAAACGAATTAAGTGAAATTTTTGGATTTGTGAAGAAAGGGGTGGTAACCGACGGGTGGTGTTGGATTTTTTGGAATTTTTGTGTTATTGTTGGATATTGTTAATTGTTGAATAATTTTTGTCTTTTTGTTGCATAGATTCATTGGATTGTAGATGTTTGTCAAAATTTTGATTCTTCGATGAATGTTAGTAATATAATTGTGCTAGCAAAGGTGTTTATAAGGTGAGGAAGGATATGAATTTCGGGCTCTCCGGTGCTCGGCTAAATGTCTTAGAGATTTTGTGGACGATGTGGATATAAGATGGTCGGATGGGCACAGAGAAGCAATTGAAGCCACTCGATTTGGGCATTTTACGAAACTGAGAAAGGATAAGCTTGTCGTTAAGAGATAGATCCCAAACATTGTAAAACCGAATTATTTGATGTAGAATGAAATGTTTAGTGATGACAGATTTGAATTGTTGGGTTTGGGTTATTGCAATTGGTTTCCATTTGAATTAGTATTCTTTTTGTGTTATAGATTATTGGTGGTATAGTTTATTGGATTATATATTTGTAAATCGTAATCGTTGTGTGAATTTGATATTATGTGATTTTATAATAATTGATATTTTTAAATGAAATTTTTATGTTAGATGTGCATTTGTGCTTGTTAAATAATCATCCGGAACTCTTTGAAATGGACAAAACCATTGGAAGGACCGTCCCACGACCGTCCAGAACTCTCTGGAATGGATAAAAAATATTGGGACAGTCCTCCAGGACCGTCCTACGACCGTCCCGTGACCGTCCGGAACTCTCTGAAATGGACAAAATGTTTGGAAGGTTCACCAGGACCGTCCCAAGACCGTCCCATTGGTTACCACATAATGAAGTTTTCAGTTACCACGATCCTCATTACTTGATTACCATAATATGAAATAATTGGTTACCATTTCTTTAAATTATTGGATACCAAACTTAAAGTAAGTTGGTTACCACAAATTATATTACTCAATCCACATAAAATCTTAATTTATTTCAATTCTCATAATTTAATATTTTAATGTTATTTCAATCCAAAAAATATCGGTTACCACACTTCTCAATGGAATTTTACCACAATCCGCCTCTTTGTTACCACGTTCCTAAAAGTGATTTTACCACACAATACTATTGAAGGTTACCATATTTGTACTTAGTCGGTTACCATATTTTTTTAATTCAAATTCCTATAATTTAATATTTTAATGTTATTTCAATCCAAAAAATATTGGTTACCACACTTCTCAATGGAATTTTACCACAATCCGCCTCTCTTAGTGACCACGTTCATAAATGTGATTTTACCACACTATACTATTGACGGCTACCACAATCTTCCTCGCTAGGTTACCACGTTCATAAATAAAATTTTACTATATTCCTCACTCGTCATGCTACCACGTTTTCTTCCCCCAAAATCCCTCAAATTCAATGTTCTTATTTTAAAAAAAATTGGGTTACCAAACTTCATAACCTACTTACCACATTTTCAAAATATTTTACCACACTTGTAAAAGGAAACTTTACAATATTCCTCACTCTTCATGTTACCAAGTTTCCCCCCCCCCCCCACAAAAATCCCCAAAATTCAATGTTCTCATTCTTAATTACCACACTTTCAAAAATATTTTACCACGTATATATATATATGAACATTTACCATGTTGTTTGGACGGTCTCAAACCCTAGTTGACCGCCCAATAACCCTAGTTGACCGTCCCAACATCCGTGACCACAAATCATATTATTATATTACCACGGTATTACGTATTTGTTTACGACACCTCTTGTAATCGCATTACCACATCGCATTGATTGGATTACCACGCACCATTTTATCGTGATTATGCGTACAACAGGCATCCTATTACCTTTTTCTAGTGGCGCCAAGGTTGGAGACTCAATCATTACAACATTTCTCATCGGTGCATGTTAATAGAATTGAGAAACACGATATACTCCATCATTACATCATATTACATCATTTATCATATGTTCCATACATGATCATCAATTGAATGTCATTGGTAATTCATTGGGTTCCATACATTTGTTAATACGGAAACTCAATTGTTAATTCTATTGTATTACATTAAACGATCATACACCACATGGACCGTGCGGTAAAGTTTCCTTTTACATGTGTGATAAAATATTTTAGAAATGTGGTAATTATGTTATGAAGTGTGGTAACCCATCTATATATAATCTAAAACAAAATAGTCCCACACACACACACATTCCCGCCCAAATTTTTTCCCCTCACAAAAATCACTTTTTTACATTCTCTCACACACACTAAAATATTTACCGCACTGCCACTGGACCGTGCTCCACCTCGCTGATAATTATAAAATTGCCCCGGACCGTGCTCCAACAATCCCTATATCTCATTTATCTCATTCTCCTATAAATATGTGTCTATTATAATCCCCTCAAAATCATATCCTTACATCTTCATTTAACATTTCTCTCAATGTTCCATTTAACAAATACATCTCCTCACCATGTTCTAGCTTTTATTATTCGAATTCATGTTTATTTCTCAGTATTTTGCTAATATTTTTGTTCTCTTTTGTTGTTGTTTTGGTGACAGTTATTGGGAAAACGAGATTACAAACTCAAATGACGAAGAGCATCTTGAAGGGATGAAGAGATAAGGATTATTCATAACCATACAATAATAAATCAATTGTTGCGGCATCTTTTTCTATGTTAAATACTCGGCGATTTCCCATATCACTTCATCTTTTGGGGAAAGATTTGTTTGGCTATTGTTTTTGTGGAGAGATTTGTTCCACCAAGTGTAAATAATTGGATGAATTTAGTTGTTGTAGCATTAGGTTCTCACAATCTTTTGTGTTTCATTCAATAAGAGATAGTCTGAAATTTGTCTATATCATGTTTTTCCATTGGTTTCTCACAATCTTTGGTGTTTCATTCAATAAGAGATAGTATGAAATTTGTTTATATCATTTTTCTCCATTTGTTTCTCGCAATCTTTTATATTTCATTCAACTGAGAAGTGTATACAAGTTTAACACAATGCCTAGCAAGTTCTATATTTTGTGTAAGATAAGTTTTTTATTTGAATTGAACAAATGAAAATATACTCAGTTTCCACATTATTGAAATCATATTGAAATCACATTATTGAAATCATATTGAAATTATTTTCCAAAAAGGTAAATTATTTATTCTCGATTAATCAATGGATATTAATAAATTATCCCTTAAATAATCGATAATTAATGTAATTTAGTTGTCCTCAATCTTTAGTCACTAATCCAAAATGATAAATTAATTATATTCTCAATTAATCCCTCCAATGATTGTTTCACATTAAATGTAAATCTCTTATGTTAATTTCTCTCCCAAAAATCTCTTCTATATATAACATTTAAATATCATTAGAATAATTTATTAATTTATTAAAATAAACCATTCAATATTAGTATGATTTATTAATTAATTTATACATATCTATTACAATTATATAAGGATCTTCCTACAATTATATATAAGGATCATCCTATATTTTTATTGATTCAAGTGATTACTTTAATTAATGTGGATGAATCATCGGATAAGATTACTTTTGAATTGAGTGTAACGTCCCGAAAATTTTAAACCAAAAATTTTCGTGACGTCACTGCCATGCTACAGCACCTAAGCTGTTGGCCAGTCAACTTAGGGTCTGTAACACGAAGCTGAGTACCTGTAGAATCAGAAAATCCAACAACACCCATATAATGAGTCGCAAAAACAAATCAGCATATCCGGGTCACCGCACTGTTACCATTTCCATATTCCGTTTATAGTAAATAAACGACAATCAGATCAAAGCTCTACCTCAAGTACGGCTCACCGGCCCTTTCTAAATATTTCTACAATCTTAAGATAGCATAATGATCGTATACGGTAAAATAAATCATGGTAACTAAATATATATGTAATGACCATTTAAAAGAACTAATTTACATTCGCTCATTCCCAACCCTTCAATATGCCCAATACACTGCGCATCCTCGGAGTATCTATAAAAGAAAAACAGCAGGGGGTCAGTACGGGTACTGAGCAAGGGAAGAATAATGGGGGATGGGGATACATCAAACACATACTACTGTCAAACATTAACAAAGTAATTAAATAAATAAGTAAAAGAATGCAAACCATCACACCGTCCCATACCGGTGCTTCAACCACTGCAACCAGATAAATGTTATGACATGATGAAATGAATGATATGACCTATGTGTCTATCTATCCTAAATGCAGCAATTAATCATGTCTAACGCGTTTCCTAATAACCATGGTCGACAGTCATCATTGGCGAGAGGACACCACCCTCTCCCATCACAATGAACTGCCTGTCAACGTCGCCCCCGCCGCGGACGAACAGCCTACGCAGGGCCAATAACACTGGTGAGGGAGCCGGATAGTCGTCACTGACCAGAGCGGCGTCTAGCGGGTCATGGCAAAGGGTTCACTCCCCAATTGCCGCATCGTGCCACACGCACAACACACAGACCTGAGATATCAGCTGAATATCCTACAGGTCAAATCCAGTCAAGGGAATAAATCCCAACTCAAGCACATCGAATAAACTCAAAATACCCACATATGTACGACTGAGGTTTGCCAAGCCTCGCATAACGACAACCACAATATAATTCCAATTTTAACGTATAATCACATAAGATAAACTTATGAATTTATCTAGGTTCGTAGCTCGTAAGTTCCAACATGCTCCAACATCAATAAACTTATATCGAGGAAGATATAATAGTAAGAAGTCACAAAAATATGAAATTAGAATTTCTAGCGTAGACAAGGCTAACTACGCCAAAACAGGATGTCTAGCGTAAGTAAACGCCAACCCTGGAAAATGGGAAATTTCAGCAGCTGGCGTCGGCAAGGCTACCGATGCCAAAAAGAACATTCTGGCGTCAGAAAACGCCAGAACTGATGGTGGGGAAAAATTCATCCCTGCTTGGCGTCAACTAGGCTAGCGACGCCAAGAATGGCTCCCTAGCGTCAAAATACGCCAAGGCGGACTGTCCAAAAACAAAACTCATTTTCCCATCTTGCTACCATTATTCAAATCAAGCATTATCCTATCCCTTGCCTTTAAATTCTTTGACGAATTGGGTTTCTCAACTTCAATTTGGTGAGCTCCCATTCCAACTTCAATCTACATTAAAATGTCAAGAACAAAATATCAATTTCCACCTCTCTCCATTCTTACATTTCTCCACTCCATTTCCTTCTCCAATTTAAATTGTCAACAAGAAATTTAGTAAAGACACTTGCTTCCCAACATGCATACTCAAGAATAAAAAAATTGAGATAAAACAAGGTCCCTTAACAAAGGTCCAACAAAGAACAATAAAATCACCAAACTTTTCATCATCTTCAATACACCACCAATTTCGAAATACTTTACCACCATGCATCCATCAAAATCTTCAATTTAAGAACACTAGTTACACTTTCCAAACTTTAATTACTAAATCACCCAACTCTTCATCTCTCGGCACCCACCCAAAATCTCATTTTAAAATATAAATTACTTATAAAACTAGCAAGAAACAATCTTAAAAATTTCAAAGCCAAAACCCATAAATTTTTGGACTCCAATTCAAGAATTTTCACCACCACCGTTACCTCCTACATCATCCCCAAAGTTTATCTTTTACCCATCCATAATATAGACTAACAATAGGAAATACTTCTTGAAAGATTCCACCACCAAATCTTCTAGCATCTCAACTCATCTCAAATAAAAACATGTTAGCTAGTTTGTAGATTAAATCCTCAACTTTTCCTAATCTTCCAACCCATCTCGTCACCCTCACTCTTCCATTTCAATATCTTCATAAAGTCATCCAAATCAAAAACTAAACAAGAATTATACTTACAATTTGATAGATGCTTGCCTCTTCCATCCCAATCTTGAATAATCTCCCCCAATTTTCCAAGTCAAAGAAATGCTCTTCCATTTTCCCCTAAGTGGCGGTAGTGGTGTCTTGATGAGAATGAAATGGAATCTCCACCCCACTCAACCGTGTATATGAGGGAATTGGACTAATGGGTCGGTCAAATGGAGGCGGGCCGGGCCGATCAAAATGGAGGACTAATGAGTGCATAGGCTTGGATGTTGAGCTTCCAATGTTGGGCCTATTTTAAGTGTTTGGACTTAGCCCAATAACTTACAATTATTAGCCCCTATTAGGAAATTAAGCTTATTAAAATGTAATTAATTTAATTAAAATAAATTAATTACCCGGGATGTTACAATCCCTCCCCCTTAGAATCATTCGTCCTCGAATGATGTGAGGATATGGCTACGGAGGTCACCATCATTGATCTCATTGTTCACGACTCTTAAGATACTTATCTCAACATATTAAGCGGTGTTTCCTTGTAGTATGCACTATACTTCTCTGAATTATGTGGGACCCATCGTATGCGTTCATGCTTGCATCGCATCTATTGAGTCAATGGACCCGATTCTAGATTTTCTTTACTTCCCCACCGGACTTATGATTTGATAGCTTGCGCACCCAATTTATTATCCATATTCCACACTTTACTTCTTCAGGTCAACATAACCTTTTACACGTTTGAGTTTTCTTTCAACCTGCCCTGAAAAATTTCACCAACTCCTACTTTCACTTGACGATCTAAGGATTCAACCGTACTCATTCTGAGGAGTTACTCTTTCTCACATGATTCTATACTTTCATTCTTGTTGATTCTAGTACGAAGTCAACATATTTCTTGTGTTTTGCGGTTGATAGTGAGAAAATCATGCCCCGGGTGGCAATTTCCTTTCATTATGTCTCCGATGACTTTTGTCAATTCCAGTTGTTCGCTTGATGAGTTATGTACTCATCCGCTTTCTTCGTAAATGCCCACACTTTCTTCCCCATTGATTCTCGAAAGACATCAAGACTCTCCTTGTCCATTGACGGTGGTTATAAGAGAATCACGAAAATTATGGGCGATATTTTTAATTGCATGGGAATTGACCTTGAAAATTCATAGAGATTCATCGCCTCTCATCCTTCATCAGTATATTATCTCAAGCGGTTCCCTTTCATTCCACCTCCTATACTTTATTTAGTAGGTCTTGTCAGGTAAATAGTTCTTCAATATGGTTTTCATCCGGTTGTAGTTTGTGATTCTCGAGCTTATTGTATGTCTTCTCTTAAGCCCTTTTTATATATTACACAATGCTTCCCAAGATTGGATCATGTTGTTGACCTCCATTTCCCGGTTCCATTACCTCCTGCCGCACCATTGTTCTCTCAATCTCGTAGTTTCCCCGTCGGAACACTGGAACTTAATGAATTTCCTTGGGTATTCTGTCTGCCAATTCGAACTTTAGTACACATTAGTTCGAGTATTATATTAATATACGCCTCCCACCCGTTGGTTCGATAACTTTCCTAGATTTCTTCTCATATTGAGGTTTTAATATCCACTGCTCGTAACCACTATGACAGATACTCAATCCTCAAAAATTACGTTGAACCACATTCTGTCTCAATTCGGTCCCGATTATTAACTGCCAACTTGCTGCTCCTCACCCGATAGTATTATGGATTTTTTTTTCTTCAAGTCTCCGGAGTTGGGGATGCTACGTGCAACATTATTGAAATCGTTCAACGGATATCCTTGATTTGACTAGAACTGACTGTAGCCTGCAAAAGAGAATAAGCGATTTCTATCTCACAATAGAAAGTCAGGTTTCCCAATATATTGGAATTTCATGATAGCATCAAGTATCCTTGAATGCTAATGGAGGGAAATGTTAATAAATCAAACATTACTGTGCATGAAACCCTATGAAGATAAACAAGTAGGGCATCTTCCTGTATAGCAAAATGCCTTATATTAGGAAGAGGCCTCAGCTAACAAGTTGAAGCGATCAACGGTATTACAGATATGATACTGCCACGTATAAAAGCACAATTGATTGCTTCCAACCATTTCACTTGAACTTGAGAATAGTACCCAGTAGGTTTCAAAGAACCCTATTCGTTCTTGTACTATTGGTTAGAAATAGACTCGTCATTCTATAACAGAATGAGGGAAGGTACCTTTTTAAATTAGTTCCAAGACGATACCAATCGGAAACTCAAACGTTGTTGGATGTCGTAAGAGAAACCTAGCATCACCAGATGCTTCTCCCTCTTACACTGGAACCAAATACACAACCCTGTATTCAGTCACAAAAATCCAAATTATATCATGTATTCCATTTTTAAGCGGTAGCCTTTTCTCTAATGCTACGTCGACTTCCAGTGGGTCGATTAGATGAGTTGTCTTTAAATGAGCTCACCATTGGTTGGTAATCCGCGAGTCTCAAGATCTTGCCATGATTCTTCTTTCATTCTTATACGGCTTGCATCACGATTTCTGATATGCAATCGTAATGTTGGCTTGAAAGCTCTGTGTTTTGTTGTATCTCATCACACAGTTCTCTCGTTAGTCTCGTGTTTTCTCATTGAAACGCTGGAAATTTAATACACTCCACTCCGGTTTCATGCTTATCGATCCCAACTATAGTGAATTTTATCCCGAGAGCCTTCTCAATCTATGGCTTGTAGCGTTCATCTTGATGGCATTCCTGGATTCCATCTCATCTGATGATATCTTACCTAATTCTTAAATGTTAAAGTCGTTAATCATCCCATAAGAATTTCTTTGAATTGCGTTGGGACTTAATTCTATTCCGGATAATCCACTTACATCTTTACTCAGTCGCTCACAAGTTCGCACTGTTGGGAGGTTTTGCTTCGTATCACTGATGGCAATTGCATAAAGTGTAGTGTTATCTCTACGGTTCCATAGAAGTTCTTGGCTTGGTATGAACCTGCATCACAAAAATTAAAAAAATAAAAAAAATAAAAAAAAATAATAACAACAATCCCCACACACGGTAGAAAGTGAGATCAACTTCCCAAGGGTAAGGTAAATTCAGGATTATATCGGGAGTCAAAATATTCCGATACTAGTAGAAGGAAAATGCTAAACAACTAAAATCGTTGTTTGCAGAAATAAGGATCCTGGGACGGGAGCTATTATAAAGGAACAATATAATTGAATAAGCAATAAGGAGATGATTCAAATTAGCAACATGAATCATACTGACGGATATGGACTCCGAATTATCATAAGAATAATAATTCCGTAGAAATTAGAAGGCACTACCCGAATGCTCGTTACACAACGACTCTACTTCGAATAGAAATGAAGTAGTAGTACAAATTTAAAACAATGAATACTAAATGAAAGGTAAACTGACTCAAACAAAAACTTAAGAAGCTTCCAACAAAGTAAGGAAGTCAGTGAGAATGCAGCATATAATTTTGGGGAACTGTAGAAGAGTTGAAAAAATTTTAAATAATGCACTGATAATATACCATTATAGATGACAAGTAATTCAAACTATTAAAATATCGAAGCAGTAGAAAAATATCAATGGTGCGAGAGTATCAATGAGGATCATTGGATGGCCTCATGAGTGATTTAACAGTGTTGATCAGCTTCAATAAGGTACGGGGCCTGCAGAAGAAATTATTGTTGATGGTAACCCCACGCTTAGCGGTTTGTGTGCTTCTTGTCGATATTTCGCACTAGCGTCATCCAGATATTCCGTACCTGCATTGGCCTCAAAGACGGCTCCAAACATCCCACAATACCATAAGTTAATAATATTAACATAACTGTTCAACAACTTCTAAATAAGTTGTTGACTGAATTTTATCATAGATCCCATAAGGATATCCTTGTTATCTACCCATGGTTATCTTACAAACCATGACTCCATACAAGGTGCGCAGTATATATGTCAGAAAATCAATAACATAAAATAAATCTAACTAGCATATGACATGGATGTCCGGGCCGACCCGACTGACGTACGACCCAATCCGATTATTTGGAACCGACTGGAAAATATTTTGTGCAGACAGAAAAATATTTGGAGTAATCCGGAACAAAACTCAAGTGGGCTACAATTAATTAAATGGATGAAGAAAATGAAGGAGACCAATTTAATTGAAATGGATTTAAGTGGCCCAATTGGTAATCATGAACCGGCCCATACTTGTAACCAAGCCCAATCCCCTTTTAATTCAATTGGGCCGGACCAGTCAAGAGCCCAAGAGCAATCCCACCGGCCCAACCCTCCTTCAAATCAGCCCAACGAATGCAGCCCATCACCACCCTATAGTAGCCGGAACGGAGATTGCATCACCGGCCACCTTCTCCGATCATCCCCTCCGTCATCATTGCCGTCGTGCCGCCGCAGCTCCGATCTCCATCTCAACCATGAGTTCCAGCCGTATCTCTTCCCTCTGGGCAGGATCCTTCATCTCCACCTGCCACCATCTTCAACCTCAAGCTCCATCCCGCCGGAAGCCAACTGCCGGTCATCTTCTCCGGCGGGGCACTTGTCCCCGATAAAGAAAAACCCTCGAATTATCGCCACTACCTCCGGCGAGCATCTCCATCAAGTTCCGACATGTCCTCATCTCCCACCGGACTTGTCAACATCGTCGTCAAGGCTCCGACAGGCCCTCTCTCGTCGACTCCAAGCAATTCCGGTCACCCCGCAAGCCGCAACTACGATGAAGAGGAAAACCCCGATACGCCGCAATTTGTATTCCAAGCTCCGGCCACCTGCGCAACCAAGAAGAACGGCCGCTGCCGCCTTTCCCTTCGACCCTCCTTCGTCCTCCGCGCCAACTCCGGCCAAGTGCTTCTCCATCTCCGATCATCTTCTCCAATTTTCCGGCAGCAGCAGCGAAGCACATGGACCTCCTCCGATATCCTCCCATCAGCCTCCGAGCACAGCCGTGGTCTCTAGTCGCCAGCCGCCCATGGCATGTCGCGGAGCACCCCCTGTCGCGGAACAAGCTCCTTTGTCGCGGAGCTACCCTCTGTCGCGGAAGAGACCCTTGTCGCGGAACCCTCTGTCGCGGAAGAGTCCCCTGTCGCGGAACCCTCTGTCGCGGAAGAGACCCTTGTCGCGGAACCCTCTGTCGCGGAAGAGACCCTTGTCGCGGAACCCTCTGTCGCGGAAGAGACCCCTGTTGCGGAACCCTCTGTCGCGGAAGAGACCCCTGTCGCGGGGCCAGTATCGCGCCACGATCCTGGCTAGCGACACAACTTATCCAGTTTACTGTTTCCTTGTATCCGAGTTGTTGAAAACATTGTTTAGGCTTGTTTAATTACTGTAATGGGTTGATTAAAGCCCTTAATTAATTGTCTAGCTTAATTAATCCTTGTAACTAGGGTTTGCCTATATATAGGCCATCCCCCAACACTTGCTACTGACCTTTTGAAATATTATTGAACATTTTGCTTGAAAGCATGAATCAATTTATTCTTGAGGTCATTTGAGAGTTTGTGGGAACCGAAAACCCTCACCTATCTTCATCTATTCGATTTCTTTGCTTCGATCCATGGCATCAATTATTTGGTATCAGAGCCTAGCAAAGAATCAATAGATCTATCCTTCCAAAAATCCATAAAAATTCAAAAAACCCCCAAAAATCGTATTCTGCCCACTAAGCCATTTTGCTCTGTTACGAATTTTGCAATTCTGAGTTCATATTTGGTTTCATTGGGTTGTTTACACTCAAAAAAAGGTAAAGTTTGAAAAATTTGGCCAAGGGAATCATTTTCTATGAATTTTTGAAGATCTTGGCCCTATTTTCTCAAACTCTTGTTCTTCATCTTGTTCTTGCCATTGTTCATCCACTTCACACACCACCACTCCCCATTTGGAACCACGTTCCATTTGGCAACTCCCCAATCATCCATTCCTAGGGGTTATAATGCCCAAATTTTTCCAAAATCCTTCATCTTCATCAAAAATTCCTCCAAAAACCCTAAAAAGAAGCATTCTGTCCACTTTTCGAATTTCTGGTTTTTGCTCCTTGAGATTTTGTGAAATCTGATTCAATATCTTTAATCCTCATCTCAAGAGCTTTCCATTGGTGTATGATTCATTCAAATCGGAGTTCATATGCCCAAGTTATGTTCATTTGAAGATTCATGAATGTTCTTCATGTTCTTCAACCAAAAACACAAAAATCTTCATATTTTGCTTTTTGATTCCTTGATTTTGTGTTTATGAACTTGTTTCCACTCATATAAAACTCATTGTGTGGGTATTGCATCATTTCCTAAGCATTTTGAGCATTGGTTGCAAGATTGATGTTAAGGGTTGCTTAGTTTGCTTTCATTTTTCATATCCTGCACTTGTTGGTTGAGTTTCACTTGGGGGAATCAGGTCTGGTATCTGTTCAAGGGGTTATTTTACATATTTTGGGTGTTAGAAATCGATTGGGACTGGTTTCAAGAGTTTTGGAGTTCATTTGATCGCCCAAACATCGAAAACAAAAAGATTGCCAGTGTGAGTCCGAATCTGTCCAAACTTTGAAGGTGTATGAACATATGAAGATCATCGAATTTCTTGATGAATCTTCAACCATTTGAAAGCCCTTTGAGTGCTGAATCCATAGAAATTTGAATCACCCATTTTGGACTTGTTTTGAGGTCACTATCACACTTTTGGCAAAAGGTGTACTTTTCTGGCGACACCAAAAGTATTGGGCGAGTGTGAGCGCGTGAGAGAGGCAAACGAGCTGATTCTTTTTGCATTGTCTCCACAAGAAGCCAAAGTTTGTTAAAGAATTGGTCCCCTAGGTTTTGGGTATCATTTGGGCACGCGAAAACTGAAGTTAACTGGCTGTCCAAACAAAAACAAGGCTGCCAGCAATCACTTTTGGGATTTTGAGTGTTTGGTTTGTCTTGAGTGCAAAAGTGAGCCACCCACAAATATTTGGGACTATTTCTTGAGTGTTTACAATAAAGTGAATATTGGACTGGCACAATTGTGAAACCTAGCCCTTGAAGCCACTTGAGTAATTTTACAATAAAGTGGATATTGGACTGGCACGATTGTGAAACCTAGCCCGAGAAGTCACTTGAGTATTGGGTATTTCCTTGAGTGTTTTTACTTGTGAGATTTTCATTTTCCACATATTGTGAGCTTAATCGATTAAAGGGAATTGAAACGTGATAAGCAAGTGCACCTATCGAAATTGCAACCGATTATCATTTTGCATTGCATATCACACACAAGTATTTCTTTTCTTTGATTGAGTCGAACTTTGCATTTTGTTTCGTGCATTGTGCGTCACATATTTAATCCGATCTTCCTACTCGACTCTTTGAATGAGCCTCAAGAATTGAATTGTGATCGAACACTTTGAGTTTGAGAGTAAGAGAGGAAAGAAAGAAAGAGAGAGGAGATCACCAAAAATATTTTATTTCTTTATTTTCTAACTTTTTATATATATACCTAGTTTTTCCTTTCTGATATGGCAGGACACGTTGAGCCAACAATGACTGGTCTAATGGATATGATGATGTCCATGATGAAAGATATTGCCACGAAATCTGATATTGAAGCACTTCAGCGTACCATCAATACTACTATTGTTTCTGGTGAGGATTCCTTGCAAAGGCATATGGATGGTGGTATTGCAGATGAAGTTGCAGATCCGCTACAATTTCAGAATGATGCCAAAGATGTCATAGCGGAAGGAAAAGAGCAGATTGATAATGTTGACAGATGCCAAGAGCCAGCTAAGGAAGAGAGCGCCCCAGTCGAGCCAACCATAGCAGATTTGATGGATTTCATGAGAAAGAACTGGGGAGATGAGATCAACTCCAAATCGGATGTCCCAATCAGAACAGATGACTATATTGGAATTGAAGTTCCATGTGATGATTTAAAGGGAGAATCTTCATGTCAAGAATATAATGAAAATGCTAAAATAGCTGATATTGCATCTGAACAATTGTTTGATAATCTTGACAGGACCGAGCCAGAAAGCTTAACCGAGGAAGAATCATGCAGCACATCATCTTCAACTAGTGAGCTTCCTATAGAACAAGCTGAGCTTCCTACAGAACAGGTTAAATTGGTCCATGATTCTTTAGAGCTCCCAAGGGTACATCCTTTCCATTTTTCTACCTTGATTATACCCGATGAATTTCCCATCCATGAGCAACATAGTTCAGATGAAAACCGCATAATTTCTGAATCATATTCTGAATATGTTGATCCATTTTGGGAACATGCTGAAAGTTCAAAGCCTAATCAGTATCGTTTGCACTTATTAGAAAAATTAATTTTACCTGATAAAATGCATACTGATTATGGTAAATTTCATTACACTGGTAGAATCCCATTGAGTCATATGCGCTATTTAATATTTTATTTGGGACTGAAAGGATTTAGGGTGCATCTGCGAGCTTATCATTTTCCACCATCAAAATGGCGATCCTTCCATGGCGTTAGACGAGCGTCAATTAATCATGAAGATCTGTCTACAGCTAAGCAAATGGAATTTAATCCAGGTGATCATGTTCTAATACTTGAAAAATTTAAATCTGATTTTGGAAGAACAATGATCTCTACATCTCATGGAAATAATTATTTTTGCAGGAAATTCAGTTCTGGATGTCTGGATTACTTGTTTGAACCTACTGCGGTATTTTCCCCATCAGCTTTGGAGTCCAAAGCTTTTCAAGGGGGAGAGTATGACATGGATGTCCGGGCCGACCCGACTGACGTACGACCCAATCCGATTATTTGGAACCGACTGGAAAATATTTTGTGCAGACAGAAAAATATTTGGAGTAATCCGGAACAAAACTCAAGTGGGCTACAATTAATTAAATGGATGAAGAAAATGAAGGAGACCAATTTAATTGAAATGGATTTAAGTGGCCCAATTGGTAATCATGAACCGGCCCATACTTGTAACCAAGCCCAATCCCCTTTTAATTCAATTGGGCCGGACCAGTCAAGAGCCCAAGAGCAATCCCACCGGCCCAACCCTCCTTCAAATCAGCCCAACGAATGCAGCCCATCACCACCCTATAGTAGCCGGAACGGAGATTGCATCACCGGCCACCTTCTCCGATCATCCCCTCCGTCATCATTGCCGTCGTGCCGCCGCAGCTCCGATCTCCATCTCAACCATGAGTTCCAGCCGTATCTCTTCCCTCTGGGCAGGATCCTTCATCTCCACCTGCCACCATCTTCAACCTCAAGCTCCATCCCGCCGGAAGCCAACTGCCGGTCATCTTCTCCGGCGGGGCACTTGTCCCCGATAAAGAAAAACCCTCGAATTATCGCCACTACCTCCGGCGAGCATCTCCATCAAGTTCCGACATGTCCTCATCTCCCACCGGACTTGTCAACATCGTCGTCAAGGCTCCGACAGGCCCTCTCTCGTCGACTCCAAGCAATTCCGGTCACCCCGCAAGCCGCAACTACGATGAAGAGGAAAACCCCGATACGCCGCAATTTGTATTCCAAGCTCCGGCCACCTGCGCAACCAAGAAGAACGGCCGCTGCCGCCTTTCCCTTCGACCCTCCTTCGTCCTCCGCGCCAACTCCGGCCAAGTGCTTCTCCATCTCCGATCATCTTCTCCAATTTTCCGGCAGCAGCAGCGAAGCACATGGACCTCCTCCGATATCCTCCCATCAGCCTCCGAGCACAGCCGTGGTCTCTAGTCGCCAGCCGCCCATGGCATGTCGCGGAGCACCCCCTGTCGCGGAACAAGCTCCTTTGTCGCGGAGCTACCCTCTGTCGCGGAAGAGACCCTTGTCGCGGAACCCTCTGTCGCGGAAGAGTCCCCTGTCGCGGAACCCTCTGTCGCGGAAGAGACCCTTGTCGCGGAACCCTCTGTCGCGGAAGAGACCCTTGTCGCGGAACCCTCTGTCGCGGAAGAGACCCCTGTTGCGGAACCCTCTGTCGCGGAAGAGACCCCTGTCGCGGGGCCAGTATCGCGCCACGATCCTGGCTAGCGACACAACTTATCCAGTTTACTGTTTCCTTGTATCCGAGTTGTTGAAAACATTGTTTAGGCTTGTTTAATTACTGTAATGGGTTGATTAAAGCCCTTAATTAATTGTCTAGCTTAATTAATCCTTGTAACTAGGGTTTGCCTATATATAGGCCATCCCCCAACACTTGCTACTGACCTTTTGAAATATTATTGAACATTTTGCTTGAAAGCATGAATCAATTTATTCTTGAGGTCATTTGAGAGTTTGTGGGAACCGAAAACCCTCACCTATCTTCATCTATTCGATTTCTTTGCTTCGATCCATGGCAGCATATGACAATGCAAAACCTATCCTATATGATCCCCGCACACCTCACCGCATACTTTTATCAAGTTTTAAACACATAATAGAGCAAACCGCTCTGATACCACTCTGTAACGTCCCGAAAATTTTAAACCAAAAATTTCCGTGACGTCACTGCCGTGCTACAGCACCTAAGCTGTTGGCCAGTCAACTTAGGGTCTGTAACACGAAGCTGAGTACCTGTAGAATCAGAAAATCCAACAACACCCATATAATGAGTCGCAAAAACAAATCAGCATATCCGGGTCACCGCACTGTTACCATTTCCATATTCCGTTTATAGTAAATAAACGACAATCAGATCAAAGCTCTACCTCAAGTACGGCTCACCGGCCCTTTCTAAATATTTCTACAATCTTAAGATAGCATAATGATTGTATACGGTAAAATAAATCATGGTAACTAAATATATATGTAATGACCATTTAAAAGAACTAATTTACATTCGCTCATTCCCAACCCTTCAATATGCCCAATGCACTGCGCATCCTCGGAGTATCTATAAAAGAAAAACAGCAGGGGGTCAGTACGGGTACTGAGCAAGGGAAGAATAATGGGGGATGGGGATACATCAAACACATACTACTGTCAAACATTAACAAAGTAATTAAATAAATAAGTAAAAGAATGCAAACCATCACACCGTCCCATACCGATGCTTCAACCACTGCAACCAGATAAATGTTATGACATGATGAAATGAATGATATGACATATGTGTCTATGTATCCTAAATGCAGCAATTAATCATGTCTAACGCGTTTCCTAATAACCATGGTCGATAGTCATCATTGGCGAGAGGACACCACCCTCTCCCATTACAATGAACTGCCCGTCAACGTCGCCCCCGCCGCGGACGAACAGCCTACGCAGGGCCAATAACACTGGTGAGGGAGCCGGATAGTCGTCACTGACCAGAGCGGCGTCCAGCGGGTCATGGCAAAGGGTTCACTCCCCAATTGCCGCATCGTGCCACACGCACAACACACAGACCTGAGATATCAGCTGAATATCCTACAGGTCAAATCCAGTCAAGGGAATAAATCCCAACTCAAGCACATCGAATAAACTCAAAATACCCACATATGTACGACTGAGGTTTGCCAAGCC
This sequence comes from Hygrophila difformis, assembly GCA_030278955.1. NCBI lineage: Eukaryota > Viridiplantae > Streptophyta > Magnoliopsida > Lamiales > Acanthaceae > Hygrophila > Hygrophila difformis. The sequence continues at coordinate 24,195,071 of JAOANR010000001.1, read as the reverse complement.
TCGCATAACGGCAACCACAATATAATTCCAATTTTAACGTATAATCACATAAGATAAACTTATGAAATTATCTAGGTTCGTAGCTCGTAAGTTCCAACATGCTCCAACATCAATAAACTTATATCGAGGAAGATATAATAGTAAGAAGTCACAAAAATATGAAATTAGAATTTCTAGCGTAGACAAGGCTAACTACGCCAAAACAGGATGTCTAGCGTAAGTAAACGCCAACCCTGGAAAATGGGAAATTTCAGCAGCTGGCGTCGGCAAGGCTACCGATGCCAAAAAGAACATTCTGGCGTCAGAAAACGCCAGAACTGATGGTGGGGAAAAATTCATCCCTGCTTGGCGTCAACTAGGCTAGCGACGCCAAGAATGGCTCCCTGGCGTCAAAATACGCCAAGGCGGACTGTCCAAAAACAAAACTCATTTTCCCATCTTGCTACCATTATTCAAATCAAGCATTATCCTATCCCTTGCCTTTAAATTCTTTGACGAATTGGGTTTCTCAACTTCAATTTGGTGAGCTCCCATTCCAACTTCAATCTACATTAAAATGTCAAGAACAAAATATCAATTTCCACCTCTCTCCATTCTTACATTTCTCCACTCCATTTCCTTCTCCAATTTAAATTGTCAACAAGAAATTTAGTAAAGACACTTGCTTCCCAACATGCATACTCAAGAATAAAAAAATTGAGATAAAACAAGGTCCCTTAACAAAGGTCCAGCAAAGAACAATAAAATCACCAAACTTTTCATCATCTTCAATACACCACCAATTTAGAAATACTTTACCACCATGCATCCATCAAAATCTTCAATTCAAGAACACTAGTTACACTTTCCAAACTTTAATTACTAAATCACCCAACTCTTCATCTCTCGGCACCCACCCAAAATCTCATTTTAAAATATAAATTACTTATAAAACTAGCAAGAAACAATCTTAAAAATTTCAAAGCCAAAACCCATAAAGTTTTGGACTCCAATTCAAGAATTTTCACCACCACCGTTACCTCCTACATCATCCCCAAAGTTTATCTTTTACCCATCCATAATATAGACTAACAATAGGAAATACTTCTTGAAAGATTCCACCACCAAATCTTCTAGCATCTCAACTCATCTCAAATAAAAACATGTTAGCTAGTTTGTAGATTAAATCCTCAACTTTTCCTAATCTTCCAACCCATCTCGTCACCCTCACTCTTCCATTTCAATATCTTCATAAAGTCATCCAAATCAAAAACTAAACAAGAATTATACTTACAATTTGATAGATGCTTGCCTCTTCCATCCCAATCTTGAATAATCTCCCCCAATTTTCCAAGTCAAAGAAATGCTCTTCCATTTTCCCCTAAGTGGCGGTAGTGGTGTCTTGATGAGAATGAAATGGAATCTCCACCCCACTCAACCGTGTATATGAGGGAATTGGACTAATGGGTCGGTCAAATGGAGGCGGGCCGGGCCGATCAAAATGGATGACTAATGAGTGCATAGGCTTGGATGTTGAGCTTCCAATGTTGGGCCTATTTTAAGTGTTTGGACTTAGCCCAACAACTTACAATTATTAGCCCCTATTAGGAAATTAAGCTTATTAAAATGTACTCCCTCCGTCCCACCACACTTGTCCTGTTTGACTTTTTTACACTGTTCGTTGTTCAGCTTTGACTCAACTTTATTGCAAGTATATATTTAGAGAAAAATAGTCGAGTTAGGTCTTGTTAGAATCGTATGATCATGTAGTTTATAATATATATTTTACTAGGGATGAAAACAGTACGGATACGGTCGGATAGTGTCGGATACGGATATTATCCATATTTTTTTGTCGAATTCTGTATCGAATACGGATGGGCCGGATACGAATACGGTTTCGGATATTTCGGATTACAAATACGGTACGGATACAGGACGGATATATGACGGATACGGATTCAATCGGATACAGATTATCGGATAAGTTTTTTATAATCTTTTTTAAAAATTTGATATTTTTAATAATTATTAATATTTTTTAATTATTAAATAAAAATATATTAATATATTCGGATATCCATATTTAAAATCCGGATAATATCCTATCAATTTTCGGATACGGTCGGATATTCTCGGATACGGTTAAGTATTTTCGGATACGAATACGAATGCGGATATTAAAATACGGATTCGGATTCGGATACGAATATTGAAATATCCAGCCGGATAGTCGAAAACGGATTCGGATTCGAATATAATCGGATACGGCATCGGATCGGTCGGATATTTACGTACCGCTTTCACCCCTATATTTTACATAATTTTTCATTGTACATATTTTGAGATATTAACAGTTGAAAAAGTGCATTGGATTGTGTGCAAAAGTGAAACAAGACAAGTTAAATGGGACAGAGGGAGTAATTAATTTAATTAAAATAAATTAATTACCCGAGATGTTACATTGAGAATAAAATCGGGAATAAAAATCAATGGACTTTTGAATTGATCAATGAAGAAAATTTTGGAAACACAATATTAAATTATAAAATGGAAACTAAATTTTAGAATATGTATTTTGTTTAAATAAACCATTCTATATTAGTATGATTTATTAATTAGTTTATACATATCTATTAGAATTATATAAGGATCTTCCTACCATTATATAAGGATCTTCCTATAATTTTTAGTCAATAATCCCTAAAAGATATGAAAAATTATAATATTAAGTAACGCATCAATGATTAATTAACATTAAATGAAATTCATTTTGCATTAACACTCGAATTTTTGGATGGCGAACGCTCCTGTGAATCCTCTTCCCCCCTCCGAATCGGCGTCGGGTTTTGTTTTCTCCGGTGGAACCAAAATCTCTTTCCGAGATAAGGTTTTGGCCGGAAAACCTGCTCCCCCTTCCCCCTTAATTGAAGTGCCAGGTAAAGAGTCTTTGGTGGTTTTAGACTTCATTGATGGTGACCGGCTTAAGCCACGTATCACCATCGATCCTCAAACTGAAAAACGTTTGCGTACGCCTTGGGAGGATGCCCTAATCATCTCTGTGTTAGGGAAATCTGTGGGCTACATGGCGTTGAAGGAACGTATTTCGCGGCTGTGGAAACTTGCTGATAAGTTCGAGATGATTACCCTTGGATCTGGATTTTTCTTGGTCAAGTTCGACGATTTATCGGGACGGACAAAGGTCTTGAATGAAGGGCCGTGGATGGTTTTTGATAGCTATCTGACTATCTCACCATGGAAACCCAATTTCATAGCGGATGAATCTACGCCTCAAACGACGTTGGTATGGGCTCGCTTTCCGGGTCTCTCCATGGAATATTATGATGAATACTGTCTTACAAAGATGGCGGCTGGGCTTGGTACTCCGATAAAAGTAGACAAACTGTCAAAGGGAGGCGAATGTGGGAATTATGCACGGGTGTGTGTGGAGATCGATTTGCGACTCCCGGTGGTTTCTAGCATTTTTATTGGTGGCCGGTGGCAAAAGGTGGCTTACGAGGGTCTACATTTACTTTGTACTTCCTGCATGCGGTATGGGCACGGCAGTGCTAATTGTCCTGAGAAAATAGAGACTGCTCCGACGGCTCATGCGGATACTCTGGCGGTGCTGTCTCCGCCGGCGACTATTACGACGAAGGGTGGATCAGATGGAGTGAATTTGGCAGGTCCTGAGGGAATAGGGAAAGCTGGATTTTCGGATTCAGTTTCCCACGTTAGCAAGGATTCCGCTACGAAAGATTTTGACACACAAGGAAACATTCCTTGTCAACCGCCTGCTGATGATTGGGTGAAGGTAGTGCGCAAGAAATCCGCTGGACCTAAGAAAGGTAAGGGTGTGGCAGTTGGGCCGCTCCATAATACTGCTGCAGTGGACCAATCGAAAGGAGTGGGCCTGAAATCCTCTGGGCCTCAGATTTTATCCAAGGGGAAAGAAGTTTCTACTGTAGGCGTCGAAAGGGGCCGAAGAGGTAAAATCCCTGGTATGAGCTCCCTTCCATCCAATAGAGACACTCCCTTTACTGCTAAAAGGAGTCGACCGAATGATGGCAAGGAGGCTGAGACAAGGAATCATGGCCATGGAGCAGGGACATCTGTGGAGACGGGTGCGACGGACGCTTTCTTGGATAGGCCACCTGATAATGTTGATCACATGGAAGATTAGGGTTTTCTCGCATCCAAACTCCATTAATTCCTATGTCTATGGATTTTAGAAATCTTAAGGTATTTTCATGGAACGTCGGCGGTCTGGTTGGTATCCCAACTAGGCGAGTTTTGTTGGATTTTTTGCGTACTCATCGTCCGGATATTGTTTTTCTCCTTGAACCTCAATCATTATTTGTTCGGTCTCATGTCCTTCTTCTTCGAGCGGGATTCACCCCGCTTTGTATCCAGGAGACTAGGGGACGTTCTGGAGGAATCTGGATCTTACTCCGGACTGGGGCTTCATTCCAGGCCGATGTTTATGACGAGAGAGATCGTTTGTTAACTATTCGGTTGTCCAATGGTGTTTGCTCATGGTTGATCACAGCCTTTTATGCAGCTCCGTCGTATTCTTTGCGTTGCAATGACTGGGATAATATTCGGGAACTTGCTTCTTCGATCACTGACTCGTGGATTATTATGGGCGATTGGAACCAAATATTAAGCTCGGACGAAGTGAGGGGAGGTCTTTATAATCTTTCGAGGGCAGAAGAGCTTCATAACCTTCTGCATGATTGTAGCCTCTCTACCATAAACACGGTCGGAGGACTCTTCACCTGGTCTAGACCGATTGGGAATTACCAACGCATCCTGAAGAGGTTGGATAGGGCGGTGAGTAACCTTCAGTGGATTGACATGTTCCCGCATGGGTACGTACAGGTCCTCTCTCGAATGGGGTCGGACCACTGCCCCTTACTCTTGAATTGTGGGACGGCCCCGGTGATCTCCTCTCCCTTCCGTTGGGAAGCGTGTTTGTCCCTTCAACATAGCTACCAACAGGTGGTGGACTCGTCGTGGAGAGCGGCTGCGGACACGATTGGGGAGAGGCTGAAGCATGTTCAGGTGGAGTCTGTGAATTTTCAACGTGCTGCCGGAGGGAATTTTAAGTGGCGAAAATTCAAACTTCGGAAAAGGTTGGATGGGATCGCTCGTGCTCTTGAGCGTGTGGATTCAATTCGCCTTAACCTATTGGAGTCGGAGCTTAGAAGGGAATATGATTCTATTCTAGAGCAAGAGGAAATTTATTGGTTCCAACGAGCGAGAGAAAAATGGGTTCGTTATGGGGACCGTAACTCGTCCTATTTTCATGCTAAGGTGAAGAGTAAGCGGCATAGGGACCGAATACATGGCCTCAAGCTTCCGAATGGCGACTGGTGCGAGTGTAGCGCCACGCTACGGGACCATGCTAAAGATTTCTTCAAATCCCTCTACGCAAGCCCAGTCTATGATCATGGGACGGATCCGCTTCCTGATGGTGGTGGTCTGTCATGCCCACCTCTCAACCCCATCGCGATTTTGAATACGGAGGATCTCATGAAGGACATTTCACAGGAGGAAGTGACCGATGTGGTTTTGCACATGAAAAGTTACTCGGCGCCGGGGCCTGACGGGTTTCCAGCACTTTTCTTTCAAAAGTTTTGGAGTGTGGTGGGAACGGACATCTCCCACTTTATGAAGACCACTTTCCAGACGGGTACATTCCCGACTGATCTTGCCAAAGCATTTATTCGCCTTATACCGAAGGTGCCGCAGCCGACTTCTTTGAAGGAATTTCGCCCTATCACTCTCTGTAACGTTCTTTATAAAGTCCTCACTAAGATCTTAGTCCAGCGGATACGCCCTCTCCTTCAAAGCTGCATTTCTTTTCACCAAAATGCATTCCTACCAGGGCGTGGTTCAGTGGATAATGCAGTTACTCTGCAAGAAATGATCTGTCATCTGGGAGGCTCCCGGGGTCGGATCCAAGGGATTATTTTGAAGATAGATATTGCGAAGGCTTATGACAATGTTCATTGGGATTTCCTAGAGAAGTGCTTACATGAATTAAATCTGCCGGAGGCTTTTATAAAGCTTTTGATGTATTGTGTCTCGTCCCCGACGTACTCATTCCTTTGGAATGGAGAGGCTCTTGATGAATTCACTCCTGGCAAGGGATTGCGCCAAGGGGATCCGATCTCGCCCTATCTGTTTCTAATTATTATGGATAAACTTTCGGTGATGATTACTGATCTTGTCAATAAGGGGAGATGGCTGCCTATTAAGCTTAATCCATCCGGTATCGGGATATCTCACTTATTGTTTGCGGATGATTTGATTTTGTGTTCGATGAATAATAGGGATAGTGTGCAGATCATCTCACAAACCCTTAAGACTTTTGGGAGGGCTTCTGGTATGGTTCTTAATCCTGCTAAGTCATCAATTTTCATCCCTCAGGCGGTACCAGCTCCGGATAGGGTTTGGATTTCTTCCACCTTGTCTATGCCTGTGGTCGAACAATTTGATAAATACCTCGGGTTTCGTATGCTCATGGGGAGACGGAAAATTAATGACTTCACATTTCTTCTTGATAAGCTGGACTCGCGTTTGGAGGGGTGGGCTCCGAAGTTGCTTAACAAGGCTGGGAGACTCACTCTTTGTCGCTCAGTTATGGCAGCAATCCCGACTTATTTCATGCAGCTTCATTGGTTTCCAGAGGCTGTGTGCTCGGCCATTGATCGTAGGATCAATCGGTTCCTATGGAAGGATAAGGATGGGAAGGGGTTACACTTGGTTCGTTGGGAGAAGGTTGCTTCGCCTAAGCGATCTGGTGGGCTTGGGATCCGCCGCTCCCGCCTTATGAACATAGCAATGTTGGGGAAACTTCTTTGGGGGATTATTCATGATCATGGCAAGACTTGGGTGCAGCTTGTTAGAGGGGAGTTGTCGACCACGAGTCTGCTCCTCAATCCTCCTCCCCCTGGCCGATCGAATGTCCTGGACATTATCCACAAAATTGCTCCTTTGCTTCGTAGTAACTTCTCCCTCCGCATTGGCAGTGGTTCAGTTTCCTTATGGTTCTCTTCGTGGTGGAAGGGGACTCAGCTTGGCCCTCGGGTTCCCTATGTTGCGGTGCAGGACCTGGAACTTAAAGTTAAAGACGTCATTGTTGATGGGCAGTGGAAATGGGATCATATTTACACATCAATGCCGCTGGACATCCTCCAAGAGTTTAGTGAAGCTCCCCCTCCACCTTTGCATCACGCCACACCTGATATGTGGATATGGAGAGGCACTTCGACTGGAATCTATTCGGTTAAATCCGCATACCACTTCCTTGCGAATGATGGTCCTGATGAGACCGATTGGAGCTGGATTTGGGGAGCTGCCACTCCGGAAAAAATCTGTTTCTTGATGTGGCTTCTTTCTCACAATTCGCTTCCAGTGAATGCTCTTCGTCATAATCGGTCCCTAGCAGCCTCTCCGCTGTGTATTTTGTGTGGGACGGCTGAAGAAACTTGGTGCCATTGCCTGTTCTATTGTGACTGGGTTCGCCAGGTTTGGAGGAGTATTCGGATTGCTATTCCAGAAGACTGTGGGGAGATCCCTAAGGATGATATACGGGGTTTTCTCCATGGGATGGTTTGTCATTATGGTCCTCTTTTTGTGGCTACAATGTGGATTCTTTGGCTTGAAAGAAATGCTCGTGTATTCAAGGGCATGCAACGCTCCCGATGGCTTCTCCTCCGTGACATCCGCCGGTTGGTAGAAGATATGGATAGGAGCAGGACTACTCGGGGAGAGACGCATAGGGAGATGCGGCTTGTGAATTGGAATATGAGAGGCGCCACTGGGACTATTTTGCATGTTGACGGCAGCTCATTCGGAAACCCGGGGCGCTCGGGTTTTGGTTTTGTTGTTAGAGATGAGTCGGGCCTTTGGAGAGGTGGAGGGAGTGGTTTTCTTGGACACCATACCAATTCCTATGCTGAACTTTTCGCCTTAGCAGAAGGGCTCCAATTTGTGGCAAATTCTGGAGTTCGTCAGGTGCATTGCTACACAGACTCGCGGATGACCATTGCACTATTGGACGAGACCAACCCTTTTCATCCTCATGCTTCGCTGCTGAACAGGATTCGGGAGACTCGGGCCTCCTTTGATGTTTGCTCTATTTTTCATGTCCTCCGGGAAGGTAACAAAGTGGCGGATGGGATGGCGAAACATGGTGCTTCGAGTGAGGAATTTTTCACCACTTGAGCGTTCCCTCCGGATTTCGTGAGTGGGGATTTGGCGGCGGATTCTTCCGGCGCATGGTTCCCCAGGCTTTGATCTAGTTTTATTTTCATTCCTGCTCGTTTGGTTTTTATTTTTTATTTATTTTTTATTTATTTTTTATTTTTTTTTTTCTTTTTCCGTTGTATGTTTTTTCCTGGATTCGGCTCTTCCCAAAAAAAAAAATTAACATTAAATGAAATTATGAATAATTCGTTCAATAATTATCCGCATAAATATTAATTATATTATATTCACAATTAATGTAATGATCAATTGATAAGATTACTTTACTTTAATTAATGTGGATGAATCATCGGATAAGATTACTTTCGAATTGGGAAGAAAATCAGGAATAAAAATCAATGTACTTTTGAATTGATCAATGAAGAAAATTTTGGAAACACAATATTAAATTATTATGTTAAATTATTAAAATCGGGAAGAAAAATCAATGGATTTTTGAATTGATCAATGAAGAAAATTTTGGAAACACAATATTAAATTATAAAATGGATTTTTGAATTGATAAATGAAGAAAATTTTGGAAACACAATATTGAATTATAAAATAGAAACTAAATTTCCAAAAAGGTAAATTATTTCTATTCTCGATTATTATCTGAATGAATCCCTAATTTTTAGTCAATATTCCGAAAAAGGTATATAATATAATAAAAAGTAATCACATCAATGATTGATTAATATTAAATAAAATTATGAATAATTCCTTCAATAATTATTCGCATTAACATTAATTATATTATATTGACAATTAATATAATGATCAGTGGATATTAAATAATTATTGTTGGAAAAAATCGGGAAGAAAATTAGGGATTACAGGAATTATTCAGTGAAGAAATATAATTAATGTTAACAAGTGATTACTGTAATTAATGTGGAAGAATTATTATCGGATAAGATTACTTTATATTTAGTTTCCCAACTTATGGAAACTAAATATCAATGAAGAAAATTTTGGAAGAAAATAGAATTAATATTGTGTTAAATTATTAAAATCGGGAAGAAAAATCAATGGATTAAATTTTAGAATATGTATTTCTTTACCATCTGTCAAATATCCTTCACACCAATAATCTTATCCTATAATTGATTATATTCCATAATTGATTAACATTAAATGAGATGAATATAATCCGAAAAAGGTAATATAATTCTAATCTGAATGATTAATGCAATTAATCCCTAATTTTTAAACAATAATTCCGAAAAGGTAAATTATTTCTATTCTCGATTAATCAATGGATATATAAATAAATTATCCCATAAATAATTGATAATTAATGTAATTTAGCTATTCTCTTTAGTCACTAATCCCAAAATGGTAAATTAATTATATTCTCAATTAATCCCTACAATGATTAATTGTCATTAAATGAAAATCTATTATGTATAATTTTCCTCCCAAAAATCCCTTCTATATATAATATTTTAATATCATTAGTATCACTTATTAATTTATACATATTTAATAAAATTTGATAACGATCTTATTATAATTTATTTGTCAAATAATTTTATTTGTATTGGCAACTAAATCTTTCTATATAAATTTATCCGTATTTTGGAAACACAATATTAATTATAAAATAGAACCTAAATATTAGAATATGCATTTTTTTAAATAAACTATTCTACATTAGAGATTTATTAATTAATTTATACATATCTATTACAATTATATAAGGATCTTCCTACAATTATATAAGGTTCTTCCTATATTTTTATTTATTCAAGTGATTCCTTTAATTAATGTGGAGGAATTATTAGATAAGATTACTTTTGAAATGGGAAGAAAATCGGGAAAAAAAAAATCAATGAATTTTCGAATTGATCAATGCAGAAAAATTTGGAAACACAATAATAAATTATGAAATGGAAACTAAATTTTAGAATATGTATTTCTTTTATAAAATATACCATTCTATATTAGTATGATTTATTATTAATTAATTTATACATATCTATTACACTTATATAAGGATATTCCTACAATAATATAAGGTTCTTCCTATATTTTTATTCATTCAAGTTATTACTTTAATTAATGTGGAGGAATTATCGGATAAAATTACTTTTGAAATAGGAAAAAAAATTGGGAAGAAAAATCAATGGATTTTTGAATTGATCAATGGAAAATTTTTTGGAAATACAATATTAAATTATAAAATGGAAACTAAATTTTAGAACATGTATTTTGTTTAAATACATAATTTTTAGTAAATAATTCCAAATAGGTAGATTATTTCTATTACACTTTGGACAATATTTTGTTTAAATACATAATTTACGGATCGCTTTCTGCGGGTCTTTGGCTCAAATTTTATTCTGATTTGATGTTTTTTATCTTAGGTAGAAGGTGCTGTGAGTGTAATTTGCTGTTGTGAACTCATATTTGGTTGATGAATGAGAAATTCCTTTTCCTCAAAAAAAAAATTTCTATTCTCGATTATTATCTCAATGAATCCCTAATTTTTAGTCAATAATCCAAAAAAGGTATAAAAATATAATATAAAGTAATCACATCAATGATTGATTAAGATTAAATAAAATTATGAATAATTCCTTCAATAATTATACGTATTGATATTAATTATAATATATTCACAGTTAGTTTAATGATCAATGGATATTAAATAATTTTTATTGAATAAAATCGGGAAGAAAATTAGGGATTACATGAATTATTCAATGAAGAAATATAATTAATGTTAACAAGTGATTACTTTAATTAATGTGGAGGAATTATTATCGGATAAGATTACTTTATATTTAGTTCATTGAATATTTAGTTTCCCAACGTATGGAAACTAAATATTAATGAAGAAAATTTTGGAAGAAAATGGAAACACAATATTAATTATTGTGTTAAATTATTAAAATCGAGAAGAAAAATCAATGGATTTTTGAATTGATCAATGAAGAAAGTTTTGGAAACACAATATTAAACTAGAAAATGGAAACTAAATTTTAGAATATGTATTTTGTTTAAATACATAATTTTTAGTAAATAATTCCAAATAGGTAGATTATTTCTATTCTCGATTATTATCTCAATGAATCCCTAATTTTTAGTCAATAAGCCAAAAAAGGTATAAAACTATAATATAAAGTAATCACATCAATGATTGATTAAAATTAAATAAAATTATCCAATAATTCCTTCAATAATTATTCGCATTAACATTAATTATATTATATTCACAACTAAATGTAATGATCAATGGATATTAATATTAATTATATTATATTCGCATTAACATTAATGTTAACAAGTGATTACTTTAATTAATGTGGAGGAATTATTATCGGATAAGATTACTTTATATATAGTTCATTGAATATTTAGTTTCCCAACTTATGGAAACTAAATATCAATGAAGAAAATTTTGGAAGAAAATGGAAACACAATACTGAATTATTGTGTTAAATTATTAAAACCGGGAAGAAAAATCAATGAAATTTTGAATTGATCAATGGCGAAAATTTTGGAAACACAATATTAATTAAATTATAAAATGAAAACTAAATTTTAGAATATGTATTTTTTAAAAATAAACAATTCTATATTAGTATGATTTATTAATTAATTTATACATATCTAATAGAATTATATAAGGATATTCCTACCATTATATAAGGATCTTCCTATAATTTTAATCAATAATTCCAAAAAGATATAAAAAATTATAATATAAAGTAACCCCATCAATGATTGATTAACATTAAGTATCTTCCTATTCATATCTATTACAATTATATAAAGATCTTCCTATAATATTTTTATCAAAAGATTTTTATTTCTATATCTGAGACGTTTTATTCTTTTGTTGAATCTTTAAATAATTAAAATTCCTTAATATTTTAGAAACATTTCTTCCCGCGCATTGCGCGGGCGGGTAATTCTAGTTTTTTTTTTTTTAAAATGAGAACATTAAATTGTTGGGGATTTTGGGGGGAAAAAACTTGGTAACATGAAGAGTGGGGAATATGGTAAAGTTTCCTTTTACAAGTGTGTTAAAATAGTTTGAAAGTATGGTAAGTAGCTAGGTTATGAAGTGTGGTAACTCAATTTTTTTTTTTTTAAAGTGAAAACATTGAATTTTGGGGATTTGGGGGGGAAAAAACTTGGTAACATGACGAGTGAGGAATATGGTAAAGTTCATTTACATGTGTGGTAAAATATTTTAAAAGTGTGGTAATTAGGTTATGAAGTGTGGTAACCCAAATTTTTTCTAAATGAGAACATTAAATTGTTGGGGATTTTTGGGGGGAAAAAACTTGGTAACATGAAGAGCGAGGAATATGGTAAAGTTTTCTTTTACAAGTGCGGTAAAATAGTTTGAAAGCGTGGTAAGTAGGTTATGAAGTGTGGTAACCCAATTTTTTTTAAAATGAGAACATTGAATTTTGGGGATTTTGGTGGGAAAAAAATGTGGTAACATGACGAGTGAGGAATATGGTAAGTTTTCTTTTACATTTATGGTAAAATATTTTAAACGTGTGGTAATTAGGTTATGAAGTGTGGTAACCCAAATTTTTTAAAAATGAGAACATTAAATTGTTGGGGATTTTTTTTTTTTTTTGGAGGGGGGGGGGGGACTTGGTAACATGAAGAATATGGTAAAGTTTCCTTTTACAAGTGTAGTAAAATATTTTGAAAGTGTGGTAAGTAGGTTATGAAGTGTGGTAACCCAAATTTTTTAAAAATGAGAACATTAAATTGTGTGGGATTTTTTTTTTTTTTTTTTGGGGGGGGGGGGGGACTTGGTAACATGAAGAGTGAAGAATATGGTAAAGTTTCCTTTTACAAGTGTAAAATATTTTGAAAGTGTGGTAAGTAGGTTATGAAGTGTGGTAACCCAAATTTTTTTAAAATGAGAACATTGAATTTTGAGAATTTTTTGGGGAAAAAAACATGGTAACATGACGAGTGAAAAATATGGTAAAGTTTTCTTTTACATATGTGGTAAAATATATATATTTTTTTTCTTTTATTACACTTATGGGTATAATTAGTATTTCACACCTAGTGCATTATTACACTAATTTATATATATTGTTAGGTATAGTTAGGGTTTTTTGGGATGAGCCATTGAACAATAATAATGGCAATGGCTTTTGAACAAGTGCATATGCTTAAACATAACCAAAATACAAGTGTATCACTAGCAGCACACTTTGAACATCCAACGTTTGGCAAAACTTGCCAATCGAGTAACATACGCAAGAACAATTCAACATCCACAAGACAGAATTCGGAGTTCAGTAGCACGGTTTCTGACTACATATCGTCTCTAACAAATACTTGACATTAGAGTACTAAATTTCACAAAAACTACACACAATAATCTTCAAGAAGCACGCAGGCATCACTCTCTTCTGCCACCATTTTTCCTAGGGCACAGGTTGTTGGAAGTTTTAGCTATCTTTCTACAGCTCAGTGTCGAAAGAGTAGGGAATAACTCAATTCTGTGGACACAACTTTAGCTGTGTCATTGAGTAATATTTGAGTAGGCAATTAATTAATTAATTCAATCAATTGGGATGCATCTGTTGATTGAACAGACTCTTGTAAGGTTGCATCACTTCAAAGAATATCAGCCTTTGAATTCAAATTCAAATTATTGCCTTTTCGTCATGTCTATTCCTACTCTATGTATACTGAATTTGGTAATTGTCATTCGATTCTGATTTCAGCAGGCTTGTGGCTTTGTTGTATCCTAGAGGATTAAATCCTTTAAGAAAGTGATACTTCACGCCTCAAAGCCTTAATTCATACTTACTTGAACTAACAATTTAAAGGATTTAATTATGGCTGAATAATCGTCCACTCCAACTCCTGCTACTGCTGCGGCAAGGGGTCCTGTGTTGATTCGCCACTCAATGTCCACCTCCAAGCCCAATCTGTTGGAAAGCTGGAAAGGTTCAATGGTTCAAATTACACCCGATGGAAGGATCAAATGATCTTTTTGCTGACTACACTTAAATTTTCGTACCTGTTGGACCCGAATCTTGTGACAATTCCAGAACCAAGGGCAGATGATTCTGATGCTGTGAAACATGCCAAAGCAAAACGAGAAGAAGACACATTGGTCTGCCGTGGATACATCCTAAATTCGCTGTCCGATCGTCTCTATGACTTGCACCGGAACATGTCCTCACCAAAAGAAATCTGGTCGGCGTTAGAGAACACTTACCAAAACGAGAAGAAAGGTACAGATAAGTTTTTGGCTTTAAAATACTTTGAGTTCAAAATGACTGACTCCAAACCAATCATCGACCAACTTTATGAGTTGCAAGTTATGGTCACAAAATTAAAGGAACTGGAAATAAATGTTCCTCATGCATTACAGAGTGGGGCAATACTTTCAAAATTGCCACCTTCCTGGAATGATTACAGGAAAAAGGTTTTGCATTCTACAGACATTCTTACTATTGGAGATTTCCGAACTCACCTTCAAATTGAGTCTGAGAATCGTGCCAGGGATGTCTTGTACCTTGGCACGAATGCAGGCGTGAACTATGTGTCCGCTGAACAGCCTGCAAACATGAATGATCAAAAAAGAGCTCAAAACCAGAAATTGAAGGCAAAAGGCAAGTCATTCAAGAAAGACAAAGAATGCTACCATTGCGGGAAAAAGGGACACCTTATCAAAGAGTGTCGACTGAAAAAGGCAGGAAAACTGGTATCAAAACAGGAAATAGGGCTAACCTTATCGAAAATGAGATGAAAGAACTAGTTGCAATGGTGGAAGAAATGCACATCGGTATGATTACTGAAGTACACATGACTGATGCTGCTAAAACTCCAGATTGGTGGCTGGATTCTGGAGCCACGGTTCATGTTTGCAATGAAAGACGAATGTTCAAGACATATCAAGAATGCAAGGATTCAGAAAACCTGTTGATGGGAAACCAAGGTGTTGCAAAGATCGCAGGCAAGGGATCCATTGAACTAAAGTTTACATCAGGAACTAAATTAACTCTATTAAATGTATTCCATGTTCTAGAAATTAGGAAGAATCTCATGTCTGCAAGTCTGATGTGTAAAAAGGGCTTTAGGATAGTCCTTGAGTCTGACAAAATTATAATTACTAAGGGTGGAGTCTTTGTTGGCAAGGGATATGCCAGCAATGGCATGTTCAAACTAAGCATTAATGAAATAATTTCTTTTGCTTACATTGTTGAATGTTCCTCTACTTTATGGCATGCTAGACTAGGACACTCAAATTTTCAGTATATGAATTATATGTTGAAACATGGTTATATTTCATATGAAAAAGATCATGAAGGAAAGTGCCAAATTTTCCTTCAAGAGAAAATGGTTAAGAAACCATTTCCTAAAGCTGAAAGAAATACAGAAATTCTGGATCTAGTGCATTCGGACATCTGTGAATTAAATGGAATTTTGACTAGAGGAGAAAAACGATATTTCATTACATTTATAGATGATTGTTCCCGATACACATATGTGTATTTATTGCGAAACAAAGACGAAGCTTTTGAGAAATTTAAAGAATATAAAAGTGAAGTGGAAAATCAAAAGGGCAAGAAAATTAAAGTCCTACGCAGTGATAGAGGTGGAGAATACTTTTCAAATGTATTCACACAATTCTGCGAGGATAATGGTATTATACATCAAAAATCCGCGCCATATACTCCTCAACAAAATGGTTTGGCAGAAAGGAAAAATAGAACGCTGGTTGATATGGTCAACAGCATGTTAATCAATGCAAGATTACCACATAACTTATGGGGAGAAGCCTTACTAACAGCATGCCATAGACACAACAGAGTGTATTCAAAGAAATTATTAAAGTCTCCTTATGAATTATGGAACAATGGAAGAAAGCCCAACTTAAATTATTTCAAAGTGTGGGGGTGTGTAGCCTTCTACAAAACATTCACGCCTCACCAATCTAAGTTGGGACAACGAGGAATAAAATCCGTCTTTGTTGGATATGCACAACATTCCAAGGCTTATAGACTCCTCGACTTGAATACTAATACAGTGGTGGAAACAATTCATGTAGAATTTCTAGAAAATACATTTGTGGACAATAATGTGCCAAACTCCAATATTCAAAACAACATTATTCCTAATTCAGACGTTCAAGATCATAATCAAACAGATGAGGAAGCCCCTTGCACTGGGAAAAGAAAGGAAAGTTCCGGAGATAAGGTGATAAGGAAAAGTCAAAGACTTAGGAAAGAAAAACTATTGCCTCCGGACTTCATATCACCAGATGCAGTCATTATGTTGATCGAATGTGATAGAGAAAAGGTAGTTAACAAACTCCAATGTTATTGAATATAGAAGAAGATCCTAAAACATTCCAAGAAGCAATGAAGTCAAGGGATGCAGCTTTCTGGAAGGAAGCCATAAATGATGAGATGGATTCAATTATGGCAAATAATACTTGGGTACTAGTCGATCTTCCCCCTGGATCAAAATCAGTAGGGTGTAAGTGGATTTTCAAAAGAAAATATAATACAGATAATTCTGTTCAAACCTTTAAGGCAAGATTAGTTGCGAAAGGATTCACCCAAAGAGAAGGAATTGATTACTTTGACACTTACGCTCCAGTAGCAAGAATCACTTCCATTAGAATTCTTTTTGCGTTAGCTTCAATTTATAATCTACATGTACACCAAATAGATGTAAAAACAGCGTTCTTGAATGGTGATCTAAGAGAGAAAGTGTACATGGATAAACCGGAAGGATTTGTACTTCCAGAAAATGAAAAGAAGGTATGCAAACTAATTAAGTCACTATATGGGTTAAAGCAAGCACCGAAACAGTGGCATGAAAAATTTGACTCCGCAGTTTTATCAAACGGATTCAAACATAATGGAGCAGATAAATGCATTTATTCCAAGTTTACCAAGCAATATGGAGTCATAATATGTCTCTATGTTGATGATATGTTGATATTTGGCACAAATGAATTAGGTATTAATGAAACCAAAGAGTATCTTACTTCAGTCTTTAAGATGAAAGACTTGAATGAAGTAGATACAATTTTAGGAATAAAGTCATAAAGAAAGGAAATAATTTTGCATTGTGCCAAAGTCACTACATTGAAAAATTGCTGGGAAAATTTGCACATCTTAATATTAAGGAGAGCAATACACCCTTGGATTCAAGTCACAAACTAATAGAAAATAATGGAAGAATAGTTGCTCAAGTCGAATATGCAAGTGCTGTTGGAAGTATAATGCACCTTATGCACTGTACTAGGCCTGATATAGCATTTTCTGTGGGCAAACTATCTAGATTCACAAGCAAACCTAGCTTAGATCACTGGAAAGCTATTGGCAGGTTACTTGGCTATTTAAAGAGAACTAAAAACCTTGTTTTATGTTATTCAGGCAATCCAAATGTGTTGGAAGGATTCAGTGATGCAAGCTGGATTACTAATGTTGGAGATAATATGTCTACATCAGGGTGGATGTTTACTATAGGAGGAGGTGCTGTAAGTTTGGCATCTAAGAAACAAGCATGCATATCTCACTCCACTATGGAAGCCGAGTTCATTGCTTTAGCAGCTGCTGGAAAAGAAGCAGAATGGATAAAGAATCTGCTTATTGATATTAAGTTGTGGCCACAACCGATGAATGCTGTCACTATGTATAGTGATTGTGAAGCAGCAATGTCTCGAGCATATAGTGAAGTGTACAATGGGAAGTCTAGACACATTAGCTTAAGGCATGACTATATAAGAGAATTGATTAAACATGAGGTAATTACCATTATGTATGTGAAATCAGTGGAAAATCTAGCTGATGCTCTAACTAAGCCTTTACCAAGAGATAGGATGAGGAGCTTTGCTAAAGGAATGGGATTAAGACTTCTCAATAAAGACATTGATAATGGAAACCCAACCTTGGATTGGTAACCTCTAATCCCAAGGTTTAATGGGAAATAACAAATTATCCTTTGTCAAGCTAAGTACTACCAGGGGAAGGCTGAGCAACAACTCTTAATGGAAATCAAATTTACAACGGAGTTGACAAATATAGGATTTCCACCTATATAACATGGGAGTGGTGCCGCTCCAACAAGAAATCTAGAGAAGCATTTCTTGTAAATGTTATGAACGGGATAAGCACATGGCCATAATAGTGCTAGGAGCAGTGTTAGCCGCTGGGTCGGAAGTAAGGAGAGTATTGTGTGTGTTAAGTCTTCGGTTCCAACACCTGAAGTTGTGGTTTAATCTGCGGACACCAACAACTTGTGTGGAATTTTAAGATTTATACACTAATTGAAGGTTTAAATCGAGAGATACCTTATTCTATTCACAATATTATCCAGGGAATGGCTTAAGAAAGATTATCTAAAACATTGTGGGGGATTGTTGGAAGTTTTAGCTATCTTTCTACAGCTCAGTGTCGAAAGAGTAGGGAATAACTCAATTCTGTGGACACAACTTTAGCTGTGTCATTGAGTAATATTTGAGTAGGCAATTAATTAATTAATTCAATCAATTGGGATGCATCTGTTGATTGAACAGACTCTTGTAAGGTTGCATCACTTCAAAGAATATCAGCCTTTGAATTCAAATTCAAATTATTGCCTTTTCGTCATGTCTATTCCTACTCTATGTATACTGAATTTGGTAATTGTCATTCGATTCTGATTTCAGCAGGCTTGTGGCTTTGTTGTATCCTAGAGGATTAAATCCTTTAAGAAAGTGATACTTCACGCCTCAAAGCCTTAATTCATACTTACTTGAACTAACACAGGTTGTGCGTTGGAGGGCCTTTTTTGCCAACCCTAAACTGTGGCAGTCTCCATGAACCAGCTTTTGCCACAGCAGCCTTTCGAGAAGAAGCTGAACCATGGCCTCTTATTTGTTCATCAATAGATGGCCGTGGAATCATAGGGGGTGTAGGCATCATATGTTCTTTGATAATCACAGGCTCTTCAAAAGTTTCCTCCGGCTCTTGACGGGCATTATCAGGATTTCGTGGCAATAAACCTTGCTGAGAATTTTTACAGGCACAATGAAGATCATAAGCCTTTGACTCAAAGCATTCAAAACTATAGCAGAAAACTGACAAAACAATTACCTATGTGGGCATAGCAGGAGTGAAGCTACGTGGCTGTGGTGGTACCCTGTTTTGATATTTTCTCACCTTGGCCTACAGTTCCAATGTACGAATACCAATCAAATAAGTGATAAATTCCCCATATCTAATGAATCCACTCTAGCTTACAAAGTAAGTACTCCAAGTTTGAATTAAGGAATATATTGAACTCATATAAACACGCCATATAAACATGCCTGTGCAGCCCCTGGTGTTTCAGAAATATTGCTTCTTCGTGCAGCCCTCATTCGGTCATCTTTATTTGTAGCAGCCGTGGCTTTTCTGGTTTGTGGTTCTCCAGTCGATGTTCCAGTTAATGTTCCAGCACCATCATTAAATTGTTGCCTCCTTGACCGAACATGATTAACATATGTTTGTGATTATCACTTACTAAAAAAAGAAAAAGAGAATGCATGTGTGAAATCAAGATACAATTTTTACCTTAGCTTCTCTTCTCTTTTCACGATGTCATGATGGCTAGGTTTTCCACATATGCTGCAATGAGAGGTCGTACCCCTTCTTGTCATTTTAGTTCGATCTGTTGTTTGCCTCCTCCTAGGCCTTTGTTTGTTTTTTTTTTTTTTTTTATCGTTTTTTTAGGCCTTTGTTTGATCTTTTAACCCCACAAGTTTAGTTCGCCAAAAATCTGTCGGAATTCTAAAAATCTAGCATTAAATACTCACACCACAGCATCTCAACACACTCCTACCCAAAAAAGCCACACTTTCACACCGGAAAAATAGTCCAAAATGTCCTTTACGTTTCATTTTATAGCAAATCAGTCCTCTAGGATATTTTAGACCTTTTTAGTCCTACAAGTATTATAATCCAAGTCCAACAAGTTGATTCACAATTAATTAATTCAATCTGCCAAGTGCCACCTGGGATTGATTAAGTGCGTGGGACCCACATATGTGGCATGCTGGAACACCAAATCACACATAGTGCCCATGATTGATTAAGTGCGTGGGGCCCACATATGTGGCATGCTGGAACACCAAATCACACATAGTGCCCAGTATGATTTAAAACAGTGCCCAGTATGATTTTATCTAGTGGCCAGTACGATTCGAACGGAATGTATAAATATTTATTTGCTTAAGACAGTGCCCAGTATGATTTTATACAGTGTTTTAATACTACCTCTGTTCAATACACATTTTACGCAATCCAATACATATTTTTAATCCATAATAACTTAAATTGCATACAAGTAAAAATTACTCCCTCCATCCCACTAATAGTGTCCCATTTCTTTTGGACACGGTATTTTATATGGGGATAGTTAGTATTTAATGTAGGGGTAGATTAGTGTTAAAAGTAGGGGTAAATTAGGAATTTATGTGATGTGATTAGAATGTATTTGAATTTTTAATTGATTTATTTATGTGTGATGTGATAGTTGTGTGTTTGAAATTTTGTTATATTTATTTATTAATGTGATGTGATGGTGGTGGGTTTGGTAATTAAAATATTTAATTATTTTCTAAAAAGGAAATGTGACAATTGTAGCGGGACGGACCAAAAAGGAAAATGGGACGGAATTAGTGGGACGGAGGGAGTACAAAATTTAATATTTGAAATCTATGCGAATAGACGAATCAAACAAGATCTCATTTGACTATATTTTATCTTATATAATTGTATTAAAAAGTCGAATCAAAATTACTCAATTAACAGTAGTAAAACATCAGATGTGTCAATTATTAAGGAACGGGGAAGTATATTCTTTTTTCACCAAGTTCATGGGTATAAATCGAGCACTCAAACGAATCCGGTGCATAATGGAATTACTACTCATTTGAAGTTTCTTACTCCCTCCGTTTTGCTAAAATTGAAACGTTTGGAAATTGGGTACTATTCACACATGCACTTTGACTTAAAGTTTTATCGTAGTTGTACTAGTTAAAATATAGTCAAGTGAGATTTTGTTAAATTCGTCTCGCCGAGTAGTTTTTAAATATGGAACTTTTAGAATTTTTACTAGTACCGAACTTGAGTTATTAATGATTTAAAATGTGCATTGGGCTGCGTATACTGTGAATCCGTTTCAATTTTTGAAAATGGATTAAGTATTTTTTAGTAGTATATCACCGCTATCTGCAATAGTCTATGTCCAGAGGGCTGGCGACCACACTGTGTGATTTGATGTTCCAGCATGCCACATATGTGGGCCACGCGTACTTAATCAATTGCAAGTGGCAGATTGTATTAATTAATTGTGAATCGGACCTATTGAACTTGGATTATAATACTTGTAGGACTGAAAAGATCTAAAATATCCTAAAGGACTGATTTCCTATAAAATGAAAGGTAAAGGACATTTTGGACTATTTTTCCCTTTCACACCACAGCATCTCAAACGCTGGGCCATTGAGCGTTGGAGGATTTAGCGATTAAAAGCGTTGGCAAATCCCCATCTTGGGAAAATAAACGTGAAGGAAAAAAATTTTTTGCAGCGATTTGCATTTGGAAGGGGCGTTTGGGTTTGGGAACGTTGTTTCCAAACGAATCTGAAATCGTGCATCACATAATTTGTGTTACTGGAATCACGAGTTCCTTCACTAAAAACGCCACAACTCTAAGAAAACGTGTAGTCCTTTTCCGGAGGTTGCCGGCGCATGTCAACCAAACAGCCCAGTCCTTCCTTTTTCCGTCTTTGAGTCTTTAGGCTCGAATTCCATCTCTTGACCTAATTTCTTAAATGAAATTTAGATGGCCCAAAACCGGAAGTCTCTTCTTTGGTGGGCCATTTTACTTATTATCTCTTAATATAATCTAAATCTGCCTAATCAGTTCTTCTATATATTCCGTTTTAATATTCTTGTATAATTTATTAATTTACAAAAGTTTTCTTTTTTTTTAAAAAAAAAATAATTAGATGATCTTCTTAACATTTGTTTATCAAAGAATTTTTATTTATATTGGCAAGTAAATCCATCCGTATAAATCTAACTGTATTTTGGAAACTAAATATTAGAGAAAAAAAATTAGAAACGAAATATTAAAGAAAACAATTTTGGAAACTAAATATTAGAATTTGTATTTTTTGCAAACAATTAGGTACGGATCTTTTTAAAATTTTCAAACAAATTAATATAAATATAAAAAAGGAAGCGAAATATTAAAGAAAAAAAGTTGGAAACTAAATATTGGATTATATATACTTTATATAAACTCTTCTATATATTCCGTTTTAACATGCTTTATCGAAAGGTTAATTAAATGATTGTGCAACAGAATTCTTCTTTACATTGAAACATGCATAGTATAAAAATATGTATAATACTTATAATGATGTGCCAAAAATGTGTTGCCCGATATATTACCAAGAAAAAATAGAAATTCAATGAATGATCATTCTATGATAATCGGACAAATTGCTAATGTGGTTTAAAATATAAGCATAAAAAAGTGGTTACTGCTTTACCGAAATAACCGATTATCATAATTATGACAATAATAAACAAAATTATTATTCAATAATTTTATAATATAAGCATAAAAGAAGTAGTTACTGCTTTATCGAAACAATCGATTATCATAATTATTGCAATAATAAACAAAATTATTATTCAATAATTTTATATTCAATGATTAATAATACATTTTTGGATTCATTCTTCAATATTAAATCATTATTCAAATTCAGAGAAATGACGAAGCTGGCTTCGTCTTTTCCAAAAAAAGAAAAAAGAGAGAAATGACGAATATAATGAAGTATGATAGTTCGGATTCACTCAATAAAACAAATATGATTGGAAAATCATTGTAAAGTCATTCATTTACGAGACAATTACAGTATATTATGAAATAAATAATTGAAAATTATAGCATGTTATTATTATTGGATGCCAAGGTGACAATATAATAATTTCCTACATAATCACATCCACATAAATAATTCCTATATATAATATTGACATAATGATTAATATATCAATATGATCGGATGCATGCCTTTATATGGCGAAAT
Organism: Hygrophila difformis; assembly: GCA_030278955.1. Lineage (NCBI taxonomy): Eukaryota > Viridiplantae > Streptophyta > Magnoliopsida > Lamiales > Acanthaceae > Hygrophila > Hygrophila difformis. Next base: position 24,171,749 of record JAOANR010000001.1, on the reverse strand, counting down.
CATATGCACGCCTTTGTAAATTCTTTTGAAAAATAAAAAATTTACTCTATCAAAAATTTCCCAATCAAATCATATACCAAGAAATTTATGAAGTGCACAAAGTTTGCAACTAAATATTGATGACAAATTATACGAAAGTAAAATGAACAACATATTTGGGAGTAAAATGATACTCCCTCTGTCCCATTTAAGATGTCTTGTTTCATTTCTGCACACAATCCAATGCACTTTTTCATTCGTTAATATCTTAAAATATATACAAAAAAAAAATTATGTAAAATATATATTATAAAACTACATGATTATATGATTCTAACAAGATCCAACTCGATTATTTTTTTTCAAACATATATTTGAAATAATATTGAGTCAAAGTTAAACAATGAACAGTGCCAAAAAGTCAAACCAGACATCTTGCCTGGGACGGAGGGAGTATTTTTTTTAGAACATTAATAATGCAAAGATATTGTTAGATCCAAATTTAAATAGAATTGTGAAGATGAATGAGGTTGCAATGACGTTGTTAACATAGCTGAAAAACATACGACTGTCGGGCGATATTTGTTGGCAGAACGAAAATGTGCTGATGTAGCAAAGTCTGTTATTTTTGGCGATATTCGTTGTTAAGCTCATGTAATTCAAAAAAACTATATTCTCATTTTATAAACTCATATAAGTTCAACGCGCAGTGGGTGAAAAAATCTAGTATTAAAAAAATGGAAACGAAATATTAGAGAAAAAAATTTGAAAACTAAATATTAGAATATGTATTTTTTTGAAATGAACTCTTCTATATATTCTGTTTTAATATAATTTTATCATTTATTAATTTATAAAATATTTTATTTTTCAAAACATCATCCGGCAAACCCTCAACCCCGGGAATATCAATCTCTCCCCAACCACAGCCTCTGGAGGAGGTTCAACTAATTCAACCTGCCAAGTGATATCCAATAAATTACTTATTATCATTTTGCACTCAGGTCCCCCTGCAATATTTCAGCATCTGCTGAAGCTTTGAGATTTGCTGCAGCTGATTTCTTTGGTTTGTCCTTCTTTGTGGTTTTACCATCTACAAAAGATCAAATATAATAAGAAACACAGAACATACAAGAATATCCAGCCACAATCAAACTAATCATAAAATTCAATAACAATGATTCCGTAACAAATTCGTGATGTGATTTTCCTGAATGCTTCATAGAATTAATATTTCAGTTGGCAGACCATGTAGTCATATTGACAAGATGACTCTACCACAATATGCACGGTAAGATATCAACAGTGTCAACAACAGAAATAAAAAGCCCAACACAGCAATACACCTATAATCAATTAAATACAAAATAGCTACATTCAAATAGTTATTCCAAGTAGAGGCAGTCAACACTCAGACAGGTAGATGGATGGACAAGGAGCTAACGTTAAGATGTTTCATCTAAGCCTGAAATAGAATTTAGCTGTCTTATTGAAGAGGAATTCTAATTGTTTAGAAGCAATGGTTATATCTGAGTACTATGCATTGGCATGCGTGCAAATGAGAGATGTTACACTTATTAAAAAACAGGAGTATCTTATAAACAGGTTACATGGTTTAATTAGAACGTTGCAATGATCCAATGTTTAATATGGCTTGTAGCTAAATATGAACTTGGCATTGTTTAATATACACGGCATTGGTTTTTTGAGCTGTTATTTGAATTAAGCATGGCTTCATTTGAATTGTGTCATTTACTTTTAATGTGCACATTGTGAAATTTGCATCATATTTGTCAATCACCTTACATTTTAAACCAGTAAATTTTTTTTTTTTTGCTGAACAGCCTATACAGGCTAGGAAAGTGGTGGGAGCCCATGCCACACAATTACAAAGGGGAAACCAGTAAATTTGATTAGCTTATATCCAGTTATCCCTACATTTAGGCTGTAAATTGGTTTTAGATTTAGTGGTTCACATTGAATTCAGTGGCTGCAAAACCGCGCTCAGTCAGCATACCGTTTAGACAAATAATGTGATCATTGAGAATTCAATATAAGATCAAAGGGGTCATAGAGATCCCAAAAAAAAAAAAAAATGAAAAGAAAGTAGCTAGTTCAAACATAACAATTATGCAGAATGTCCAAGAATATCTATAATATGAATTAAATTAAATGCTCCTAGTAAACTCATAATTTCATGAGAGAACATATGACATACAACAAAAGTGCTGTATAAAAGCATAAAAAGATAAAAGATATTGGAGAAGTGGACAAAATAAGCAGAACCTTAAATTTTGGTTTCATCCATTTTTTCCAGCAAGTTTTTAGCTTCAGCCCTAACAGTCCTATCAGCTTGGCTTCCAGCATATCTGTCTCTGAACTCCGCTACTTTTTCATCCGTCTATAATTATTAACAGAACAAGTAAGAGGACACAAGAACAGCAATATAGATTTGTTGCTTCAATAAATTTACAAATTGACACGAAAAGATACCAGTTTAAAAAATAATTTAGCAGGCACCCCAATTTCATGACCCACAGGTAGGAGCTCCCAGGGCCTTTTAGCTCTTTCAATATCACCTTTTTCATCGCTAAGAGAAATATGTGTTTCAGGCAAGTTGAGCTGCTTGAGAACCTACATGTCAATGGCACAAGATAAGAAATATATACTTTGGACAGACACGATGCCCTGTATTGTTGAAGTTGGGGCACTAGCTATTGTTCATTTACCTGAAGGGAGAAAGACGGCATAAACGGCTCTAAGAGACATGCCAGAAGATAGACTAGCCCGGCTGAAGTTCTCATGACAACAGAACTAGTTGGCCGATCCTCCTTGTAAAGTTTCCAGGGTTGGGTTTCCTGGAAAGTAGACATGAAGATAATGACTATCAGAGTCATCGACCAGAAAGACCCTAGAGCAGCATATGGACACCCAAATATACAAGGGAAAGCTTATTACATACTGTTAAATATCCATTTCCTTCACCAGATATTGCCATCGCAATCTTCAACCCTTGCTTCAGCTTCACCTTTATAAACATATTGTTTACAGTAATATGAGTGTTCATTTGAGGTATAGTTTTGTCCTAATAACAAAAATGGCATTCATTGAGAGCATTTGATGATACCTTCTCCATAGCTTCTATGTACTGCTCCACATAATCACCAACTCTTTCCCCCAAGGCTTGTGTCAAGTGATGAGATTCTGCACCCTGAGAATCAGGTATACGGGAGCCATAACCTGAATCTGAAGAAATGGGGAATATATATAATATATATGGAGGATTTAATTCAAAGTGAAGTTGATAAGAAGGGTTTCCCCACAAGGAAAAAGGTAAGCATATGAATAAAGTACAGAGAATGAGGATCCTGGTCCAGTAAAAGAAAACACAAATATTTATGCATCTAGTTTAATAATGTCAAGAATAAGAAGAAGAATAAAAAGGGAAAAAAAGAAAAGAAATAAATATTTCTCATCAAATAACCAATTCCTACGTTTTAAAACAAAAATCCATGCCAGAATGTCATCTCACAGGAACCTGTTAAGCAATGAATGCTTTACAATATGAAGAATAAATGCGGTGAAAAATTATTCTGAATTTTTATGAGAAAACCTAGTGATTCAAGTACAGAGCTTCAGCTGAACAACTGGCTCATCCACAAAAGACCATTGGGCAAATACATAAACGAAAACAAAACAAAAACAATGAAAACACAAAGTTATAAACTTTATTTCATGCAATGCTAAGATTTTTGTCATTTGCTCACAAGGAAGAGTAAGAGGCAGCTGAACACTAGATATGGTTGCACGCTTTGGGCTTCTACTTTCTAGACTTTTATCTAATGAACGACTTGAAAAATCCTTGTGTATTTGAAAATATAATTCATGTACTCTGGGGTTTCCTAACTCCAATGAGCTTAAAATTTTTCAATTCAATTTAGTCGATTAAGTTTCCTAGTACATTTGGAGCCAAATAGTTTTCTCATTATGTCAAATTCAATCTCATTCATTTTGTAACCAATTTAACATTCATGTGTAACCTCATTGTTTCGAACAATTCTTCTCAAAATCTCATCCAATTCAATATTCTTGAATTTTAGAAATCTGCAGTTCCATTGTTTTGTAATTTTATTCCGAATCATTCTCCAGATTAATGCTCAATTAGCAATAAGGACAACCCAAATTATATAATGACACCCAGTGGATACCACGTTATCAGATCATGAACCTATACAGGGTTTACCCGTAACTCCTTGTCCAACTATGCCCTGATAGAATGAGAACAAGGGACGTAGTCAAATTCATAACTCAATCATTTGACTCATAAACATTCCTCATAGCACGTCTCATTTGAGCTTTCATGGATGAGTGCTCTGATCTCATAAATGCTAAGGTTCACAAATGGGCAAACTTTTTGGATATATGTATATATTACAGGTCAAAGTACTGCAGTAGATCACATGCATCCATTCCATTGTCCAGACAACAGTTAAGTCAATGATAAAATAAGAAAATTTCACGAAAAGAACAAAGCACCTGTACCTCTGGCAATGAAACTCAAGACGCGATTGATGAAATTTCCAAGATTATTCAAAAGCTCACTATTCGACTTTGCTTGCAAATCAGCCCATGTGAACAAGGTGTCTGATACCTGGGATAGCATACTAATAATATTAAACCTCCCATATGTAAGGAAGCTAATCATCTATGTCCAAGAAATGACATATAGGTTAGTCATAAATATGTGCGGTGATCTCATGACAAGGGCATTGAAACATGAATGAAGTGCCTACCTCTGGCCTGTTTGTTAGCAAATAGTATCTCCACACTTCTACAGGAATATTTGTGTCTTTCACATCATTTCCAAACACTCCAATGCCCTTACTCTTTGAGAATTTTCCTGAGTAATAAATCAAGTGAATAATTTAGTGGAGATAATTAATTAAGATAAATCTATGAAACAAAAAGGATGTTTCAACACATCCACTAATTTCATATATCTCCACTATTGAAAACCTAACCTGCTTCATAGTTCAGGTATTCTGTAACACTGATGGTTTTCATCATGGTCCAGTTTTCACCTGTTCCAAGAAGAGTGGAGGGGAACATCACCTGAAAATCACATGCCAGTTAAGTAATGAAAAACTGCACCTGAGCCCAACATTCAAGCAGAGAGTTAAACCCACATGTTAAGTAATTACCAAAAACTCATTTTCAAATCAGGTCACCAGTAACAGCACTCGGCATACATAAACCAGGTCAGAGTGTTGAGATCAATCCTTGAATTCAATGACTTACTGTATGAAAGGGGACATTATCCTTGCCCATAAACTGGTACAGCTCCACCTCTTCAGGATTCTTCCACCACTTTTCCCATTCTGGTGTGTGGCATGCAGTGATTGAGACATATCCAATAGGTGCATCAAACCATACATAGAAAACCTGAACGTGACAACAAAAGAAATCATGTTGTATTAAAGCAGCACTGAACCATATTAGACAAGAAAAAGTGTAATATTAATTTACTATCAATAATATTCACCTTGTCCTTGAAATTCTCAAGTGGAACAGGAACTCCCCATTTTAAATCTCGAGTGATACAACGTTGTTTCAGACCTTCCCTCAGCCAAGCCTGTGTCGCTTGGATTGCATTCTGGCTCCAACCCCCAGCCACAGACATGGTACGGATGTATTCTTCTAATTTGTCCTTAAGTAAAGGAAGCTCAAGAAACAGATGATTTGTATCACGGATGCGTGGAGTATTACGACAAACCTATCATGAAGAAGGCAGTGGCAGGATAAAAATTATTACAACTTCCCAAATTCAATTCAAAAGGTCTTCATTTGTTGCCTTCTAACCAAAAGTTAACAGAATTCATTACGGAATTGGCAGCCAATCTAGCAAATACTCCCTCCGTTTCAAAATAAATGTAACGTTTTGACTTTTTTTACTTCATTATAGCACTTTGAATTCTATTTTTGTTATAGTTATACAAGAAAAAATATAGCCAATTGAGATCTTATTGGATTCATCCCAGCTTGTAGTTTTTAAATATCAAATTTTTATAATTTTTAGTTGTACCGAATTTGAGTTATTAATAGTTTAAAATGTGCATTGGCAAACATGCAGAGTAGAAACGTTACATTTAAAAAGAAACGGAGGAAGTATTAAAAAGTGTGAATTTAGCTCTATTAGTGCACACCTTGCATTTTGGTTCCAAGAGTTCTGTGGGATTTAGAAGTTTCCCACACTTTTCACACTGATCTCCACGCGCAGAATCATAATTACAACCTGGTGTTGGACAACTTCCCTCCACAAGCCGATCGGCTAAGAATCTTTTACAAGTATCACAGTAGAGCTGCAAATGAATTGTATGATAACAAATGTTAACTTGATATTCTTCCCATTGTTTCTAAAATCACAGACAAACGGTAAATCATTTCAGCCATGCTGGAGCATAGCACCAAGACTACATAGTAACCATATACTGGAAAGTAAAAGAAATTTTTGGCCATTAATAATGTACCTGTTGCATTGTGTTTTCTGAAAGCCAATTATTATCCAACAATTTCTTGAAAATTGCTTGGCAAATTTCAGTCTGTTGTGGACTTGAAGTGCGCCCAAACTCATCGAAGCTTATATTAAACCATTCATATACTTCTTTGTGAATAGCATGGTATCTATGAAAAAAAAGACCAAAGCCATACACATTCATCAGGGGTTCAGAAAAATTCCATACTAACTCATATGTTAAAAGACGTTCATCAAATCAGCCATTGCTGAATTCATAGAACAGTGCAGGACACAAAGCAATATGGCAAGTCAAACTTCCTACCACACAGGGGCAAATGGGTGCATAGGCCACCACTCAAATTGATTGATGAAATTATTTTTTTAAACATTAATTATTTTATATTTGGCTTGGTGTACCCACTCATTTTTTGCGGTGACACCACTACTATCAAGTCCAACCTAGTTTCCCTCAATGTGTTTTGTGTTGTCACTACTATCCCCTATTCCAACCTAGGTTTCATAAATTTGTGTGACACCAGAGAGAGAGTAAATAAATAAATAAATAAAATAAATGAATTGGATCCGCCACTGCTAACATGAACCCTGCTTCCGAGTTTAAACACTATAACAATCATATGTTGAAATTAGTATGGCCGATGGCCTGAGTCCTTATATATCTATATACATTAAAGTTATCTTCAATATTTTTTTTCACTTAACAAAATCACCACCAGTTCAAACATCAGTATTTGATAACTGCAAGTTTGCAATTAAGTTAATTTTTTGTTCCATAGAACAAAATCACTGATCACTTGAACAGAAAAGCCTTTTATCGAGATTTCAAAAACAGATTCAGGGAAAATAAATATCATAAATGAAAACACAAAAGCCTCCCACAGGGGGTATCAAGAAACTGACAATTTACGCGATTTTAATCCATTTTCAACCATTTTACGGTGTTAACATTTTTGACCAATTCTAACAAATAATTATGGTGAAACTCAATTGCATGCATTTCATTGTCAGAAGTGGTTCATCAGGAATAAGCACAAGAATGTTGGTGCCATTTTTTTAGATACGGAGATCAGGTACCTCAACAGCATTATCCTCAGCTAAAGCCATATTCCAATTTCCATTTCTATATATAATGCTGTACTGTGATTGTCCAAGAATCAGCTCAAAATGCCCAAAAGCCACAGGATGACAGGAATATCTTATTTTTTTCAGATTCCAATATTAACAGTAATATTCTCAGCTAAAGCATATTCTAATTTCATTTCCCAAATCCCATAAGAAAAAATATCAGGATTTTTAACAATAAAAAAGGATAACGCCAGAGATGCACGTTGGAAAAAAAAATCCAAACCAGATAAAAGAATCAATAAAGCATCCACTGAAAACGAAGAAAAGTACTTGTCACAGATCTCCTTGGGTGAGCATCCCTCCTCCATCGCCTTTGTCTCGGTCGCAGTCCCATATTCATCGGTACCACAAATATATATTGTATTATACCCTCTAATCCGGCAATACCGAGCAAACACATCAGCACTCAGCACACCTATTCCAACATAAGCAAAACCATATGAATAACACAAACAGAAAATTCACAAACATGCAAGTGAAATTAATAGTGGAACAATCAAATTACATCCGATGATGTTTCCAAGATGGGGAACATTGTTGACATAAGGCAAGGCGCTGGTTATAAGGATGTTCCGCTTCCCTTGAATCGGAAGCTTGGCGGCGGCGGCAGCGGCCATATTTGATTTTTGACTGTTTTCAAGGGTTTGGGAAGGTGGTTAGCGGAAAATGCCGGACGGAAGCGTGCTCACAGTGCGCGGAGGGAGGGCAGTGGATTTTGGCTTGTGGGTCTATCTGGGACTGTGGGTGGCTTCGTAAATTTGGGGATTTCGGGTGTTGAGGGTTTTGGGTGTTGAGGGTATAATGCCGGCCCTTTTATATCCGGAAAGAAAGCCGTGCCACGCAACGGTCGGCAGTTGGCGCCCCATTCAAATTTGTAATAGTAGATACGTACTTTCTCCGTTTTCCAATAATTGAAATATTTCAATATTTTACGCAATTTAATACACATTTTTAACGCTCAATATCTTAAATTATATAAAAGTAAAAATTATAAAAGTTAGATAATATAAATCTACGCGAATAGACGAATCCAACAAGATCTCACTTGACTATGTTTAATCTTATATAACTGTGTTAAAAAGTCGAATCAAAGTTACTCAATGAATAGTAGTTACTATGCCAATGTTTCATTTATTTGAGGATGGAGGGAGTATTTTATTTTTAGGTTATATAGCTAGATAACATATTTTCTATAGATGACATATTTTATTTTTTTATTAATTAGAAATATATTGTTTTTTTAAAAAATTAGATTAAATTAGATTAGATTAGATATGTATCTTCTTACCAAAAATAAAGTTTTGGTAAACGTATCTTCTTAAAAAAATTTTATCAATGGATTTTTATTTATATTGGCAGTATATATTATTTTTTTATAAATATATCCGTATTTAAAAACTAAATATTACAATATTTACTTTTTTAGAAACATTTAGATATGGATATTCTTAAAATTTTCAAACAAATTAATACTATTAAATATAAATAATATAATCTTTACTTATAAAGCTTTCCGTATTTTTGGAAACTAAATATTTAAAAAATGCAAACAAAATATTAAGGAAAAAAATTGGAAACCAATATTAAAATAAAAGAATTTCTAAAGTATTAAAATATGTATTTTAAAAATAAACCCTTCTATATATATACAATACTATTTTTCGGTAGAAAGGATGACCAAAGCCATTTATTGAAGGACTTGCCTCGAATGTTACAAGCTAGGGGTGTGCAAGTTTCGGTCGAAACCGAACAAACCGACCGAACCGAACCAAAATTTGCGATTTGGTTCGGTTTTTGGATTTCGATTTGGTTTTTGGTTTTGAAACTCCGAAATTTTGGTTTTCGGTTCGGTTTTTTGTTTTTAAAAATCTACAATTCGGTTAACCGAACCGAACCAAAATTTGAATAATATATCTTAAAAAATATAAAATATATTATGTCATTATATAATAAACACAAAATAATACCCCTTCGGTGACTGTCTCTTTATTTTGTCATTTCATTTGTGTGTAATTTGAACAATGCAATTTGAATGGTTTAGTATTATGCACTCATAGTTATATGTAGATATGATATTTTTGTTTGACAGGGCGAATTTACAGGTTTGAAAATAGTAATAGAGATGTTTAGAGCAGAAATATTTAATTTTTTTTTTAAAAAAAGCAATTCAGTTCGGTTCGGTTAACCGGTATAACCGAACCGAAATATTTCGGTTCGGTTATTTCGGTTTTCAATAATTTTGGTTCGGTTTTGGTTTTTAGAAAAATTTCGATTTTTAATTCAGTTTTGGATTTTGGTTCGCTTCGGTTAACCGAACCGACCGATGCACACCCCTAATACAAGCCAATCAAGTCATGACACAAAGCATCAACGTATACTTCTATATATATTGTTTTAATATGCTTTTATCATTTATTAATTTATAATATTTTATTTTTAAAACAAGATACCAATCTTCTAAAAATTTATTTATCAAACTAGCAAGTAACCCGTCGAGACCCGTCGAGACTCGACGGGCATATTTATGTATTTTATATAATATTTATATTTATATTATATAAATTAATAATAATTTGTATTTTGATTAATGAAAAATATGTAATGATTTTATATAGATTCGAAAGAGGAGTATATGATAATATAATTTAATTATTTTGAAAACTAATAAAGAAATCATATTATACCATGTTCTTTAACTTCTGTGACTTGTCCGGTACAAACCTAATATATCAATAAAAATAATTATTAAAATAATATTTTTATTTAATTTGAAATTTAAATTAAAATAAAATAAAATTTAAATATAAGTATTAAACATAATATGAAAAATTCCCCTGCAATTTGCTGAAAATTTCATTGTTGAAAATCTTATTGGTAAGGGCTAGTATAACATTATCCTTAAAAATGTCTGTATTATAAGTGGTGCAGTTCATATTTGTATATGTACAATAAAAAATTGTCGTTATAGGATCACCCGTAGAGTTTATAAGAATATCATCCGGAAATGTCACAACTGATTGTACATCTCCAAATTCAATAACAGCTTTACCATCACCTAGATCAAGTATCAATTTTGCAAATTTTTTGTCATATATAAATTTCATTGTAAGTATTTTTTGTGGTATGTTGAGTTAATCATTATTAATTTTATATTAATACTTTAAGTCACATATTGCTAGTGACACGAAATACTGCAACGTAACTGTTAATGGCTAAATATTGGTTTTGGAAGATAAAGTCTCATTGACTTTTGTTTATAATCATAGCAAAACAAATTGAGAGAGAATTTTCTCATCTGAAATCGAATGAGAAATTTGATTAAATCAGATGTACATTGGAGGGTATGTTGAGTAGTTATAGTGATGTACTGTGATGTGTAATAGTATCCAACATTTGTGGGATCCGATGGCAGAACTTGTAACGATTCTGGTGTATTTGCCCAGTTTCTTGGTAATAAAAGCAAGCTTTGCTCCTCAAAAAAGAAAACAAAAAATCAGATAGGCTCATAATTATTCTACTCATTAAGAATTTTATATTTTCATGGTTTTTCAAAAATTAATTTAACCTCAATTATATAATTCTGCATCTTAATTACGATCAACCTACTTCCATTGCATAATTTATTTGATGTATTTATATTACTAAGATACATGACTATGCAATCCTCATTCAGCTATATTTTTCGGTAATCCAGAACAATTGATTGTGTTTAGATATTCCAGTGAAAATAATTCATTAACTTTACTTATGCTTTCATCATCTTGATAAATATTGTTAGAACTGATATATATATATATATATACATTTTCATTTGTGGATATATGTTTCATGATGTAATCATTGATCATACGAGCAATCATTGGTATGGGTTAGTATAACATAATTTTTAAAAATATCTGATTTGAAATGGTGCAGTTCATATTTGTATAAGTACTCTGAATAAATATCGATATATGATCTTCCGTATATTTTATAAAATTATAAATACCGCTTTACCAATTACCATCGCGTATATGAAATATTCATAGTGCAAATGAGTTTTTTTTTTTTTTTTTTTTAATAGTCATAGTAAAACAAACTGTGAGATGGGGATTTTTTCCTCTGAAATCAAATGGAGAATTTGGTTAATCCAGACTGGCTCATAATCATTCTATCAATTAAGAAGTTTCATTCTAAATAATGAATTTTGTTTTATTGAGAAGAGAGATTAAATAATTTTATAGAGTAAGTTTTTTGCAGGTATAATTCTCGTCACAATCTAGTTGAATACTAAATTTAGAATATGCAGTCCACTGGATACTATTCCACTGGCAGCACCATATCACCTCTTACACGAAGGGCTATATATAATATTTTCTAGATAAATTATTGATAAATGTCTTATCATTTCCACCACGTAAAGAGAAAAAAAAATCAAACATCATCTCTATAAACTACAGACATTATTTTATTGTAGACATTATTACGTTCATCAATCAAGAAAGATAATAGCTTAGCATGATCCGTCATAATCTCTTCCTTGTTATAATATGTCTGTCTAGTATCAATAGATTATATATTTCAGACGTTAAAACTTCATTCAATATCGGCATTCCAGAGAAAAATTTTAAACTTATATAAAGCTATATTTATATTTGTTATTCCGTCAATTACAAATATGTTAAAATATAGACTAATGAATTATTTATTGATGGATCTATTCGCACTTAAAATAACTCTTTATACATCAGATTCGTTTATTTATAATATGCTTTATGAAAATAATTAATTTACTTTAAACCAATTATCCAAAGAATATGAATTTTCACATTTTCCTTAATAATTATAATCGTTCTGAATTATTTTTAGAGATAATAATTTTTTTAGACCATCAGAATGATCAATTTTCAGATTTTAACAATTATTTTTTTATTTACAATTTTGGGCCACTACAAGGCTTTCGGACCCACAAAAAGTGCCAAAATGGATCACAAATCTAAAATAAATAAATAAATAAATAACGCAAAAATTTAAAATAATAATACAATGCAAAAATCTAAAATAAATAAATAAATGCAAAATTGAAATTTGAAATATTTTAAAATCTAAAAATTATAGGAATTCCATATAAGTTAAAAATTTTATATCTGTTAAAAACTAAAAATTGTGTAAAAATAAAAATTGTTGGAATAAAAAGTGCAAAATTCTAATATAAATAAATGCAAATATACAAAATTTCAAATTTCAAATCTTTTAAAATTGGTAATTATGGAAATTCCATATAAAATAAAAATTTCTTATCTTTTTAAAAATGAAAATGAGGATTTTCATATCCAAATCAATAGATATTTTGACATAAATAAATAGTTAATAAATAACAAATACAAAAATCTAAATTTAATTAATAGAAAAATCAAAAATCTAAGAAAATTAGAAATTTAGAATGGAGACACCACATTGAATGTTGACTTGGTTGACCACTAATGGTTTTAATAATATACTAGTTATACCCGCCCGCGCGATGCGCCGGGCTTAGATTAAAATATTGAAAGCAAATATTATAAGTGAAAATAATTTCCTATTATCGTTACTTATAAGTGGGAATCCACAATCCAAATTGACACACAAAATACGAAAACAGTTGTAAGTATCAATAAAATAATTATATATTGCAATTAAAATTAACTATATCACTACCCACAGGCCACAACATGGCTAATAAACCACCGCTGATAGAAACAAAAAATAAAATAACATAAATTTATAAAATAGCATGTATATTAAATTATATGATTAGTAAATTATGGATTTAAACTAAATATAAACAATTTTTACCGTAAAAAATATTCATGTATATAAAATTAAAACTTATTTAGTTCATAAATTGAATTCTAAATTTGAATGTTCTGTACATGTACAACTCTGAAACCTCATATCTATATTATAGTACAAAATATCATATCATTTAATAGCAAACCATGAGAATTCTTACACTTTTCAAAGAAATTAAAATTGAACAAAATAAAAAATTATAGTTTACTAAAATAGAATTTTCTCTACTGGAATTTTACAACTATACTGAAAAAAATGTGTACGAAAAATTGTGCTCCGTACATTGTAAATGTTTCATAAAATTTGATGAATTTAATCTACATTGTAAATGTTTCATAAAATTTAATGAATTTAATCTATATTTATTTGAGTGTCACCAAGTCATACATATAACTAAAGGACCAACGCTGCAAAATTTCCGTTCTTTCAAGTAGATCACATAACCATTGAAGAAATTATTCTTTGATTAAATCCAATATCAAAACCATATTGCAATAATAGATCAAAACCACGTGATCTTCCATAAATCCTTCATCCAAAAAATAATCATCCTGTAATAGCTGAAAGGCACGTGATCGTCCTTAACTCCAATCAAAACAGAAACAAAAAAAATTGAAAATTTCAATGACATAATTTTCGGTTATCAATCATTTTTATACTATACAACCATATTTCCTTAATTAAAAAATATACCATGACACCACCCTTCCCAATGTTGGGGAAAATACCCTTAATTTATAATATATACTAGCCTAACCCGCCCGCGCGATGCGCCGGGCTTAGATTATAATGCTGGAGGAAAAAATTGAAAAAATAATTTTATTTTTAATAAATAGCATTTTAATATTATAAATACTTACAATTTTTTTTATTTGTTATCAGCAAATAAAATCACTTACAACTTTTCCTACATAAAATTATAATCTGAGCCCGACGGGATTGCGCGGGCAGGTAGTACTAATGATGCCGAGCTCAATTCAAAGAGGCATTTGATCAAGCCAATAAGCGAAAACCTACCCCAGGTATTGCAGAGATAGCGACTTAGCAGTTAACTATTCAATTAACCAGTGTTATGTTTCCAATTGAATGCGTATCAGCTGGTCTTGAACTAACAATTCATAATATATTTCTTTTAATAAGCATTGTATTATATAAATTGTGAAAGAAAATAAATTTTATACGGATACAGTAAATTTTCCGTGTATACAATATTTAATTTATAATATTTATTATTAGATGTGGCCCTAAATGGGTCAGCTCGCGGGTCGCTGCCCGCGAGCTGACCAATTTAGGGTCCCATCTAATAATTAATTTTTAAATTAATTATATAAAAATATTATTTATATAATTGAGATATAAACAATCTTATTAGTAATTTATTAACTAAATTATTCCCTATAATAATTATATTATTGTAAATTTATTTTTGTGGCCCGCGAGCTGACCCATTTAGGGCTACATCTAATAATAAATATTATAAATTAATTATATAAAAAATTATTTATATAATTTTTTTTGGATTAGCTGACAGGTCCCCCTCGAGAACAGAAAATGCTAAAGACGGGCAAAAACCAATACCAAAACAGAGTATATTGTTTCCCAGTTGTCAAGATAATAAATCAGTGCGGAAACGATGTTTGAGCGTTATCCCAAAAACTAGTCAACAACCAACAGAACAGAGTGCGAAAATAAAACTAAGAACACCAGAAAATTGTTCACCCAGTTCGATCCACCGATCTACATCTGGGGGCTCCAAGCCAGGTTTTCACTAAATCTCCACCAAACAGATTGAACAAGAGTCAACCACACCCTACACACCCTTACATTCCAATGAACTCTCCTATCTACCCAAATAGACTAGAAGAACACATGGGAGCATCAACTATCTACCCAAATGCACTCAATTCACCGGCAGGTGTTAAGGTGGTGTTTGTGGAATCTAGCTACTCAAACAAATTAAGCACAATGGTGATACAACACCCAATCTAAGCCCATGTTTGTGTTTACAAGAGATATAAGAAGAGAAGTCTAAACACAAACCAAAAAACCCCAAAAAGATAGCAGCAGACAACCAACAAGAATATACCAGTAGCAGAATGGTTGTTTCTGTCTTCTGCAAACAACGAAACTGGGGGTTTTGTGGCTTCAGCTTCCTCAGAAATCCATGGCAGTGAAATGACCTTAGAAATGCTCTGTTTTCTCTTCTTTTGAGTGGCTGAATATTGGTGCTAATAAGGAAGAGTCGAAAACAGGTATTTATAGGAGTATAAGGCCCATTTAAAACCCTAAAAGCCTGCTGGGAGGAAGTGGCCACGCCACTGTACTTTCCGTACTTTCCAGTTGTGCTATACCCGTTGTTGATAGGTTGTTTCAACATCAGAGGGACAACGAGTATATGCACAAAAATTCAAATCTGCTCTACAAACATTGCCACGCCAGCATCCCTTTTTGTCCTTTCTCCATTATCAGATTGCGTTGTTCATGAGTCGTCGTCACAACTACAGAACAACGTTGATCATCTTCACAACATAGGACTCAAGGACTTAACAATCTCCCCCTTTGTGGATATGATCAACCAAAACCATTCACGATACTCATAAACAATAAAATCATATCATACTCCCCCTTTTTGGTATGATCAATCAACAATAACATCTTTGCCTTTTTCTTGTTGTTGCACTGCAGTTTGGACAACAGGAAATTAGCAAAAATATGCATCAATGTTTCTCCCCCTTTCTCTGTGGCACCAGCTCCTCAAGATCATCAATAATATCCAAGCAAAGCTTCGAATTAAATCAAACTCATCATAGATACTCCCCCTTGCATTATGACATATCTTTTCCAGGTTGTTTCTCTGTAGCCAGAACATCGGCATAAACAACAGAATATACTAGAATTGAAATTCTCACCATACCTTCAGTAGCGCAACTGTACCATCTCCCTTTCTAATGGATTGGGCCCCCAAAATATATATTCTTCGTAATCCCGGGCCCCGAACGCAGCATGATGCTAAGGAGAGTGGCACAAGCCCAACTTCCCTCTATGCTCCTCAAGCCTTTCTCTATCAATGGACTTATTCATGCAGTCTGCTCGTTGTTCATACGACATATGGTGTACATATTCAATCCCATTCTTACCAAGGCATTTACATTCTGATTGCTTTGGAACCCAAACTGTTCTCAGTTTAACCCTCTTGTGTAGTTCTTCAGTAGGCCAAACAACAGGGCGACCATTCATCAAATCCTTTACAATCCGAAAACACTGATCAACTGTGTGTCCTGGCAATTTGCAATAAGAACAGTCCTTGTGTTGTTGAAACTTCTGAATATATCTTTCCTTGTAGATCTTTCTGATCGGTTGTCGGTCAGTCGTTTCAACAACCTTCTTGACCACTACAGTAGGCTTTGCAACAACTACTTTGTGATTTCTCCTTGGGGGTGATTTTTGTTCAAGAAATCCTCCACTCACAAATTTAGTCTCTGATGGTGTGGTTGAAAATTGATATCCAATTCCTGTTTGATCCTTGTAAGATTTTCCCATAGACAAGACTTCATCGAGCTTCTCTTTTCCTTTTGCCATTCTTTCCAACTTATGAAGCTTCACTTGAAGATCTTGGGAATCTTTCTTCAATACTTCTTTCTCTTCAATCAACACCTCTTTCTCCTTGATCAATTCAGCTATTTCTTTCATCAAATCTCCAATAATGTCCTTGTTTGACAGATTCTCCTTTTGAAGTGCATCTCTCTCTTTTAATACTTGATCATAGGAAATCCTGATGTCAGCAAGTTGTTTCAACAACTTCTTCTTCTCCTTTACATATGCTCTGTGTTTTTCATTGAGCTCATCAAATGCATCAACAAGCTCTTTAAGATCTATTCCATTTCTCAATAAATCATCCTCAAAATCTCTACATTTGCTATGTTGTTCTTCAGTTGTCCCAACATCGCCACCACTGCTGAGAGTAACTTTCTGAGAATTACAACTTTTAAGCCTTCCTTTCTTGCCCATCTTTCAGATCTCACTCAGCTATGTTAGAGTGTAGGCTCTGATACCAATTGACAGGTCCCCCTCGAGAACAGAAAATGCTAAAGACGGGCAAAAACCAATACCAAAACAGAGTATATTGTTTCCCAGTTGTCAAGATAATAAATCAGTGCGGAAACAATATTTGAGCGTTATCCCAACAACTAGTCAACAACCAACAGAACAGAGTGCGAAAATAAAACTAAGAACACCAGAAAATTGTTCACCCAGTTTGATCCACCGATCTACATCTCGGGGCTCCAAGCCAGGTTTTCACTAAATCTCCACCAAACAGATTGAACAAGAGTCAACCACACCCTACACACCCTTACATTCCAATGAACTCTCCTATCTACCCAAATAGACTAGAAGAACACATGGGAGCATCAACTATCTATCCAAATGCACTCAATTCACCGGCAGGTATTAAGGTGGTGTTTGTGGAATCTAGCTACTCAAACAAATTAAGCACAATGGTGATACAACACCCAATCTAAGCCCATGTTTGTGTTTACAAGAGATATAACAAGAGAAGTCTAAACACAAACCAGAAAACCAACAAGAATATACCAGTAGCAGAATGGTTGTTTCTGTCTTCTGCAAACAACGAAACTGGGGGTTTTGTGGCTTCAGCTTCCTCAGAAATCCATGGCAGTGAAATGACCTTAGAAATGCTCTGTTTTCTCCTCTTTTGAGTGGCTGAATATTGGTGCTAATAAGGAAGAGTCGAAAACAGGTATTTATAGGAGTATAAGGCCCATTTAAAATCCTAAAAGCCTGCTGGGAGGAAGTGGTCACGTCACTGTACTTTCCGTACTTTCCAGTTGTGCTATACCCATTGTTGATAGGTTGTTTCAACATCAGAGGGACAACGAGTATCTGCACAAAAATTCAAATCTGCTCTACAAACATTGCCACGTCAGCATCCCTTTTTGTCCTTTCTCCATTATCAGATTGCGTTGTTCATGAGTCGTCGTCACAACTACAGAACAACGTTGATCATCTTCACAACATAGGACTCAAGGACTTAACATTAGCCAAAGGCCGGGAAAATTATTTATAAAATTGAGACACAAACAATCTTATCAGTAATTTATTAATTAAATTATTCCCTATAATAATTATATTATTGTAAAGTTATTAAGTAATAATAACCTATTGTTTTGTGAATCGGATAATGTATAATTTTCTTTTGCACGTTCCTAATATATATAAATTTAAGTGTGAAAGTAATTAGTAGTAATGACGTAATTCCTCATAATTCAAATTCAAATAGATTTAATTCTAAAGATAAAGTATAAATTATATTCCCAAACTAAATCTATTTATGTGATAAACTCGCCGGGGTTGGCATATACTATAGTTTGAGGCTTTTAAGAGAATATAATTATAATGGTATGTCATCCACTTAAATTATAATT
This sequence comes from Hygrophila difformis, assembly GCA_030278955.1. Lineage (NCBI taxonomy): Eukaryota > Viridiplantae > Streptophyta > Magnoliopsida > Lamiales > Acanthaceae > Hygrophila > Hygrophila difformis. Next base: position 24,152,858 of record JAOANR010000001.1, on the reverse strand, counting down.
AATTATGATATACCTGCAATAAATATATTCATATTTTTTTAAATCTATTTATAATTATAATGGTATGTCATCCACTTAAATTATTCATATTTGGAAATTATAATTAATTATGATATACCTGCAATAAATATAGTTTTTTTAATAAAGGTAATATATAATCGAACAATGTATTACAACCATAAAAATATCAATCAATTTATCCCCAAATTGTTCAGCAAAAAACATTTATAGCCAAATTAAATCAATTTATGTGTACAAAGTAAAATTGTGGGACCAATATTAATCAATTTATGTGTACAAAGTAAAATGGTGGGACCAATATTAAATAGTTCATATTTGATAATTATCATTAATTATGCTCTACATGTAATAAATGTGATTTTATATATTTTTTTTTTTTGGCAAAGAAGTAATATTGAATCCATAAATTTTGTTTTGTTATTTTTTTGCAACTGCATCTACAATAATAAACTATTGTTTTGTGACTCGGATAATGTATAATTTTCTTTTGCATAATCCTAATATATAAATGTAAATGTGAACTTAATTAGTAGTATTTATGTCATTATAGACAATTAGAATTCGTATTTAATTTTATATATGGATAAAGGATTATTATTTATTAGTTATATCCCAAAACTAAACTCATTTATGTGGATAAATTAAAATGGTAGGATATTAATATTGAAACAATTCATATTTTTCATTACGGTACTTACACAAATGGCATAGAATGACAAATGCCTATAAGGAAATAAAATTGGCTCCGATTCTTCTAAAAATATCTTTTCCAAAATGCATCACCCACCAATACTCCCATTAGTATTGTCCAGATTCATTTTTGCCATCTTTTAGCAAATATTCTTCTAAATTTTAGAAAGTGCATATAACCAATCGTGATTAATGTTTTAAAATTAATTTTGATTTTTGAATTAGTTACACAATTACCTTTAAATGAATCAATAATATGTATAATTAGCTCGAAATCATAGTATAAATATGGCCTTTGAATTGTGATTTCATTTGAAATAGTAAAAAAAATTCTTACCAAACAAAAAGGAGTGTTTTAGATTATTTACGAAAAAATATATAGTTGAAATATTATGTGGGAATAAATATGATCCTATAATATATCTAAAAATATCATGATGAATTTTATATGCATATTCTTGTTTCACGGACTATTTTTCTTTTTTCATTTTTCTATTTACTTTTCTTTTATATATAATTATTAATTTTATTATTAATTTCATTTAATTGTTTCATTCGCCCGCGCCGGGTTCAGATTACATGTTTTGTAGAAAAATTTTTATGTGATAATATATTAAAATTTCCGATTAAAAATTACATTGCTTTAATTATTAATAATATATTTAATAAAAAATATTATGTTGTTCTCATTCCGAGAATATATACATAAAGGAACTAATAGATATATATTGTAAATGAATAAATGAATAGCAGACATTTATCATACCAATTAAAATCATTCACCACGTCATATACTTTTGTTAGCATGATTTCATAAATAAATAAGAGTTATTTCAGCTTGTAAGCATTATTGATAGATAATATTATAAATAATTTCAGCACCTAAAATCATTCAGAATGTAATTATTTTGTTAGCATGATTTCATAAAAGAATAAGTGTTATTTCAGCATGTAATTTATAATCGCAAACTATCAATAAGAGTTACAATATCACAATAAGAAATATTTAATAAGTAGTAAACTATCAATAAATCGTTATTCGAGTTTGTTTCTGGGTACAAAGAATAAGAGGAGATATATGCAAGCAATTACATATGCTAAAACCACTTATTATTTCTATCTCATTTATCATAAATTTTTTTAGTGCATTTCATTTCCGCAATCAAATTAGGTAATAATGTAACAATAATACAGAAGCAAGGCTCATCCCTTCTCTGTCACTGTCTCCATGGTGCACGGAAGTGGATAAGCCGGAATCTGCAAAAAAATACAAAAAAAACGTGTGTTATAGAAGAAATCCATGCACAAACGATATGTAAAAAAAGAAAATAATAAGAATTCTCATATCGGCATCATGGAAAATACATTCGAAGCTTTTTAAGGTGTCATTCCTCATTCAATGTAAGGCATAGCTTCTTATGCACATAGCTCTCACAGTAGTTGTTTTTTTTTTAATGTATGTAGAGAGTGAAAAAATAAGGTCTTAGAAATTTCAATTATATGCTACTTCATTTCCAAAATTATATAAACATACCATTATAGTATAAATGAATCTATTGTGTATGGAATGCTAAACTTCTAACAAAATCAATAATATTTATATTACTAATAATATTTATACTTACTACTAATTCATAGTATAAATATGGCATTTGAATTGTGATTTTAATTTAAATAGTAAAGAAATTTTCTTACCGAACAAACCTGAAGCAGAATATCATTTAAGCTCTTTTTGCCATGAATAATGGATTTTTTAAAGTTGCCACATCAGCTTTGGTTTTTAGCAAGGACTTTAAGCTTCTCAGCTTCATGCACCCTGGAGCGCAAGCGAAAATCTGGTCAATTCAAGAAAGGCAATAACCAAAAAAAGGAAAAAATAAAACAAAAGAAAAAGAAAGAATATAGGTACCCTCCTCAGAAATGCAGGAAAAAAAAAAAAACTAAAAAGAATCCAATGCAAGAAGAATGTAATGGCTTTTTTAGTAAGTCTAATATTTGGAACCATGTTCATTATTCTTCATCCGTATATAAAGCCATTGTGTAATCCATTCACTCACCTGATAATGGAAGTAGAAAAGGAACACACAAAAATGAGACAGAAAATCTAATAAATGCCGACAAAACATTCTCAAAAATGGATTAATCTTGCTTAACAATTTTCTCCTTGGGGGTGATTTTTGTTCAAGAAATCCTCCACTCACAAATTTAGTCTCTGATGGTGTGGTTGAAAACTGATATCCAATTCCTGTTTGATCCTTGTAAGATTTTCCCATAGACAAGACTTCATCGAGCTTCTCTTTTCCTTTTGCCATTCTTTCCAACTTATGAAGCTTCACTTGAAGATCTTGGGAATCTTTCTTCAATACTTCTTTCTCTTCAATCAACACCTCTTTCTCCTTGATCAATTCAGCTATTTCTTTCATCAAATCTCCAATAATGTCCTTGTTTGACAGATTCTCCTTTTGAAGTGCATCTCTCTCTTTTAATACTTGATCATAGGAAATCCTGATGTCAGCAAGTTGTTTCAACAACTTCTTCTTCTCCTTTACATATGCTCTGTGTTTTTCATTGAGCTCATCAAATGCATCAACAAGCTCTTTAAGATCTATTCCATTTCTCAATAAATCATCCTCAAAATCTCTACATTTGCTATGTTGTTCTTCAGTTGTCCCAACATCGCCACCACTGCTGAGAGTAACTTTCTGAGAATTACAACTTTTAAGCCTTCCTTTCTTGCCCATCTTTCAGATCTCACTCAGCTATGTTAGAGTGTAGGCTCTGATACCAATTGACAGGTCCCCCTCGAGAACAGAAAATGCTAAAGACGGGCAAAAACCAATACCAAAACAGAGTATATTGTTTCCCAGTTGTCAAGATAATAAATCAGTGCGGAAACAATATTTGAGCGTTATCCCAACAACTAGTCAACAACCAACAGAACAGAGTGCGAAAATAAAACTAAGAACACCAGAAAATTGTTCACCCAGTTTGATCCACCGATCTACATCTCGGGGCTCCAAGCCAGGTTTTCACTAAATCTCCACCAAACAGATTGAACAAGAGTCAACCACACCCTACACACCCTTACATTCCAATGAACTCTCCTATCTACCCAAATAGACTAGAAGAACACATGGGAGCATCAACTATCTATCCAAATGCACTCAATTCACCGGCAGGTGTTAAGGTGGTGTTTGTGGAATCTAGCTACTCAAACAAATTAAGCACAATGGTGATACAACACCCAATCTAAGCCCATGTTTGTGTTTACAAGAGATATAACAAGAGAAGTCTAAACACAAACCAGAAAACCAACAAGAATATACCAGTAGCAGAATGGTTGTTTCTGTCTTCTGCAAACAACGAAACTGGGGGTTTTGTGGCTTCAGCTTCCTCAGAAATCCATGGCAGTGAAATGACCTTAGAAATGCTCTGTTTTCTCCTCTTTTGAGTGGCTGAATATTGGTGCTAATAAGGAAGAGTCGAAAACAGGTATTTATAGGAGTATAAGGCTCATTTAAAATCCTAAAAGCCTGCTGGGAGGAAGTGGTCACGTCACTGTACTTTCCGTACTTTCCAGTTGTGCTATACCCATTGTTGATAGGTTGTTTCAACATCAGAGGGACAACGAGTATCTGCACAAAAATTCAAATCTGCTCTACAAACATTGCCACGTCAGCATCCCTTTTTGTCCTTTCTCCATTATCAGATTGCGTTGTTCATGAGTCGTCGTCACAACTACAGAACAACGTTGATCATCTTCACAACATAGGACTCAAGGACTTAACATTAGCCAAAGGCCGGGAAAATTATTTATAAAATTGAGACACAAACAATCTTATCAGTAATTTATTAATTAAATTATTCCCTATAATAATTATATTATTGTAAAGTTATTAAGTAATAATAACCTATTATTTTGTGAATCGGATAATGTATAATTTTCTTTTGCACGTTCCTAATATATATAAATTTAAGTGTGAAAGTAATTAGTAGTAATGACGTCATTCCTCATAATTCAAATTCAAATAGATTTAATTCTAAAAATAAAGTATAAATTATATTCCCAAACTAAATCTATTTATGTGATAAACTCGCCGGGGTTGGCATATACTATAGTTTGAGGCTTTTAAGAGAATATAATTATAATGGTATGTCATCCACTTAAATTATAATTAATTATGATATACCTGCAATAAATATATTCATATTTTTTTAAATCTATTTATAATTATAATGGTATGTCATCCACTTAAATTATTCATATTTGGAAATTATAATTAATTATGATATACCTGCAATAAATATAGTTTTTTTTATAAAGGTAATATATAATCGAACAATGTATTACAACCATAAAAATATCAATCAATTTATCCCCAAATTGTTCAGCAAAAAACATTTATAGCCAAATTAAATCAATTTATGTGTACAAAGTAAAATTGTGGGACCAATATTAATCAATTTATGTGTACAAAGTAAAATGGTGGGACCAATATTAAATAGTTCATATTTGATAATTATCATTAATTATGCTCTACATGTAATAAATGTGATTTTATATATTTTTTTTTTTGGCAAAGAAGTAATATTGAATCCATAAATTTTGTTTTGTTATTTTTTTGCAACTGCATCTACAATAATAAACTATTGTTTTGTGACTCGGATAATGTATAATTTTCTTTTGCATAATCCTAATATATAAATGTAAATGTGAACTTAATTAGTAGTATTTATGTCATTATAGACAATTAGAATTCGTATTTAATTTTATATATGGATAAAGGATTATTATTTATTAGTTATATCCCAAAACTAAACTCATTTATGTGGATAAATTAAAATGGTAGGATATTAATATTGAAACAATTCATATTTTTCATTACGGTACTTACACAAATGGCATAGAATGACAAATGCCTATAAGGAAATAAAATTGGCTCCGATTCTTCTAAAAATATCTTTTCCGAAATGCATCACCCACCAATACTCCCATTAGTATTGTCCAGATTCATTTTTGCCATCTTTTAGCAAATATTCTTCTAAATTTTAGAAAGTGCATATAACCAATCGTGATTATGTTTTAAAATTAATTTTGATTTTTGAATTAGTTACACAATTACCTTTAAATGAATCAATAATATGTATAATTAGCTCGAAATCATAGTATAAATATGGCATTTGAATTGTGATTTCATTTGAAATAGTAAAAAAAATTCTTACCAAACAAAAAGGAGTGTTTTAGATTATTTACGAAAAAATATATAGTTGAAATATTATGTGGGAATAAATATGATCCTATAATATATCTAAAAATATCATGATGAATTTTATATGCATATTCTTGTTTCACGGACTATTTTTCTTTTTTCATTTTTCTATTTACTTTTCTTTTATATATAATTATTAATTTTATTATTAATTTCATTTAATTGTTTCATTCGCCCGCGCCGGGTTCAGATTACATGTTTTGTAGAAAAATTTTTATGTGATAATATATTAAAATTTCCGATTAAAAATTACATTGCTTTAATTATTAATAATATATTTAATAAAAAATATTATGTTGTTCTCATTCCGAGAATATATACATAAAGGAACTAATAGATATATATTGTAAATGAATAAATGAATAGCAGACATTTATCATACCAATTAAAATCATTCACCACGTCATATACTTTTGTTAGCATGATTTCATAAATAAATAAGAGTTATTTCAGCTTGTAAGCATTATTGATAGATAATATTATAAATAATTTCAGCACCTAAAATCATTCAGAATGTAATTATTTTGTTAGCATGATTTCATAAAAGAATAAGTGTTATTTCAGCATGTAATTTATAATCGCAAACTATCAATAAGAGTTACAATATCACAATAAGAAATATTTAATAAGTAGTAAACTATCAATAAATCGTTATTCGAGTTTGTTTCTGGGTACAAAGAATAAGAGGAGATATATGCAAGCAATTACATATGCTAAAACCACTTATTATTTCTATCTCATTTATCATAAATTTTTTTAGTGCATTTCATTTCCGCAATCAAATTAGGTAATAATGTAACAATAATACAGAAGCAAGGCTCATCCCTTCTCTGTCACTGTCTCCATGGTGCACGGAAGTGGATAAGCCGGAATCTGCAAAAAATACAAAAAAAACGTGTGTTATAGAAGAAATCCATGCACAAACGATATGTAAAAAAAGAAAATAATAAGAATTCTCATATCGGCATCATGGAAAATACATTCGAAGCTTTTTAAGGTGTCATTCCTCATTCAATGTAAGGCATAGCTTCTTATGCACATAGCTCTCACAGTAGTTGTTTTTTTTTTAATGTATGTAGAGAGTGAAAAAATAAGGTCTTAGAAATTTCAATTATATGCTACTTCATTTCCAAAATTATATAAACATACCATTATAGTATAAATGAATCTATTGTGTATGGAATGCTAAACTTCTAACAAAATCAATAATATTTATATTACTAATAATATTTATACTTACTACTAATTCATAGTATAAATATGGCATTTGAATTGTGATTTTAATTTAAATAGTAAAGAAATTTTCTTACCGAACAAACCTGAAGCAGAATATCATTTAAGCTCTTTTTGCCATGAATAATGGATTTTTTAAAGTTGCCACATCAGCTTTGGTTTTTAGCAAGGACTTTAAGCTTCTCAGCTTCATGCACCCTGGAGCGCAAGCGAAAATCTGGTCAATTCAAGAAAGGCAATAACCAAAAAAAAGGAAAAAATAAAACAAAAGAAAAAGAAAGAATATAGGTACCCTCCTCAGAAATGCAGGAAAAAAAAAAAAACTAAAAAGAATCCAATGCAAGAAGAATGTAATGGCTTTTTTAGTAAGTCTAATATTTGGAACCATGTTCATTATTCTTCATCCGTATATAAAGCCATTGTGTAATCCATTCACTCACCTGATAAAGGAAGTAGAAAAGGAACACACAAAAATGAGACAGAAAATCCAATAAATGCCGACAAAACATTCTCAAAAATGGATCAATCTTGCTTAACAATTTGCATCGCTACCTTTAGTTTTACCTACCAATTTGCAAATTGGTTTTGTGTTCCATTTGGCAAGGAGGAGAAAGAGAAAACCTTTAGAGAACTGCGCCACTTTCAAGATCACCCTGTTTCACTCTATATTTGAGAACTTGGAGACTGTTTCCTCGGTTTGTAGACTGACAATCCCTTCTCTTCCCTACATCAACCCACCAAGTCACAACAATTAGTCCATCCAAAGTGTAAAACATATAACAATTCAAACAATAATATAGCTTCAAGATTTCAAACCTTTGATGCAGATCTCTGGTTGGTGGATGATTTATTTTGGTAGCCACCTGCATTATCCATAAATTATAGAAGATTTGTTGAAAAGCACCTAAACAGTAAGAGTTCTACTGCTCAATCAAAATTATCTTCTTTTGCCTTCGTGAGTAATAAAGCCTCCCACATAAATTAATACACTAAGACGAAGTAATAAAGCCTCCCACATAAATTAATACACTAAGACGAAGCAATTATCACATAAAAAACCCAATCCAATCGTTTATCTAAAAACCAAATCAAACAATGCAATACCTTACTTGAGATTAAAATGTCAGTAGCACAATATTTAAAAGAAAAGAAAAAGGATCACACAATTACAACTCTAATTCAAGTATCAGATTGGCAGAAGAAATGTAGTATACTACTATGTGTAATATATACTCCAACATTGGCAAGAATGGTAAAGAATTTCGTTGTTATTTAAATACAAAAGACTGTTCTTGCAGCATTATGGGTCTCAAAAATAGAATCAAAACTATCATTCTATCTATTTTCTTTAAGGTGAGGTCGATAAATCACACATATATCAGGGGTGGTGTTGGTTTCCTAAATATTTAACTGTTCGAAGTTTTCCAACATCATCAAAGAAGACTGTTTCATTAAAAGGTATACTTACAATAGGCTGAATATATTGACGGATGCATGAACTGAGGAAATAAATAACAAAGTGCCTCAAAGGGGACATGATGATCAACTAATTCAAAACAAAGGATTAAAAAGACATCATAGAATTCACAAAAAATAACATAGAGATCTCTGCATAATTAATCTCAGATTCCAATGACACCAAGAGCCTCACTGAAAACAAAGGTAACACAGAACTCTTACCTGACCATATTTTGCAGAAATGTGACTACTTTGTCATTGGCTGTGCTTTTATATTTCTTCTGATTTACATAGTCCTAGCTGTATGCTGGCCTCCTGCAAGATGAATAGTGAAGAGGTTCATCAATTCCAGAAAACCATGAAAAGAAAACAATGCTTAAATTCTTTTGCTCCGCTATTCATCTTCATCTATTTCTTCATCCACCGAAACTGTAAATCGGAAATATTAAAGTGAAAGGATTGGAAATTCGTGAAAGTAGGGATTGGCTCTGATGGGATTAGGGGGATTAATATACCTGAAAAGGGAAAAGTTGAGTTGAAACACAACCTGTGAAGACGACGACGGCACAGGCAAGGTCAGGGCCAGAGAAAGGCAGCGGTTGTCTGAGAATGGAGGGGAGACGGGCATCATATTTTTTGTTCTGGAATTACATTTGTCATTCTCTCTATTACAGAAAGGATTAAAAAAAAACATTTTTTTTTCTCCTTGCAGCACATAATGAGAAAACAAAAACAATAGAAAGAGAAATCAATAAGTCGGAAAGGATAACACATACCGCCATTGAGATACTACTCAAACATAAATCAATGTAACTGGATAATCTCTTCAACCATTCGGTAGGTGCGGCGACAGGAGCAGATCTGGCTACCCAACCAAGTATTGCTGATGGAGTCGAGGCGGAGTCGATAGAAACGCAGGTTGGTGACAAAACTGATGGAGACGGAGATGAGGCAATGCAGGCGAAGATGGAAAACAGCGGAGGGTGGAGGTCGTGTTGTTGCTGCTGTAAGATTTGGCAGATTGTGGGAACGAAAGCACCGGCGTCGGGACTGGGAGAGAGCAACGACAGAAGAAATTGATAGTGGAGACAGACGACGGGATTGATGTGCAGGCGGACGGTGCTAGATGGATGGAGGCGGAGTGGAATCTGCTTTTAGGGTTATAACATTGAAGTTGGATTGTAGCATAAAAGAATGGTAAATTTAGAAGGTTTTGAAGGGTAAATTTAGAAGGTTTTGAGAGTGAAAAAATTTAAGCGGGAAAATATGTAGCTTAGTTTATACTTCCTCCGTTCCCAAATGTTTAAGACATTTGGTTTTGGGGCACTATTCACCAATGCACTTTGATTTAAAGTTTTATCATAGTTATACAAGTTAAAATATAGTCAAGAGGGATCTTGTTAGATTCGTCTCGTCGTGTAGTTTTTAAATATTGAACTTTTAGAATTTTTACAAATACCAAACTTGAGTTATTATTGATTCAAAATGTGCATTGGATTGCGTGCGCAGTGGGGTATGTAAAAAAGATTTGAGAACGAAGGAAGTACTATAATAAAGATAAAGATAAAGATATAGATGATTTTTTATACGGCAAATGTGAGTTTAATACCCCAACAAGAAAATACATTCACTTCAGTACCAGCATACCATAATACTTCAGGTTTGATACCTATCCCCGAATTTACCATTTCTTTATGAAAATAAAAAACGGAAATGACTAATATGCCCCCGGTTGATATTTGTGCCAAGAAATAGAGCTAAGGTTAGTTTGGGAACTTCAACTTTACCTGCAGGTGGCAGGCTGAAACATCACCTTTCAAAAAAAATTTTCCAACCCATTAATGATGAAAGGAATCTAAACCCCCCTAACCCCCCTCACTCGAGCTCACTCCATCTTCCCCACTACGCAGGCCGTTACTCGAGCGATTCCAACTCCCCACTACGCGGCGGTTGTGGAGACGGCGAAGCCGGAATATTGGGTAGGGTTGTGGGCAAGTTTTGCTTCCGTTATTACGCTCGAAGGCTGGGGTTCTCCGTTTTCATTTGTGGTTCGAAGGGTGTCCTATTTCGGAGGTTGAAGAAGGGCAAAACCCGGCGATCAACGGGAAATAGGTAAGGCAAATAGTGATTATGCCGAGTTCATCGTTCATTGGGTTATATTATTGATGTTTTGGTTCGTTGCTTGGGCATTTTTTAGTGCGACGGTTTTGCAAATTTTTTTCTCAGAATTTCTGTGGTTGTATGAGATTAAAGTTTGTAATGTTGCTCATTTATGTATGAGATTGAAGTTTGTAATGTTTCTCTTAGTTTCGCTATTTCAGACACTGGTTTTGGGGTTCTTTCCGAAAGTTAGGGGCGTAGGGTTTAGTGAAGTAGTCCATTATGCGGAATCGATTTTGCTATACCCGAGTAGAGCTTACGAACACTATTGATGAGCTGATCAGTACTTTTTTGTGGTGGGTCGCCTATACAGCTTTGTCCCTATAAATAATACTATTGTATGTTTGAGACTATACCAGTTGGCCCCGAAGTTGTTTGTTCCAAATTAAGTTGAAATTTGTGCGATGTTGGGCAGGTTTGTTTTGTAGTATTGTTTACTGACGAGTCTGGTATTCAATATACTGAACATTAGTGTGAAATAATGTGCTTTGCAGCGTGTCGAAAAGAAAAATGCCTCCGAAAGGTAGTCGGAAAGTGAGTAAAAAAGAGGGAAGTAAAAAGGGACGTAAACCGAGTAAAAAACCTGGAAGCAGAGAGGGAAGTGAAGAGGGAAGTGAACCGAAGGGTGAAGAATGTGGCGCGCAAATGTTTACGACTAGGTGCAGCGTTTCGGTATTGCAGGAGGCGATGAGCGAGGTGGAGGGCCGAATGACGGAAGCACAACTGAATGCGATTAAGCGGACACCCTTTTACCATTATGCGAAGGTGGAAGGTGGTTATTCTAGTCGGACAAGGCTGCAGGCCCTTGTTGAAACCTTCAACGCGGAGAGGTTGGCATTCGTTTTGGGAAACGGGATTTCGCTGCCGTTCAGAGCATGGGAATTTTCAGTGGTCTTGGGCCTCCCACACAAGGGGATACACGTGCACCCCGAATTTGAGCCGGCGTCGCGGTTTAAGGAGAGGTATTTTGGAAAAAGATCAGGAAGTTTGAGAAGGGCCGAGTTGTTGGAGCTGCTGGCGAATCTTGCGGGAACCGAACATGATCTATATTTTGCTCGGGCGTTCGTCCTATCGGTGTTTGGTTGCATCCTCTTCCCGACCTCGTCATACTCACTCCCAGAATTTCTGGTTCACCATGTGGACAACTTAAACCGACTTGGGGAGTATAGCTGGGGGAATGCGGCATATGATTTTGTTGTTGATTCAATGCGACGACGCGTGGTGGATAGCAAGGTCTATGTGGATGGTTGCACAGTGGGGGTTTTGGTAAGTGTCAATACTTGACTGAACATTACATACACCACTCTTGTACTGCAGATATACTTTGACATGTCTGTAATGAGCACCATTTTTATATTGATGGGTATACGTGTTTGAGCGCAGGGCTGGTTTTACGAAAGACTCCCGCATTTGGCCAGGCCACTTTCCGAGCCAATTATCCCGCGTTTCGTGAGATGGGCTGACAAACATGCTGGCTTGGATGACTGTATTGCTGACCTGCAGAAAATCAGGAAACATGATATCCGCGAATTCCACATGATGGAGAGGGAAAGGAAATTTGTGACTCCGGTTGTGGCCACACCACAGGATGATGTAATGGAAGACGACGACAGACAGTTCGATAAACTACCTCACAAGAAAAAGCGTAAGAAGCGGTATAGCAAAAAGGTACATTGATACATTGCCATTGGTAGCCAACCGAAATGCATTTGGTATTCGTAGGAGCATTTGTGATGCCTTATCTACGATGCTATTGGTATTGATATATTTGTTGTCTTATTGGTTGATGGTGCAATGATGTAGGAAGGGAGCAAGAGAGAGACCAATGAAGAGGAGAAGACAACGCACGAGGAGGATGAGGTAAATTATTCGTAGGATACGTTGGTGGAACTGTTTTGCATGTTTGTTTATTCTTTTTATTTTTTTGGACTGCGTTATGGTAATGTGGTGTTGGAGTGTTGCCTCAATTTCCATGTATAGGGGACAAAGAATATTGTGACCGAGGATGAGGACAAGAATGAAGAGGTAAGCATTTACTGTGTTGCGTCTCATTTTTCTGTATAGTACTAAATTAGTATTTCGTACTCAGTGCATTTGTATAGGAGTAAGCATATTGTGGTATTTTTGTTAGATCTCAGTGTTGGTTATTGTATGATATATACACTGAAGCAGAATATGTCTGATGAGGACGCGCAGGAGGAGGAGTTTGATGACGAGGACACCGAGTCGGAGGACGAGGAGAGGGTTCAGATTGACGAAAGAACCGCCTCATCCTCCGACGAGGAGTATAGGGTCCCATATCCAGCGACGGCCGATGACACCATGGACCCGAATGTTTATTGGTCTGAGTCAGGGGCAGAATCAGGGGAGGCCGCGGATGTTGGCCGGCCAGTAGAGGAATCAACAAAAGGTGGCAAGCGAGGCACAGGTACGGATGTTGACACAAGTGTTGGGCCATCTCATGAGGAGGTGGCAATTGCGGTCGAGGGAATGTTATACCTCTCGAACACTATACCGTCACACTATGATCCGCTTACAATTAATACGATGAGTACAGCTGTGCAAGGGAAAAAACGCAAACCGGATTCCGACCGCAGGTCGGAGGACACACGTGTGGTGCGACAACGTACGGACCGACAGTCTGACCCGGGGGATCCGGAAGTTGAGATTCTTGAAAAATGCTCAAAAACCGGGAAGATGATGCCTAAAGAACTGGTGGGAAAGAAACAGCCGGTATGTCTCACTCCGGTAGTGTTGTATTCTGTAGGTTTGTTTGTGGTGTATCAAAGCTTAACAGTTGTATCATGCAGGTTGTACGCGACAGGGAGCGTGAAATAAGGATGAAGTATGCGGGGAGGAGGGATTACAAGGGCAAGGCTCTTCTATCAAAAGCGGAGAGAGAGGTACTGGAGGAGTTCATCGACGACATCGATGGGAGGTATGACCATACTTTGTGGTATATTTCATGAAAGACTGTGGCATTTTTCTTCCTTTTTGTGGTATACTGACTGATAATTCCAGCAGGGGCTTTGTATGGAACCAGGGCATATACGCCGTTTTACCTACAAGCGTGTTATCTCTCCTTTTCGACCAGGCTGTGTGCAATGATCTGGTGGGAAGCTACATTGCACTGATTTGTAGTGATCGTTTTAAGAGAGTCGATGGTCTTCCCACAAGAGTTGGGTACATCAGTGCATATACAACGGTATGGTATTTTGACTAGCTTGGTGTTCCCGTTTGGTGCATTATATATTGTTGTTACAGCCAATAATTGGGACCGATCATTTGCACAGACACGCATCTTGGAAATGGAAACGGCTGTAACCAAAAAATCCATGCTGACGGAAGACGAGTATGAGGGATGTCTTCGGGATTTGTGGCAACCGGGGAAGGAGGAACTTGCAAAGCTGAAGGCGGATGCCGAGGCTGGACTGGACTACGTCTTGCTCCCGGTCACATACAAATTACACTGGTTCCTCATTGTGCTTGACATGACACATCACGAAGTTGTGACCTTCAATTCGTCGTGGTCGGCAAAATATGTGATGCCACAAGCGAGAGTGGTAAGTATGGTAATTTCAGGTCGTCTTGTGGTGTTACTTAATTTATGAAGTTGCACTGTTTGGATGATGTTTGGGTATTACGATGCTAACAGAATGGTACTGTTATTTTTCAGGCGAATTTCATGAGGTGGTATATGATGAGGATGGTAAAAATTAGATTCAACGATCGCATTATATCGCGGAGAATGTGCAGGCAGCAGGGGAGTGCAAGTTTGGACTGCGGAGTCCATGTAATGTGGTGGGCAGAGGCCTTTGTGCGGGACACCAAGGCCTTCTGGGATACGGAGAAGGCAGCCGATATTAAATTATATCGCGCACAAGTGGCATTGAGGTTGGTGTTGGATGCGAGACACGTAGATGTAAGTATAGAATATTTCATACAAGACTAAGACTATCGTATACTAATGCTTTGCATAGTGGATACGTATTTTAAACTACGCGAATACTGGTATCGTGCAGCGTGAAATTCCAGCCACTGGACGGAGCGAAATGGAGACATCTGAAATGCCACAGACTGGGTTAACGGTCGAGGAGACACCTGTATTGCCGCATAACCGGGAAGTAGGGTCGGAGCCGCGTTCTGAACCTGTGGGGGATGAGGTGCCGCGTGCTGGACCTGTGGGGGAGGAGACACCTGCAGCATCGAAGTCTGGCCAATTGGCCGATGAAGGATCTGTACACACCCACACTGCCGAGGTATAATGCTCCATCCCATCCTAGTGGGATTATTTATGTTTATCTATACTATAGTAGTCAGTACTGGATACTTGTCTGTTACAGTTGGCAATACTACTAGTCTGCATTTTAATACCAATGTTTCAATTCATATCATACCAGTTCTTTGAGTGTTTCTTACATGACATTGATTAACTGTAGGATGGAGCAGTGGATGAGGACACGCCCCCTGAAGAAGTTCGACCTACCCATCCGGATGACGAGGTAATTGATGCAGTTCCGATACGAATCCTTGACACAAGGCACTTAGCTGTCCTAGCACTGCAGGTGCCCGAAATCCACCACGCCGCACGACATAAGCCCGCGACTGCCGCCGTCGATCCCACTCCGGCTTCCGTGGACCCACCTCCTGCACCCGTCGATGCACCTCCTGCACCCGTCGACCCCCCTCCAGATTCCGTGGACCCCACTCCTGCCCCCGTCGATGCACCTCCTGCACCCGTCGACCCCCCTCCAGATTCCGTGGACCCCACTCCTGCCCCCGTGGATGCACCTCCTGCACACATCGAGCCCCCTCCAGATTCCGTGGACCCCACTCCTGCCCCCGTGGACCCCCCTCCTGCCCCTGTGGACCCCCCTCATTCTGCCGTCGACCCCCCGCCTGATGCAGTTGACCCCGCTCCTGATGCCGTTGTTCCCCCTACTGCTGCCGCTGTACCCCCTACTGCTGATCTCTCTGCTAAAACTGATGGCGGACCGGCTATACATTGATGTTGGTTATGTACTCTGACTAGTGTTTCTTTCAGACTATTTTGGTGTTTCTGACGTTGGACATTGGTATTTAGTTTGCTTGTGCGTAGTAAAGGTACAAGCTGGTAATTTGCTGATCGGATGACGTGTTGTGTATGGATGGATCTTATGTTTTAATGTGAATGGTTTATCGACAGTTTTTTGGGCATATAATGCCATTTTGTTGGTACATCATCCCGTAGAATGAAACAATGGATAAAAAGACCACACTATAACTCGTCTCGTATAATCCAAATGGTAGACAACATTTCCAGACCAATAGTAGACGAATTAAGGCAGTTCAAGTCTTACAACTTATCGAACATGTTGTGTGGTGTTAGTGGTGAGTATAACATGTTGTTTATGGAACAAACAAGTCATTGTGTGGTGTTAGTGGTGAGAAGAACATGTTTATGGAACAACATTTCCAGAAGCAATAGTAGAGGTACTACGGTAGTGGAGGTCTTAGAATGAACGGAATAATGCATTCATTGCCCAAAGAACACGTACAATGCATTCATTGACCATATAACACATATTGGCATGATACTATGGTTGGGAAGATGCTCAGTACACACCAGGACATAGTATGGTGTAAGTGGTAGGTGACCATGAGTATCAGGCTTGCTGAATTATGGCATAAGTTTGTGGTGTAATGAAATTGTACACCGTTTGTGGTGTTTATTGAACAACCCTTCTTTGACGAGGTAATAGGACAGAATTATACAACTTGAAGGCAGAGCACGAACACCGTACCCTATCGGCTTGCCTACGAAGGCAGTATTGCTTTTCGAGCAGTATGGTGCTGGCATAGCTAACAATTGGTATCTAGATCTGTTGGCATGTATGGTAAGTCATTTCCACTAAGCAGCGGGGTCCACACTAATCAATACATGCAGAGAATACTGACAAGAAATCTTCCAAAGTACATAAGAATCTCTGCAATTATCCTGAAAAGGCAAAGGATTTTGTGTGCTATCTCCACTTTGTCCACTTACCAAGTAAAAGTCTTGTCACCCACCACACCTCCCAACTTTTGTCAAGTAACATTTGTGAACTTGTTCAGTACACGCCAAGACAGAGTATGGTGTCGATGTTTGTTTGCATGAACAATAATACGAAAACCATCCAATACGAAAACAACAATACAAAAACCCTCCATGAATAGTACTTGTTTTCGACGTATATGGTAGTTATGTTCCTCAATATGCGTATACATAGGCGTACACATTGGTATTCCGTTCTGATACATGTCTGGCAAGTGATTTCCACACAAATAAAGGTCACACCTCCCAAGACAAAGTATGTAAGAATATCTGACACAAAAGCAACATCCTGAAGTCAAATCTGCCAAATCTGCCGTTTGCTTTTTTTTTTTATTTTTTTGTGTACTTACTTGACCAAGTAAATGACCCATCTTGTCATATCCCTCACACCCCCCCATGTATTAATTAGCCAATTCCCTCCCCATCTCCACCCACACCTCCCAATATTTCTCTCTTCACCCTAATCTTTTGTGCAATGGAGACCAGCGGCTCGAATTCGCAAAACACCGCGGGTAGAGTAGCGGCGGACCAACGCATGCTAGATACCATGGATTTACGATTTCCGCGTGGCGTACGGTGCGAATGCGGTCACCGGGCTGAGATTCGAGTAACCGATTCACCGCGTAACGGGAATGAGGGGAGGTTGTACTACTCGTGTCTGCGCCACGACAGACGGGTATTTGTTGGTTGGGTAACACCAATCTCGTGCCATTTCGTACCTCTTGTGCAGCCTCCAAATCCCACACAAGAAGACATGCTAACGGAGTCCGTAGGATTGCCGCCCGAAGGAAGCTCACATTCAGGTGGAGGTGTGCCTTTAACCACGGGCTCCGAAATGGAAGAAATGCGCCCGATGCACGCCCCCAATGAAGGTGGGGGCGGGGAATTGAGTTGGACAATTTGTTTTTTTGTGATTCTATTTGCATGGCTTATTCATGTAATGTCCAAATGAAAGTGGAATTGTTGGCACAGTCATTCCGTATCATATTATAAACGCTCGAGAATCAAGCACCCTAAGCTAATCATGCACCGTAAGAATAGTACACCTGAGCTACTTGTGTTGTATGCATAAAAAGGAACTGTGGTATAACAGCATAACATAACGTTTCAATCGTTTATCGATTACATGGTATCAGATATTGAAACCACCCTATCGAGGAGAGTTTCCAAGTCTGAAACCATATCAAAAAATTACACACTTTCAGTCCTTTCATTTGGCTGAGCCATGTGTACCAGTTTGGTATACCAAAAACATCAAAAGATGGCAAAAACTATACCACTGCCGACATAAACAAAACACCAACCTGCACCAAAATGTTATGTTCAGCTGAAATACCGGGATCACTGATCATACCTGTGTGATAACCTGCACGTGCGTGTGTTGTGCCCCCGTATGCCGCACCGTGTGCACTTGCCCTTGCCTGTCGGACGTTGGGATGGTATTCGCTTTTTCTTCGGTCGACCGGGATGCACACGCACATCCGGTGGAAACACAAATTCTCCCTCATTCTGCACGGCGCTGTTGCCGCTGTCTCCCATTAGAGGATAGACGACTCCATCATACGTCTTCTTGTATAATTCAACCGTGTAACACGGATCACAGTAGTTATAAATATTCCCCTGCATCATCTCTATCGCAGCACATCCGTGCTTGCATGGCAGCCGCCATAGTTGCCAATACCCACAAGTGCAAGTCCTCCGCTCCACGTCCACGGCATATATGCTGCCCCTATCGGCAACCTCAAACAATGAACCGGCCGCGCGCTGCAGCTCCAGGGCACCGGATTCCATGTAATTTCGGTGTAAGACCTTCGCCGGTTCCGGGCATAACTCTCCGGCCATCTTTGCACCGGCCTCTCTCTTGTTGTTCATCATCTTCATAACCATTTTACGGATTGCTTCGAGCATTGAACATGGATGCATTCCTCTCGGTTTCACCACCCATGAGTTCCAGCTCTCGATAAGGTTGGTGTTCATCATGCCCCACTTCTGTCCCGGGAACACAGCGTTCGCCCATGTGTATGGCTCCGAGTTTTGAATGAACGCCCATGAAAGGGGCATTGCTTGAAGTATTGAGTTTAGGTGCTGGACCATCTCGTCATACGTTGCGGCATATGCAGCAGCCTTCAGCACACCTGTCCATTTCGTTTTATCTTTGTACGGGTATTTCGTCAGCACCTGTCATTTATGCATTTCATACTGAACATTACACAAAACATACCTATGGCTCTGAAAGACTATACCAAACATGTGGCCAGTGTGTGAGTTTAGAATAACGGAACACCGGTTACCTGCGTTTTGAAGTTGTCCACGAGGTGTCGTAGACACACTGCATGATTACTCCCCGTGAACACACCTGGGATACCTTTCATCAACCCAGAGTTGCGGTCACTGTAAAAAGTATACTCGCTCCAATCGTTGCGTTCGTTCTCTCGGTCAAGAGCATACCTCAGCTTTGAACAAAACCACTCCCAATTGATATCCGTCTCCCCATCCGTAACTGTTAAACACAACCACGCAAGCAGTCAAAACTGTCACTTCCCTGTTACTGATACAGTAGCTCCATAATACCAGTGCAAGATATGTATAGAACAAACACCATTTTGTAAACGTGAACATACTGATACACAAACTACTGCATACCTGCAAAAGCGATTGTTAAAAAGCCACCATTCCCATCTTTGCCAACTGCTGCCAATACTGAACCCTTCCACTTGTTTTTAATATGCGTGCCATCCATCTCAATAAGCCGCCGACATCCATTTTTAAACCCATCGATGCAGGCTGCGATTGCTATAAAAACCCTCCTAAACTTTCTGGTATCTTCATGCACTTCCAAGTCAGCGATGCTTCCTGGGTTCGACGCAGTCAACCTGTTGCAAAATACACGAATCTTGTCAAAAGAGTAGTAATCGTCTCCATGCAATTCTTTCATTGCAACCTCCCTTCCATTCCAGGCCGTGCGGTAGCTAATTTCGACTTTGAAAGCGGCGTGAATTTGATCCACCGCCCTATTCGGTTCGTAATTAGGATCCCGCCTCAACTTCTCCTTTATGAATGCGGCAACCCATGGAGCATTCGCCTTCGGATGTTTTCTTGACTGGAGATTATTTACGCCACATGTATGAGACAAAGTGCATGTGCGGATGGCAAAGGACTCGTCCGACTTGTGGTGTGATGCATACACCCGCCATCCACAGCCTTCCATGGAACATTTCACAAGAATTTTCTTCGTATGGTTAATCACATAGTAGTATTGGCGCCGAACCGCAATACAATGATTTTTCAGCACCATGCGGAACTGTTCCGCATCCTTAAACCTCTGTCCTTTTCCTTTTATTGCATCGGCCCATAGCAGTCTCATATCTTCGTTGTCCTCCCCTATATCATCATTGACTTCCTCCTCCGCTTCGTTGTCCGACCTGCGGTACACGAAATAACCCTCAAAAACACCACCGCCACGTACATACAATACCATTATTATGCATGAACAACACCAGACATTGCAATATTATGGGACACATACATGATCGTTCCCTGCAGCACCTAATACTACATTGCTCTATGCAAAACACCATAATATATAGATGGCCAACACAACAATTGCATAAGTGGTGTACACTACTGTAGTAATTCCTCGATTGTGATCCACCACATTTCTCAAATCATGTTTCATGTACTGCATACGTCCCAACACTCCTATCATTTGCATACGCAGCACAAATAATAATTTAGCCAATAACAACCCATTTAGCAACTAATCAATACAATACCAACGTGCGATAAAAAAATACTAAATACCAGTTACTAGCATTCTAATACCATTGTGTAGCTTGTTTAACACAACACTCACCTCTGTCCCTCGTTGGCAGCTTCCCTATTCATCAACCTCATCTTTCCGAAAGCTTGACCCTTTGCTCGATTCAAACAGAACATTCTTCTTATATCTTCAGGGAACAGGATCTCCATCGTGCAGTCCCCGTCGGGCACCTCAAAAAGCAAGCTCATCGTCGTTGGAGATACGTCCACCCATTTCTCCGCCAACTTCGCAAACAAATCCGCCACAAGGTCGTCGTCCCTTACCCGTACAAGATGAACCTCGGAGTTGTATTCACAGAATAACATCATCTCTGCCCCGTTTCCTCCGCCTCCCATGCCGCTCGCCATTCTGCTTCCGTTCCGACGTTGTGCGTTGGCAAAACCCTAATCCAGCTTCAAACCCTTACCCAAAACCCTTCCCTTCACCTTCTCGTCGTCCCCTCCAGCGTAAACACCTCCGAAACCTAAACTCTACAAACCCTCCTCGTCGCACGGTCGCCCTTCTCGGAAACCCTTCGATTCTTTTAAAATCCGCAACCAACGACGAGGAGTGAAGCCCTCCGACGATGAGGAAACCCTGCCGGTGTTCGCTTCTAGGGACCTGCGCGCGCAGACGACGAGGGGACTTCCGATGAAGCTTCCCCAAGAATCGCCCTGCCCGGAACACCTTTCTCCACCGCTTGCCCGCTCCCCTTCCCACTTTCGATTTTCTCACATGTTTTGGCCACCTCAAATGCACAACTTTCCGCCAACTTCGCATGTCACATCACCTGCAAAAAGTGGGGGTATTTTAGACATTTCCCAATTACATTTTGTTTTGCCTTTAGTTTAATGACTGAGGTACTGAAGTGGAAGGTATTTTACACTTGGGTACTAATACATATGAAGAATGGTATGCTGGTACTGACATTACATATCTTTTCTCTTGGGGTATTTAACTCTCAAAACCCCTTTTTTATATTGCAAACTAAAATTTTTCATATAAATCTATATGTATTTTGGAAACTAAATATTAAAGAAAAAATTGGAAAGGAAATATTAAAGAAAAAATTTTGGAAACTAAATTCTAACATTAGATTATGTATATTTTTTTAAAAACGATTAGATTAGATATGGATCATATTAACATTTTCAACAAATTAATATTACATGAATATAATCTTTACTTATAGTTTTTCCATATTTTGGACTAAATATTAAAGGGAAAAGTTGGAAACAAAATATTAAAGAATAAACAATTGGAAACTAAATACTATTAGAATATGTATTTATTTAAAATAAAACTTTTAATATGTAAGAGCGTGCTATTCTCACACATACACTTCAACTGTTGAATGACGTGAATATCTCAGTTCGGACAAACCATTTGTTAACCTGCTCACACTAACACATCCTCCCTGAGTTTTTGAATTCTCTTAACTCTTCTTGTCTCCCAAGAATAGGATGTTATTGAAAATAGACACCCCAATAATGTTGTTACGAAACACTAATATTTTTATTGAACTTTGTAATGGTACAAGGCTGATTATTACAAGACTTGGTAATCATGTCATGAAAGATAAAGTTATTGCCAGTGGGCCTATTGGAGATAAGGTTTTAATACCAATAATGGTCATGTCCACATAAGATAAAAGGCTCCCATTGACCACCGAAAATAATTTAGAATTGTTGTTTGTTATGCAATGGCAATTAATATAAATCAATGGCAGTTTTTAAAACATGTTGGCCAGTTTTTGAAGGAACATTTCTTCACTCACGGTCGTTATATGTTGCAGTTTCTCGATTTATGAATCATGTCAGTTTGAAAGTACTACTTTGTGGAAATGATGGTGAAGACATTACTAATCAAACCAAAAATGTTGTGTATAAAGAAGTTTTGCAAAGTGTATGATTTTTTCTATCTGAATCTCTCAATTTATGTGCTTGGTTTGGTTACCAGCTCCTTTATACGGTTAATTATTAGAAATAATTTACTATGCTTTAATCAAAATATGTTATTTCCCTAATTCAGATACGACTATTTTTATTCTTTTTAAATCAGTATTACCAAATTACCATCTCTATTTATGCAACATTCCATAGCAAAAATATTAATATTTTTTTCGTTTATTCATACGAGTGTTCATCATATATCCATATTTTTCTCATAATAATATAGTCTATCAACATTCTATATCGGTTATGCTTGGTGATAGTTTTTATTAATGAAATTTGGTAGTATCTATAAATTGAAATATGTTTGTAATCACCGATTCATATTTATGTTGCAACCTCTTCCTTAGTTTTTCTTAAACCAAAAATAAAAAATAAAATGACACTGTCATAGATTTTTATTTCAAACCAATGTTGGCTTATCTCTTATTGCATCACTTTACTTGAATTTCCAATTTAAGCTTTGTTGGATAATACACATAATTTTTTTTATTTTTCTTTAAAGAAAATTATGTTAAAATCTTATTTCGTTCATTTCATCACATGAATGTGCTTATTGAATATAACCACTGATTTTTAGCAGTTAAAGAATGAAATGATTTATTAATTTTGCTTGCAATTCAAACAAGTAACAAATTATATCAATGTGTTGGTTAAAATGTCCAGGTAACTTTCCATGGAGGTTTCATAACCTGTTAGCTCCTATTTTGGCGATTTTAAGGTTTGGTGGTGAAGTTCGGGTGCAACATATATTGCGTGAACGAAATGGTATTGCTGATCACTGGGCTAGATTAGGTGCTTCGGGCAACGGGAAGGTGGAAGCCTTGTATTAATGTCAATTAGAAGGAGGCAAAAATTGGACTTTGCTGTGCTGGCTGAGGCTCAGTGTAAGCTTGGCATCGGATTCTGGCATCAAATTTCGGGAAGTTCGCAGGGAGTATTGGCTTCTGTTGTCTGTTATGTATCTGTCATACAGTTATATATTATGGGTGGGAGGTCTTGAATGTAGGATGAAGCTTTGTATTGATGGAAAATTTGGATCGCTGTGAGATGTGTTGACATTTGTATATGGATTGGGTTTTTCCAGTAATAAATTATATTCATTCCAAAAAAATATATATATACATTCATAATGATATTTTTAATTATATTTATATAATTTGTTAACAGAAATATTATAATTTGTAAAATAATACTCCTAATTAAGTTCAAATTATTTGTGTATAATTTTTTCTGTCAGTTACGCACGGCTTGAATACTAGTATAAATTATAAAATGATAAAGGATAGAGCCAATCTGGAATCTTAAAATTAAAAGGTATAGACTCGGCTATTATATGTTTCTTTATGTTACTTTCAATATTTTAAAGT
This sequence comes from Hygrophila difformis, assembly GCA_030278955.1. Classification (NCBI taxonomy): domain Eukaryota; kingdom Viridiplantae; phylum Streptophyta; class Magnoliopsida; order Lamiales; family Acanthaceae; genus Hygrophila; species Hygrophila difformis. The sequence goes on along the minus strand of JAOANR010000001.1, from coordinate 24,128,832 downwards.
ATTTTTTTTTGGACCTTCGTCCAAATACTTTTTTTTTGGGATAAATAAACGTGTTTCCACGTCGGCAAAGGGTAAGGCTAAAAAATCTACAGAATTACAAGGGGGAAGAGAAAGAAGCTAACTAAAAGCGCAAAAAATAAACACCAGACAAATCCATCGAAAGAAGTGGTGAAACTTCTTTCGGTGGAAATGCCCAAGTCATGAAAAATTCTGGCGAGCGCGCTCCTTTCTTAGCAAGGGAGTCTGCCACAGAGTTACCTTCTCGAAGAATGTGATACCAACAAAAATCCGGATGGGAACTCAAGAGATCTGTAATATGTAATACAACAGAACGAAAACGAAGGGCCTCAAACGAGTCAGAAAAACAAGATGCCTTATCGAACCCTAATGCAATAAGGCGTTTAATAACGTTGAGAATCCCATGTAACTCCGCCACCAAGTTCGTAGCAGAGCCAAATGTTCCTGAAAAACCTTTAATCCGACTGCCATCAACGTCTGGGATGACACCTCCAAATCCCACCGCTCCTGGATTCCCGAATGAATTAAACTTCCATCTACATGGAGAAGAATGACTGTGTGTCGCAAATGATTCCAGGAAACCAATCGAGGTATTCCTTTTTTAATAGGCCGAGCAAAAGCTCGGTTAAATAATGTTCCCAGGTGCTGGGCTTCCCTGATTGTGCGTGACACACTAATTTAAGAACCTTTGATGCACTTAGCATTGCGATGTCTCCAAATGCACCAAAGGAGCGACCAATGAATCCCAGACCATGTACGACAAACATCACGGAGAGCAGGACCTGCTTGCAAGCTTGCATCCGGCCATATGACTTCTGTTAAGATTCCCAAGGAGTTCCAGCAAGAAGTCGCCCAAGGGCAAGCAAAAAACATATGTCTAATTGACTCATTATCACCAGTACAAATGGTGCAGATTGAGGATTGGGCCATGCAACGTTTCCACCTCATTTCATTTGTTGGTAATGCATTATGTATCATCAACCAAACCATGAACTTTACTTTTTCAGGGGCTTGAATCTTCCAAGTCCAAGATTTGTAAGGATCATTTTCAATCATTCGTTGATCTATAAGCCATGCATAGCCTGTTTTAACAGAATACTCACCATGTGGTGTACCAACCCACCTCCAGGAGTCCTCGACTGCCGGATGAAGAGATGGTAAGCCGAGGAGTTCAACTTCCCTCTTAATGTTATATGGTACTGGAGAATACAAGACTTCCCATTCCCATTTGCCATTTTCATAAACTATCATTCACCATTAACTCAAGATCTACCGTATGAACAATATGAAACCTTTGGAGCAAGTTGACCTTGTCGGAGCCACGGGGAAAACTAAAAGCTGCAACACCCTCTTCCTAGGCGGATGCGCAGACCCTCACGAAGGAATGGGACGTCCAAATACTTCCTCCGTTCCTCAAGAAAGTGCAACATTGCACTATTTTCTACTATTTATTGTTCGACTTTGACTTTAATTTTTTATCGTAGTTATATAAAGAAAAATATAGTCAAGTGAGATCTTGTTAGATTCGTCTTTTCTTGTAGTTTTAGAATATCCACCTTTTATAATTTTTACTTATACACAATTTGAGTTATTGATTGTTAAAAATGTTCGTTGAACTGCGTGCAATGGAGGAATGATGCACTTTCTTGAGAACGGAGGAAGTACTTTTTACTATAATAAAAATAATTATTAAAATATTTATTTAAATTTTTTCTTTTTTCTTTCTACTTCGACTTCTCTATTTTTATTTATTTATTTTTATTTTTATTTTTTTTCCTCCAAAATGTCCTTTCGCTAGGTTCGTGTAGCCTGCAGGAGCTTTATTTTGCATATTTGTATACATTGGCAAATGTAATTCCCTTCTAATAAATTCATAATTCATGAAATGTCTCGAGTGATTAATCCCTTCTAATAAATCCCCAAACCTCCAAAACCCTCCTCCCTCGCACAGTCATGTCTCTCCCACGCCACCTTCTCCGCCGAGCGCAGCCGCAATCCTCCTACCTGCGCCTTTTCTCCACCGTATCTTCAACCACCAAGTCGCAACCCCGCCGTAACCTCCACGAATTCCTCCCTCCTACCTCCTACATAAATTCCTGGAAACCCCCTCGAACCCCTGAGGAGGCTGCCGCAAAATTGGCTTCACTTCGCCGCGAATATAATCGCAGAGTGAAGCTTATGCGCAAAGAATACATCGCGGAGATGGAGCTCCTCAAAATCAGAAAGATGCGGAAGGACGAGGCCAGGAAGGAGGCGCTGAGGATCGCCAATGAGGAGAGAAGAGCGGCAAAGGATGCGAAGAAGAAAGCTGAGGCCATCGAGCGACAGGCTGCCGAGCAAGAGTACCGGCAAATGTTGGTATGTACTGCTTCTTTCCTTCTATTGGAGAGATTTCCGTTTCGTTTTTTGTTGTTTAATTTCTCTTATACTCCAAATTCAACCTAGAATAAAGAAAATTGATCTTATTGCAGATTTGAAATTCATTATATCTGAATTAATAATCTTAAATCAGTGCTCGAACTGATACTATCATCTCCCAATTGTTTAAGGGCATAATTTTTCACTTTCTTCTCTAACAGAATTGTTTCTTATCTCGATTCAAACTTATTTGTACAACTCTGAGCTAATATCGTAGATCTATGCAAGTAATCTGTAGTAGGAGTTCTATAATCTTTAGTTCCTCAGCTAAGCGAATTATATATTTTTCACATTTTTGTATAGATTTATATCTGATTGACTGATGGAGTTCCACAAACTTCATTTGGATGGGAAACTAAAGAACCTTGAATTAAGATTCAGTAGAACTGTCCACCCCATAATATCTACTACACTAAATAAATTCCAATAATTTAACGCCATTGTGCTTTGTGGTTCATTCCTTTTTGCTGCAAATGAGCTGAACTGGCTTGAGATTATTTGCTCCGAAAATATACTGAACAATGCATATCATGATCGTCTGTGTAGCTACTTTTTCCTTTCTTCCATTATGTAGTTGCTATATGTTTCATCTGAATCTGACATTGATGGATACCCTATATATATATGTGTGTGTGTGTGTGTGTATTTAACGCAAAGTATAAATTCATTCCTGATTAGGAAGATTGGCGTAGTATAGCATTGTTTACACTTGTAAAAGAAAGTAGGAAGTTAAAGAAACTGTATGATGGTTGGACACGTGGTATTGTTGATTACCATCAATACACAGTTCAGGAGATGGGGCACTCAAACATGTGCAACAAATGCTCATATTACATTTTGGTCTTAAATAATTCTGTAAAGATAATATGGTGTCTCCTCCATCAAGATATAAACCAAAAACCCAAATGGATGGTTTTGATAATGAAACTGCTGATGTTTATCCTTGGAGAAAGGTCCAAACTCAAAACTACCATATGAATGTAAGCAATATCTCGTATATACTGGTTTTGTAAGTTTCCGAAGACCTTTGGTCACTTTTCCGCCTCACCTGTGCTAATTTTGTGTTAGTTAAAGCATAGATGTGGGGTCTTATATTTGAAAATGATGGATGAGAAACAAGGATACTTCTACCAAGAATGTTTTAGGAGAACTAGAACAACTTCTGAGGCAGCCTTATTCTTTCTTACATTTTAATCTGTATCTAATACCAATTGAATGCATATGTTGAGTAATGATCTTCATGCTAATGCATATGATTGGGTTTAACTATTCAAATCTCCTCCTAGTTGTTTCCCTGTTCTATTTCTATTTCCTGTTGATGAAACATGATGTAGTCTCCAATGTGTCTTAAATCCCCATTGTCCTATATATTCATGCACTTTGAAACTACAGAAAAGAAAAAGGAGGACAATGTTCTCTTGTGATGTTTGAAGTATTTTAGACTTTTAGTCACCATACAGTTAGTGCACCAGAAATAGGAACTAATAAATAGACCCGCGATCTAGGAATGATAGGAATGAGGCCGAAAAAAGGCACTATTCCCTTCTCCACTCCACTCAGACCAAGAGAAAGCCTATCATACAAGTAAGCATACACTTTAGGAATAAGGCATCTCAACGTGAAACATGATTTGTACACTTGGGGAGCTGTTTCCTATCTAAACTACGGTCATAATCTTTTTTTGCATTTTTAGATGATTTTACATGTGCACATGTTCTAATCCTTGGTGGTAACTGCAGATGAAAGAAAGAGAAGAGAAGCTTGAATATTGGAGGATGAGAGAAAAGAAAATCGAGGAGAAGAAGAAAGAGAAGAAAGAAATTATGCGCAGACAAAGTTCTATGTGGATTGAGGAATCTGCCTTAGAGAGTAAGACACTTGATGCCATAGTGAATTACATTCAACTTTGAATCCGTTTTGCCTGAACCTCTGATTACACTAGTTGGAAATAATTATACTATATTAAGTGTTTCTCGGTTGGAAGTTTTTAATATTAGACTTTGTTCTGCCTGTTATATTTTTGGATTATACTTGGTCAACGTCCTATAACCACATGGCTATGCATTTTTTATTTCATTTACCTTGAGCTCATATAGACAAGAAGATTTCATTCCCGCAATTTCTAAGCCTTGGAGCTTTCGGTGAATTCCATGAACATTTCATAATTCTTAGTCATGTAACCTTAGGTTGCATTTGTTATAATGGTTTTACCTTTGGGAATTGGATTCTATCGGTTGATCATACATTGATTCGGAGTCCTTGCTTCCATACTCGTCGCAAAGAATGACAAGAACATTCAATCCTCTGCTTATGCATTCGAGAGTAAATTTTCATTTTTTTTTTGGTCTGATCTTCTTTGGTTTTTGTAATCAATAAAAGTAAATGATACGTCAGTGAGTGCAGTGACTTTTTAAACATTGGGTGATATCGGGTTAAGTTGAATGCCATTTTACTCGCTGTCAACTTGATGACTCTATGAATAAATTTTGGTACTCGAGCTCGAGTATCATCAAATTTTGAAATAATTGATGATGAAATTTCAGTCTCATACATTTTTAGCAAGTGAAAATGGCTAAGCAAAGCAATGTTGCAAGTCAGGTGATTGGAACCACCGCGCCGCCTCCCTTTTTTCTTCTTATACATCACTTTTCGTCTTTTCTCGAACACATCATTGAACAACAGATACTTTTTACTTGCAACAAAAGCAATTCATATTTAAATTTCTGCCTTCAACAAATTTTTTATTGATTTTATCTTATATATAATTTAAATAAGGAATAATGATATTACCCGTCTCAATATACTTGTTACGCTTAAATTTTTATTATAGTTGTGCAATAAATAATAGTCAAATGAGATTTTATTAAATTCGTCTACTACTGTAGTTTCTGAATGTCAATTTTATATAATTTTTACTTGTACGCAATTTAAGTTAATAACCATTAAAAATGTGTATTGACATACTTTTCGGATGGAACGTAAAAAGTACATTGAGATGGAGGCACTAATAACCTTCCTATTAATTTATTTAATCTTATAAATCATTTAAACAAGGGTAAATGATATTTTATAACTTATATCTTATACTCCCTCGTCCCATATAATCCGTCCTGTTTGATTTCTGCACAAAAATATGTACTTTTTAAACATTGATCTCTCAAAATTAATTCTGACAAGACACTATCGACCATTTTTTTTTAAGAAAATATATAATTACAATAAAATTAAGTCAAAGTTAAACAATGAATAGTGTAAAAACGTCAAATAATTCTATAGATCTTTTTATTATTAACTTGAATAAATTATTTTATTAAATGTGGTTGGTTCATAACAACAGTTACGAAATATTTATAAAGTATTGTATATATTATTTATAGTTATAAGTAATCCTAATTCTAATAAATTATAATAACAGTTTTTTTACGATTCCATCTTATATATATTACTCACACCGTAATCAAATAATGTAAATATTGAGTAATGGCATGAATTTTAAGAAATGAAAAATGAGTGGTAGAGATTTAGGAGATGAGAGAGAAAGAAAGGGAAAAAATAGTGTGAATTAGAAAAAAAATTTTAAAATTATTTCATAACAACCCAAAAATGAAAATGTTAAAATATTTTTTTATTAAAGAGTAAGTGGGTGTTTGGATGTCTGATATGAAATAGATTATCTGATTATTGCGTTTTCAAAATACAAATAATCAGATTAGATTTTAGCGGTCAAACTGATTATTTATGTTTTAAAAATGTAATAATAAAAAATATTGTATTTTCCCGCATCTTATCCAAACACCCTATAAGTATATTCTAAATTTTTATAAAAATGCCAATATCGGGGGTCGAGAAGGGCGATTGCTTTGAAAAATTACATACCAAAAAAACAGTTAAACTCGGGCCAAGGAGATCGGTGAAACGGTAACACCGTCCTAATGTTGTTGAAGATGTTGGCAGGGTGAATATTAGGTTAACAAAAATACAGGTTTGGGCTGGATGGACTTGGGTTGATACAGAGACCCCTTGATAAAAATTTACACATTGAGCCCCCATACCAACTTTAACTCCAATATACCTCCCCACCTATTTCACCCTAATCCCATTAAACTGTAAACACAATATTAATTCTAAAAGGCACGAAGGAAGGAAGAAGAGAGGAGAGAGCAACTCTCGAATTGGAAGAGAGGCGATAGAATGCAAGTGGGAAGAGATTGACGGAATCGAAAATACTCCCACATTTTTTAAGCAACTCGCTGCTGGAAAAGAAAGGGAGAAGAACAGGAGAAGCAGAAAGAGACAAAACTCAGCCAAACTAAGGGAGAAGGGAGCAACACCGAGCAAGGGAGAATTTAGGGGTTTTAAACTGAAAACCCTAGATTTTGAAGCAACAATGGTACCTAGGAGGGCGACTGATCAATCCGAAGAGTCGGAGCAATCAGTTGCGGGTATGGTGTTTATTTTTTTAGTGTTTGTATTTTTATTGTGAATGATGCTTGAAGAATAAGCTAGGTAAAATGTATTTTTTTTCCTTTCCTTTTGTGATTTGGAAGTTTAGAAGTTGGGGTGAAGTTTTTGTGAATTGTTTGATTCGGTGTTGGTTATAAAATTGACTGGAAAAGTATTCTTGAATGTTGGCATTAGGTTTGTGAATGTAATTCGCACATAATGTGTTCGATGAAATGATACAAAGGTTATGTTGGTTTAAAAGAGGCAAAATTGAAATGCATTGTCGTGTTAATTGATCAATATAAGTGTCTTACATAATTTGCTTGTAGAATGCAAGAGCTTGAGTGGTGTAAACAAATGTTTGACAATGGTTTAATGAGAAATGTTTGAAAAAATATGTGAGATGTAGGTTATATGTTGTCTAGGACAAATGTTGAATGATTGTTTAATATATTTATGGATAATTGTTTCGAATGAGAAGAAAATGCAAGCTCCCCGCTGCTAGGCAAAGTATCTATGGGATATTGTGGAAGATGTGGGGGTCTGGTGGTCGATGCGACAAAGAGAGGCTATAGAAGCCACTCATGTGAACAACTTGGTATCTCGTTAAGTTGGATTTCTTGTATTTTGTATATTGTGTATTTTTTAAAGTTGTGATTGTAGATGTTGTTTGCAAAGCAAAGAGGTTGGCGAGGGATAATGTATTTAGAAGTTGAATTGTAGGTTTTGTTAGTGTATTTGGGTGTTTTTGTAAGTTGATTTTGTTTGGGTGATTTTTGTTATGTTATATGTTAGTAATAATTGTTTAAAAATATGGTAAAGTGTTATTGTTAATCGTGGTAAAATGCCATCGCATAACGTGATAATATCAATCACTGAAATATGGTAAAATCCATGTTTTCAAGGAATTGAGTGAGGATGGCCAAAAGGACGGTAATTAGACCGTCCCAGGGAATACTTTTCCTAGAACCGGTCAAGCCACGGTTGAAAATACTATCTTACAACCGTCCTGAGGTCACTATATTTACCAGGGATGTAAGAACGATCAGTAGTTACCGTGGTAAGAATCCGGCTTAGGCTTGTGCGTGGTAACAAGCTCAATTGAACGTGGTAAACACCATTAAAAGGTTGTGGTAACCAGTATATGGTTTACCATGAATAGCTTAGAACGGTATTCGTGGTAGACCATATTTGTAGATCATGGTAAATTATATTGGTGGATATGGTAAAACCCAATTTTGTGTATGGTAAACCTTAAGTAAAATATGGTAAATGACCTAATTTTCATATGCTAATCTCTATATATTGGAAGGGTAGGAACATAGACCAAAATACCCACAGTGGGAATGGGACGGTCCTGGGAGCAACTCGGACGGACCGTCCCGTAAACGTACGCAACTCACTGATTTATGACGTGGGACAGGACGGTATACAAACCGTCCGGTCGACCGTCCCAATATCGTCTCTACCAAATTAGGTTAGAATGCTTTACCATAAATGGCTAAACATTTACTAAGTACAATTCTTTACCATGTAAATTACTATACATTTACCACATTTGAGTATAAATCTTTACCATATAGAAGTATATGAATAAGTGTTTACCACATTGTAGCATAATTATTTACCATATATATGGCTACTCATTTACCATGTTCAAGTATAATTCTTTACCATGTAAGTTACTACACATTTACCATATTGGAGCATAATTTTTTATCATATACGACTACACATTGAGATATAATTCTTTACCACGTATATGGCTACCCATTTACCACGTCGGACTATCATTTTTTACCATATACTCTCTCTGTCCCATTTGAAATGTCTCATTTCATTTCTGCACACAATCCAATGCACTTTTTTAATCGTTAATATCTCAAAATATATACAACTAAAAATTATATAAAGTATATATTCTAAAACTATGTGATTAGAAGAATCTAACAAGACCAAACTCGACTATTTTTTTCAAATATATAATTACAATAATATTGAGTCAAAGTTGAACAATAAACAGTGTCAAAAAGTCAAATGAGACAATTTAAGTGAGACGGAGGGAGTAAAACATACCACATCGAAGTATAATTCAGGACGGCTAGTGGACGCTACCAGGGAATCGTCCAAATGACCGTCATCCACCCCCACAATCTTTCCATTAAATGTTTACCAAACCCATCTTTAATGCGTTACCACAGTCAGGGAAATCTTTACCATCATTACTTGTGCGCAGTTACCATATTGTTGAAGTTTGGTTACCACGTTTCAGCATATACATTTTTACATTACAATATAGTGGTATCAATAAAACCACGCGCATCAACTCAAACAAGAGCTTACCACGAGAGAATAAAGCTTGGAAAAAAACATAAAAACTATGAAAGTTGAATCTCAACCGGAGAATTTGGTGAAACAGTATTCGAAAATAAGAACGAGTTCGAATTAAAGTTCACTATAAGTACCGAGGAAGTACTTATAATGGTAGTACTCGACATTACGATTGTAAGATATGGTTGGATGCAGATATTCATACTTAACTACACATTCGTAACTTTATTATGAGTACTTAGATAATTTTCTTAATGAAGGTAATGTGAGATGTGAACCTATATGCTTCTTTCAAGTATATACATTCATTTGGATTCATGGTCTTCGTACTTTTGGTCATAGTTTTGATGAATTGAGATAATATGACAATACATAATTCATTTGGATATAATATGACTTCGATTTTGAACCCTAAACCCTCGTACGAATAAATTTACCACGCTCGCTTATATTGTTTTGCCACATCTATAATACATGGCATACCATAAATATCGGATAAGGTCACCACAATTTTGTTGTACTACTTACCACACAATCTTTATAACCCTAAACCTTACAATCTTAAAAACCCTAAACCATACAACCTTAAAAACCATAAACCCTATAATCTTAGAAACCCTAAACCTTACAAGCTTAAAAATAATAAACCATACAACGGGGTAGTATATATGATTTTCCATGTTCGTCTTGAAAATGTTACCACAACGGGGATAAAAACCTTACCACATTTACGATGTCAGATTTACCACAATAACATGTCCCTCTTACCATATAAAAACTCTTAACCTTACAATTTAAAAACCCTACACCCTAAACCCTTAAAAAACCATAAACTGACAATCTTAAAAATCCTAAACCTTAATGGTGTAACAATTACCACATGTAGGATTCTAGCTTTACTACAATTATATATTCAGCTTGCCACATAATTGGTGTAATAATTACCACATGTAAGATTCCAGCTTTACCACAATAATATGTTCATCTTACCACATAAATGATGTAACAATTACCACAGTCACGGAAAAAATGGAGAGATCGTGATTGAACGTTGGGGGAGGGCTTTTTTAGTTTGAGCGGTGTATTTGTATTTTCCACAAAGTAAGGGTATTTATGTATTTTTCCACACTAATTAGATTAGTTAAATTGATTTGGATTAATTTTAACTGATACACAAACATAAATGGGGTCCCTATTTGTAACATGTTTGGGAAGGGGTCTTTGACCCTTATATATGTTTGTGGAGGGTCCCTATGTCTAGGGAAAACTCCAGTCCAAACCCTACTCCCCAAACTTCCTTATAGTCTAAGCCCCATATTTTAAAACCTTACATTTTAGGCTCTGCCAATTAAGAAAGTTAAACCACCTAACTTAATTAAGACTAAAAAGTGTGTGAAAATACCCAATTGCCCTCAAATGGAGAAAATACTGAAATACCCCCCAAAGCCCTAAACTCCCTCCAATGACAAAAACGAAAGTTGGTAAGATACATACAATAGGTTGGTAAATCATATCATCATGTTGGTAATTAACATAACAAAGCTTGGTAAACCATATCATCGTGATGGTAAGTGACATAGAAAACGTTGGTAAGATTTACCATGGTAAGTGACAAAAACAAACTTGGTAAAGCACGGATCACTAAGTTCGTAAATGACATAAAAGAGACATGGTAACCCATATATTTACGTTGGTAAGTGACAAAAAAGATTTGGTGAACCTTCACCACAAGGTTATCAAGATCTAGATCTTATGTAGGATCGTTTTTCTATTTGCAAGATCGGGATCGTAGGATCGTATTCAGATCCTAAGATCCTATGAAATTAGGACAAAAAAATATTCATATTGCATATTAGCAAATTACAATAACCAATATCAATAAATAATAATTTGTCTAGCAAAAAAAGATAATAATTGAGCATTTAAAACATGATGCTTGAGCTAGGTTGGATTTGTCATTAGAATTTCCCCATTTTCGTCACTCTCAACCACTGTCTCATTGGATTAATCATCATTCATCTGGGCTGGTATCCATCTGGGCTGGAGGTTTAGGGCTAAGATTTCCATCAGCAGGGGTGCTGGAAGGGGATGCTACGACAAGGGCGGCGGTAGAAAGAGGAAGGGGATGCGAGGACGACGATAGGAAGAGAATGGGGATCGACGGTGACGTCAACAACAAGAAGATGAATTGTAAGAGGAAGATGAAGATGATGCAAGTAATATGGAGATGCAAACAAAAATCCCTAGATCTGGATTTCGGAAAACAATGGAGGACTGAAAAATGAAAAAATGAGATGAAAAATAAGAAGGAGTGGGATCGGATCGTTCAAAGATCTTAAGATCTTGCATAGATCCTATAGATCTTATCCAGATCCCACGCTAATTTAGATCCTATACAGATCTTGATCGTTTTGGCTTTGTGGGATCGTAGGATCGTAAGATCCTAAGATTTAAATCTAGATTTTAATAACCTTGCTTCACCATGTTGGTAAGTGACAAAAAACATAATTGGTAAACAACGTATACTATATTGGTAAGTGAAATAAAAGAAATTTGGTAAACCATAACTTTATTTTGGAGACATACAAAAACTTGGTAAACCATGTATCATTATGTTGGTAAATCAAATACAAGAGACCTGGTAAAATTGATTGTCTTATTACGATTAAATGAATTACCAATTTGTTCCATATATCTCAATTAGTAAAAATTATGAGCATCTATGTACCAAGTGTGTGTATATACTTGAAATAACCATCTAGGTGAAAGCGTCACGTTGCATTCCGTAAGATAATAGTCTATATTTTCGTATTAATGATCCATATTTGTAATTAAAGGTGTTCGTTCAATATTCAGTCGCACCTTATTGGATGTCACGCTGCATTCCATACGATAATAGTCTATGTTTTCGTATTAGTGCTCCACATGTGTAATTAAAGGTGTTCGTTCAATATTCAGTCGTACCTTATCGGATGTCACGTTGCATTCCATATATTAATAGTCTATGTTTTCGTATTAATGCTCCACGTGTGTAATTAAAGGTGTTCGTTCAATATTCAGTCGTACCTTATCGGATGTCACGGCATTTCATATACTAATAGTCTATGTTTTCGTATTAATGCTCCACGTGTGTAATTAAAGGTGTTCGTTCAATATTAAGGTGCTCCACGATTGCAAACGCGAATATTCTTTAATGTGGTAACTAATACTTCACGAACATGGTACCCTGGAACATCTAGGATATGGTAAATGTTCGCTTGATGACTATGGTAAGGCCTAAAGAATGACTTGGTAAATTATAAATGGAAAGGGTTTAGGAGGTGAGGACGGTATATTGGATGGTAGAAATCTCCCGTTGACAAGAAATCGAATTTTTTATTTAAAATTTTTCTATTTAGGTTTACTACATTCAGTTAAGTATATTACCAAATAAATGATTTATTTTACCATTTACACTCTTTATCTTTACCAACTTTGTGGGTTTGTGTTTTTTTTAAAGAAAAAATAGAAGTGCACGGTTTTTACCATCCTGTAGCCACTGAACCATACATCTTCATCAGGACGGTCATGAAACCGTTTTAATGACCATCCTAATAAACGTCCAACATCCACTGGATTCGACAGGTGGGTATTTAGTTTACTAATGTACATTATAGTCAATTTACCAAGTTTCGTATACCGGGTTTACCAATGGACAATATAACCAACTTACCAATTTGTTTGTAAATGGTTTACCAATTGACACTATAGTCAATTTACCAAGTTTAGTGTGCCGGGTTTACTAATAGGCACTCTAGCCAAATTACCAAGTTTTGTGTGAATGGTTTACCAATTGATCCCAAAGTCTAATTACCAGGTATAGTGTACCGGGCTTACCACGAACACTATAGCCAATTTACCAAGTTTTTGTACTGGGTGTAACATGACACTATAGCACATTTACCAAGTTTCGTGTACCGGTTTACCAATGGACACTATAACCAACTTACTAATTTGTTTGTAAAGGTTTTACCAATTGACACTATAGTCAATTTACCAAGTTTAGTGTACCTGGTTTACTAATAGGCACTCTAGCCAAATTACCAAGTTTTGTGTGAATAGTTTACCAATTGATCCCAAAGTATAATTACCAGGTTAGTGTACTGGACTATTTACCAAGTCTAGTGTAGTGGGTTTACCAATGGGAACTATAGCCTATTTACCAAGTTTTGTGTACATGGTTTACCAAGTCACTATAGGGAATTTACCAGGTTATGTGTAAAGGGTTTACCAAGTCACTATAGCGAATTTACCAGGTTATGTGTGAAGGGTTTACCAAGTCACCATATCACTGTCCCTTTCGTTGGTTTAGAATTTTTTAATCAAGAGTATTAGAAGTTAATTGAATTAGTGAGTTTGGCTAGGTCTTTTTTAATGAGTCAAAGATAAAATGGGGTGTAAACTATAAGGAAGTTTGACATGGGGCCTAAAAAATTACAAACATTTTTGCTTAGGAACTGGGCTATAATTTTCCGCTATATCTAAAAAGCCCTTGGTAGAATCTTTTGAAGAAGTGGAGTGGATTGGGCGATCTGGGCAAGGCCCAATAGTGTTAGGTTGGACTCATTTTGGGCTTTACGGTATGGGCTTGATAGGGTGGGCTAGCGTAGGCCCATAATAAAACCCAATCCAATTTCATTCGGCCATGCACAATTAAAGCCCAACAAAATTCAATATAAACTTGGGATCAATCTGGGCTTGAAATGGGGTTTGGGTTTGGTAAAATATGAACATGTGCTAGATTGGGCTAAGTTGATTTGGGCATAATCGGACTGGATTTAGACCAATGGACTTAATGTAATTGGGTTGGGCTAGATGATCCTGGGCCATTGGATTGGGCTTGTCATGGGCCTGGACGAACGCACCCTATCATATAGTATATTGTGTAGTTATTATTTCGAGATGTATTAATGTCGATTGGGTGTTGGATGGTTTTAATATTGCAATCAAATACTATAACCACGTAATAATATGATTGGATCGTCACATGGGTATATAAACACCAATAGCTGAGTCTAGATAGTCACACCATTTGTTTACAAGTTGATATATTCATCCGTTCCTATTAGTAGCGTTTTTAGAAATTAAAAAATATTGCATAATGGTTGTCATTTTATATATTTATGCTATGCTCTTATATTGCCCATTTCTAGACATTTATACCAAAGAGTTAATTGTATGGTAAAATTAAAGTTGATGAGTTAATTAATGCAAATCTTAATTATTGAAATGAGCTAAAATATATAACTATTAAGGAACGAAGAGAGTATCTAATCCTCCAGTAGGGGTGGAAATATAACGGGTCAGATTTGACGCTTGACCTTGATCGGTATACACCGTTTTAATTTTGCAAAGTCTAAGCCAGACCTATAGCCTTTTATAACCCTAGTTGATATACTTAAGCTTGGCATTTTTAAGATTATATGAAAACAGAGTAAGTATACTTTTAAGATTATCCGAGCCGATCATATTTTGTAAAAAGGTCAGGCTGTAGGCCTCCGTCAGGTGGCCTTATCTATTTCCACCCATATCCCTGTTCACAATTAAATTAGTAAAAAATCAATTTCACATTACTTAACTTTAAATTTACAAAATAAGTAAACTTTAATTGAATAAAGATATCCTTAATTTTTATTTTTCTATTTTTGATAATACTACTAGCTAATTTAACTCAAATATTTTGGGATATAAATTTAAAAAAAAAAAAAGATTAATAACTGTAATTCACACAGTAACTGTAAACAATCATTATCAATTCACACAGTAATTTTAATAAATTACCAGTTTAATAAGTTAATTATTTCAAATTTTAAATTTCGGACAACAAATTTCAAATTTCACTCCAAAGTTTTTATTAAACCCACCTCCTTAACATAAGTTTTTGGACGAGAACTGGGTATCTCCATGATATAATAATGGACACAAGATTAATTTGTCCAGAATCTAGTAGACATTTGAAAGATTGAAAGAAAGATTGCATCTCTCAAAAAATTTGAGAGAGAATAATGCAGGGTGAAACCCAAAACCTTTGAAGCCGCACCTTAACAGGGTTTAATTATTTTTATTTTTATTTTTTATCCTACTAATAATAATGGAGTTAAACCTGGACATTAATCAAGATTACTGGAGTACATTGGATTATTTACTGGAGTCTGGATTTTGCATCTCCAACATGAGATTCGATTCTTCCGATGTTCGGTTAAAGTAGTATGTATACGAAAAGTAACGCTTGTCCTTCTCCCGCAATCACATTCACAGTTTCACACCCACCCTTGGGTTTATTCTGCTGCCTTTTGGTTCTGGATCTCAATCATTCCGATTCACGACACCCGCCGAAATGCGAAGGTCAATGGCGTATGTATATATATATATATATGCTGCTGTATGCACGTCTCATATCTCCTAGTAGTATATTACTACTAACTCCCGATCTGCTCACGCCATTCTTTCCCCCTTGTAATAATAATTGCAGCAGATTGCCGCCGCATAGGCACCATGTGAAGCAATCAGGGGTGAAGGGCCGCGTGTTCGGCAGGCTGTCAATTTCCCTAATTCTGCTCCTCATTTGTACCATTTCACTTTTTTCAATTTTGAAGCGCGCCTTTCGCTCCCTCTCCCCTTCTGAGGTGCGCATTGTTTCTAAAGTATACTCTTTTTTTTTTTTTTTACCTTATTCCGTAATTGCTATCGATCTAAAAGGGTTTTAATCAACGCTTTTGTTTTTCTCTGTTTTTGATTTTACTCTATTACTTGATTGTGATGGCAGCTACAGTTCCGTATTAAGAATTTATAATCAAATTTAGAAACTTTTTTAACTTATTTTAACTTAATTTTAATAGATTTGGCGTCAGTTCAGTACATGTGTTCATTTGTTGAAATTTGAAGACGCAGATTGATGTGGAAAAGCTGTGGGATACAGCTGCTTCAGATGGATGGAAACCCTCGTCTGCTCCGAGATCTTATTGGCCCTGTAGGTTTTTGCGGATTTGTTAGGATTCTTGCCCTTTTCTTGCACTTATCTGTTTGTAGGTCAATTTTATAAAACAATCTTATTTGAGCAATCATGTTGGGCTGTTTCAGTTTTATTGATTTTCATTCCGTTGGATTCATTTGCTTTTATTATTATTATTTCTGTGCACATTCAGCTCCTCCAACTGAAACCAATGGCTATTTACGAGTTCGTTGTAATGGTGGCCTTAATCAGCAAAGAAGTGCGGTATGTATGTGTCCACTGTTCAGATCTGTTATTATGCTGTAATACTACTCCAGTTCTCCTCGACAACTTTCCCGTACTACTTGTGATGTCTTAGCATTGAACACGACAACTTTCCTCATGTCTAGATTTGCAATGCTGTTCTTGCTGCTCGAGTCATGAATGCAACACTCGTGCTTCCAGAATTGGATGCCAATTCTTTCTGGCATGATGACAGGTACCTATTTTCCAGATTGACATACTCTTGACTATGCCAAATGTGTTAGTGAACCCCTTGTAGAGTAAATCATCTAATTGTACGTTGGAAGTTAAAATAGTATTTATTCTGCTTTGGTGATAGAGTAAATGCATGAACTATATGGAAATAAATCTCTCATATTGTGTCGAGCCAGTGTCCGTCAAGGAAATCAACCTAATTTAAAATATTTCCGAACCATTCAATTTGTGAACTTCTCTTGCCAATTGAGGCACTTATTGACTCAATGAACTTTATTTCATGCCACCTGAATCTAATTAACTCTTTGTATCTTATCCTCTGTAGTGGTTTCCATGGTGTCTATGATGTTGAGCATTTTATCAGGTCATTAAGATATGATGTACACATCGTGGAAAGCATTCCAGACATCATCTGGAAAAAATGGGAAGAGGAAGAAGATTAAAGCTCTTCAGGTGAAGCTCCAGGCTGTTTATAAATTTTACAAACGTCGTATAATGTTGTCACACATACAATCTGACACTGGAAAAATTGTTCGCATTCAGATGCGACCCCCTAGGGATGCTCCCATTAGTTGGTACGCAACAGATGCTCTTAAGAAAATGAAACAGCACGGTGCTATTTATCTCACACCTTTCTCACATCGCTTGGCTGAAGAGATCGACAACCCTGAGTACCAGAGGCTGAGGTGTCGAGTGAACTATCATGCATTGAGATTTAAGCCTCACATTATGGAGTTGAGTAACTCAATAGTGACTAGACTTCGTGCACAGGGTCACTTCATGGCCATACATCTTCGTTTTGAGATGGATATGCTGGCATTTGCTGGGTAAGTCGGTACTTTTGTACTGTTGAATCTGAAAAGATATGTTTCATTGTACCTCCTAAGTATAAATAAACCAAAAATCTTCAAGAATCGCTGTGATGGAGGTTTCCATATTCCTTGCTCAGAATCGCATGTTAATCCTTTCGATAAAATTGTAGGTGCTTTGATATATTTTCTCCAGAAGAACAAGAAGTTTTGAGGAGATATAGGAAAGATAATTTTGCACCAAAGAGCACTGTCTATAATGAGAGAAGGGCGATCGGAAAATGTCCTCTAACTCCGGAAGAGGTAACCTCTTTGGTTTTCGAATTTTCGCTTTTAGTTCTTCTGTTCAATACTTGGGTTAATCTTACAGATGACTAGCATACATGTTATATTATGGAGTCTAAATTAGCAAGCACTGAAGAATGAACATTCCAATACTCTTGATGCTATTCATTCACTTGCAGACATATTGTTCAACACCTCTAACATATACTTCCTCCGTTTTCAATTGTTTGTTACGTTGCAAAAAGTGGCATTGTTCATTGGACAGCTTTGATTTCAATTTTTATCATAGTTATACAAAGTTAAAATATAGTCAAGTGAGATCTTGTTAGATTCGTCTCATTTTGTAGTTTTTAAATATCAAACTTTTAGAATTTTTATTTGTACCAAATTTGAGTTATTAATGGATTTAAAAAAGCATTGGATAACGTAAAATGTGGACCCATAACAAAAGTTTGAAAACGGAGGAAGTACATAAGTATTGTAATAGTTTTCATCATGGTGAATCAGTTGATCTATGGAAAATTGATGGCTTCAGCTATTATCCTGCCATCCCACACCAATGACAAAAGGGATGCTTGAGTGAGCTGATTTCCATAAGATCATATTCAAACTCCGTTAATTCAGTAAATGATTCCCGATGGATGTTGCAGGTTGGTCTTATCTTGCGAGCATTGGGATTTGACAGCTCAACTAGATTATACCTTGCAGCAGGCCAACTATTTGGTGGCGATCGTTTTATGGCACCATTTAGATCTTTGTTTCCACGCCTCGAGAATCATAGCACCATGGACTCAACTGGTGAGCTGTCAAAGAACACGCGTGGCCTGGTTGGAGCTGCTGTAGATTATATGGTTTGTTTGCTGTCAGATATATTCATGCCAACATATGATGGACCGAGCAACTTTGCAAATAACCTTCTTGGCCACCGTCTCTATTATGGTTTCCGAACAAACATCATACGTGACAGAAAATCTCTAGCACCAATCTTTATTGATAGGGAGAAGGGGCACACCGCAGCTGCTTTTGAAGAATCCATTAGGCGAGCAATGGTGAAGACCAACTTCGGAGGCCCTCATAATCGCATCCCACCTGAGTCATTCTACACGAATTCGTGGCCTGAGTGCTTCTGTCAGGTATCAGCAGCTGCCAATCCAGTTGATAGGTGTCCACCAGATAATGTTTTAGAAATTTTGGAGCGCCAATCGGCAACACAAGGAATCGATAGTTCTCCATCTCTCGCTTCAAATTCAACGTTACCAGTATCAGTTAAGTAGGATTTATACTGACTGTACTCAAGGATGGGACGCAAATACCTCAGGACAACAACTTACGTACAGGAGACATGAATGGTGTACGTCTTATTTTTCCTTGGGGTTATCAACTTACAAAAACAGTGCCAAAACGGATGATGATTCAGCAGTAACCATCTCTTGTTTTCATCATTGTTGTCGATGCTATTTTACAAATGGAGAGATCACTTGCTAACCATTTTCTTACGAATGGACTTGTGCTCACCGCTGGTTTGAAACAGCGTTGAGATTGTTTTATGGCTTTGCAGTTCCTCCTTGCAGGTGATGTGGAATGGTTCGGGAGGAACCAGAATGAGATAGGTGAGATTATGGTTGTCTTGACAAAACATATGTATATAGGAGTGTATATTATGTTCATTATATGGAACAAAAGAGAACAAGAATTATACTATTGCTTATGGGAGTTGGGAAAGTGTGAAATATTTGTTACGAATAATAAGGTTCTTCCTACAGGAAAAGGCCATTCAAGACTAACTAACATATGTTTTGATTCAAATAATCTTACTCTTGTCTAATGTTGTTTATAATTGGAAATGTTCTGTTCTGTTCTGTTCTGTTCCGTGGTTTAATGGCTCGTTTTGATACTTTGCCAAGTAAATGGGACTTTATATGGAGAAAAAACAGAGGCGGATTCGGCCCGTTTCCCAAATCTTGCCTGCGCAAATATTATAGTAGTAGTACATCATTTTTTACATTGTTTATTTGTTTCCTAATTCGGAAATTGAATCCTTAAATAGTAGTATTAGAATTTAAAAATAATTTTTTTAATTACCGGTATCACCAGGTTACATTGGACCTAAAACTAATCTCTTGAGGATCTGTATGGACAAGGAAGGGTGCATGTCCCAAAACAATTTATTGTATACACAAGGCTCGAACCCTAGACTTTGCTTAAGCGATTAGAGCTCCAATTCACTCAAGATAACTGCTGTTGATATTTTTTTAGGAAATTGAGGAAGTATATATATATATATATATATATATATATAACTAAAATACAATAAAATGAATTAGAAACTATTTTAAGTCCTTTATAAACATTTGCCGACATATGAATGTCAATGTTTATAAAAAAAAATTCCCTTTATAAATATGCCAACCAAACCAAAAGCATTATTAATATCATTGAACTCAAAAGTTTTGTGAGTTCTCATTCTATATAAGTAAACAAATTGGAGCAACATCTTTATCTTTAAGATACTATTGAATTATTGAATTTATATATTTACTCGCAATTAAAATAGTTGTACAAGTTTTCATCCTCTAGGAGCAACTACTTTAATTTCAAATCCTAAATAAAAACCTATATAAAAAAACAACTACTTGAATTTGCAATTGAATAGTGGTTACGGTATGGATTTCAAATTCTATTGGACAGGTTAGCAAAATGAATTGAAATATTCTATGTAACCTTGTAGATATTTAATTAAAACTCTACAATATTTTTTTTTATTTTATCTAAAATATTCTTAAAGGGTATATATTATATTACTATGTTATAATAATTCATGACCATTGGATTACATGTCATCTATATCTTTCATTGGTACTATAAATAATTCAAATGATTGATTATTTGTATCTCAAACCTTTTGAACACATTCATTGCGGGCCATATTGAATATAGGATTTTTTATATTTTTTATTTTCTATTTTGGCATTGGTAATATAAATAATTCAAATAATTCATTATTTATATCTCAAACCTTTTGAACACACATTCATGGTATTTTATGTAGGAATAACTAGTATTAAATGCAAGAAATTTTTCGGATATGGGTATGTTTGGCAATTAATATTTAATTTTTTAAAATGGAAAATTAAATAAAAAATATTGGAACAATAAAAAAGAAAGTAGAACATAAATAATGGCACAGAACGAGTATATTTTAATTATATAAAATAAAAAAATAATTTAAAAAACTAAAGTAGACCACCAGAATGAGTAATTTCCACTTTTAAACCATCGCGTCCCGAATTCCAGCCCAATGGCCTAAATTCAGGTGCAAAATCCTTCTAGTAGCCTATTTCCCTTAAATCAAAATATGATGGCCTAAAAGTTAAAATAACTCCTTCTGGTGGCCTATTTTAGTTATTACCTCTTTCTTTTATTACCTCTTTCTAGTGGGAGTCTCAGACCGTCAGAGGTAAAGAGTACCCGACCCGGGTATGGACCTTGGATTCCGGCATTACGCTATCAATTAGTTTTATCGTCAAACCCGGTTTGAGTTTTGCTGAGGGGTTCTGATAGGGTTTTGGGGCAGAACCGCAGAAGCCATTCTTCACTTCGGATGCTTTGAGCGGGTTCGCTCTATGCTTCTGTCAATTTGTTCTCTTTCTTCGTTTTTTTTCTTTTGTTCTAAAAAAAGTTGAAGCTTCTGTTGGTTTCTTTTTCTTTTTCGGTAAATCCGAACGTTAGTGCTTTTGATTTTAGTTTAATTAATACACGGGTTTTGGATTTCGTTGATTAGGATTCATGGGGTTCTTGATTTATGTCTTGAGCTTGAGTTAAGATTTTTATGATTTGATTTATGATAGACGATTTAAGTATCATACCAAATGAATTCTCGACTCCTTTTATTTTATTTTTGAAGTATTCGTGTAAGGATCAGCTCTAATATCTCATCTCTGATGCAGTGGATCCGGCTTATCATCACTAGACCGTATCTGAGCATTCGAAGTTTGTTTCTTTGATTAAACGGAGAAAGGTGGACATGACTATAAGGCACTTGTTCCTTAGACATGCTCTTGCCAATCTGTCAAAAGCCAATGGCAGGGTACTGGCATGGAATTCGTCTCGTTACAGATGTCTTGCAACCGCCACAACTAACACTTCCCCCTTATTTCGTACACGTGGAGGTTATATTCCCTCATCTGCTTTATGTGGGCCTCAAAATCCAAAATTCTACATGTCTTCTCGTAGATGCATTCAAAGTTTACAGGGAGTTAGTTTAGATGATTCATCCAATGATATTGAATGTGACTCAGAAGAGGATCCTACCATGAATGAGTTCTTGTCTCGGTTTGTTTGGATAATGCGAAAAAAGCTCAATGAAGTATATCCTGACTGTGGCAAGAAAACTGTTGATGGGATGCTTGTGATTATTATTGAGAAGGTTGCATCAGAGATGGAAAACGGTGGTCTTGAGCAAATGAGCGGAACTGCTGCATCAGTGCCCTCGGATGATTTCAGTGCAGATTTGTGGAGAACTGTATGGGATGTTAGTAATGTTGTTCTTCAAGACATGGAGAAGGAAAAGAAAAAGGAGAAAATGAAGAGTTTTCTTCAGTCTGAGGAAGTTAAGGAGATGTACAGATTTGCTGGCCAAGTAGGTATCCGTGGGGATATGCTAAGAGAGCTTAGGTTTAAGTGGGCACGTGAAAAAATGGAAGAAAGCGAGTTTTATGAGAATCTTGAGCGCCTTCGGAAGGACGCAGCACAAAGAGAAACCCAAGAAAAAGAAAAAGAACAATCAGGAGAAAGTATTGTAGGTGGTGAATTGGTAATAGGGGATAATATTCATAATAATAATAATGTAGATGAAGGTAAACGGAAGGTTGTCTCTCTTCCCAGAAGACATGGGAAGATAAAATACAATATTTATGGACTTGATTTATCTTCTCTGAAGTGGGCTGAGGTAGCTGATAAACTTCATCAGAGTGGTGAAATTTTGTGGCCCCAGGAGCCAAAATCATTATCTGGCAAATGCAAAATTGTTACCGACAAGATTCTCTCTTTACAAGAAGGTGATGATCCTGCTCCACTTTTAGGTGAATGGATGGAGCTTGTCGAACCTAGCAGGGTTGACTGGGTATCTCTTCTTAGAAGATTGAAAGATCATAATTGTCACCTGTACTTTAAGGTATGGCTATCCTGAGAATCTTGGTTTTAAGCTTTTGTTGATATACATGCCTGTATTCCTTAAAATCCTTGCCTACAGTTAGCTTTTCTAAATGATAACTTATCCCATATCAACAATATATATATATATATATAAATATATATATATAAATTATGTGATCAGAACATATGCAAAATGTCATGTTAGTCCAAACTCCTACTACCATGACGTATTGTTTTATTTTTGACTTGAAATTTCAAATCTTATTTGAAGTTTTCTGATTTCCCCATCATATTATGCAGAACTTAGCAGTAAGTTCATTATGTAAGTTTTCTGCATGGGCGTCTGTCATCCCACTTCAATCTATGCTGAGCATTATTTTTAATAAAGTTTTGAAAACTTTGATGAGAGGGCATCTTACTAATTGACTCATTCATAATGTGATAGAACTGCTTAGCACATTTGTTATGTTCTACGCAAATTAACTTATTCATTTAATTATTAAATCCTCTTTTTTTGGCAAACTGACCTGGTTAACACTTTGCTTTAGATTGCTGAACTTGTGCTAGGTGAGAAGTCCTTCCAAGCAAACGTACATGACTACTCCATGCTGGTTGATTCTCTTTCTAAAGAAAATTGCTTGGAAGATGCTGAAAGAATTATAGAGAAGATGAATGAGAATGGCATTCTACCTGATGTTATAATGTTAAGCACTTTGGTTCACATGTACTGCAAATCAGGAAATCTTGATCAAGCAAAAGAGGCATTTGACAAATTAAAGTCCTGTGGATATCAACCTGACACAAAAGTGTACCATTCGATCATCATGGCCTATGTTAATGCTGGTCAAGCAAGATTGGGCGAGTCTTTGGCAGGAGAACTAGCCTATGTAAATGGTGGCCGACCAAGTGAGTCTTCGGCAGGCGAAATGGAAACAAGTGATATAAAGCATAAAAAGGAGATATACATGGCTCTGCTCCAGTCCTTTGCTCAGCGTGGTGATCTTAGTGGAGCTGAACGAATTTTAACATCTATGGAATTTTTAGGGTTTAAGCCAACTCTAGAATCCTGTACCTTAATGGTTGAAGCATGTTCACGAGCAGATGACCCTGACCGTGCTCGACGAAGATTTGATCAGATGAGGAAACTTGGTTTCAAGCCAGATGATAAATGTATTGCTCATATAGTTACTTCTTATAAAAAGCGGAACTTTTTAGATGATGCCTTAAGTCTTCTACTGGAGCTTGAGAAGGATGGCGTGGAGTCTGGGGTTGCTACTTATACAGTTATGGTTGATTGGTTTAACATGTTGGGGCTTTATGAAGAGGCTGAACATATATTGGATAAGATTGCTGAACTGGGTGAGGCACCTCCAATTAAGCTCCACATAAGCCTTTGTGACATGTACTCTAAGACGGGGGTTGAGAAGAAAGCACTTCAATCTTTGGGGCTTCTGGAGTCGAAGTTTGAGCAATTGGAATCTGGGGACTTTGAAAGGATTATTGACTCCCTTATAGCTGGTGGCTTTGTCCAAGATGCTCGAAGAATGCGTGGATTGATGGAAGATCAGCGGGGATTTGCATTATCAGAGGATCTGAAGATAAAGTTGATGGCATCTCAAGCAATGGGAAAGGTTAAAAACAGAAAGTAATGAGTTCTTGGAAATGATCAGAGAGTTCTCTTGTCACCCAGGATGCCACCTTCTTCATTTAAGTTCCTGCAATTTTTAACATTCCTGTTTTCTTTGTTTTTGCATTTATTCGTAGTTCCGATTTTGAATTTTGTTAGACTGCAATTTCTCCAGTTATGTGTTGTGATTTAGGTAATTTGGGTGGATTAAGTTTTGCTGCACCTAATGTTTCTGGTTCATCTTTGCTTGCAGCATCTCGTTTTGATTTTTGATGTGCATTATGTATAAAAACAAGGTGGGATAGAGTGGTAAATGAAATGGTTGAAACTCAGCCCTTGTTTACATTTAAATGGTTGTAGTGATGTTGAGCAATAATGTAAGCCCCGTTTTGATTGGTCTTGTCGGATGGGTGATACTGATATCAACTCTGTCATGACAATACCCATGTCTCGGTTCACTCGTGAGCTGTTGACTGTTGTTAGTTTGAAGTCTGCTTTGTTGGTATGTCTTGTGGATACTGGGGTAAGTGTCTGCTGCTGTGCAGGCCTCACGATCTTGTAGTATAGTGAATTTATTTGAACTTGTAATTTTTATTGTATCACAAGGTTATGATTGTTCTGATGTATTCTGTTTTCCTGGTATTCTTTTCGTTCTTTTGCTTATCTGGTACTGTGTGTGTTTTATTTTACAGATGTTAAATTTATTATGGGGAATGGTTGGAAGTGTGAAAGTGGGTTGTACTTGACAAACCTTGAACCAAATTTGGATTTGAACGAATTGGACATTTTTTATGAACTTATTAAGTAAAATTTTAGGATATGAACATTATTAAGTAATAATAAAGTTGGATTACTCGAACTTGATCTTGAATTCTTTCTTGAACTTAATAAAATAGTGTACTAGGCTAATTAAATTGATTCATTAAAGTAAATAAAAATATTCTGGATACTTAATTGTTTTTGTTGTTGTTCTTTTTGTCATTTTATAGATCTACCTATGAATGCGCATAGCACTGAGGGTTATATGGATTGAGAAGACTAGCTGTGCTGCATTTTTATGGATTCATTTAATTGGAATAAATGCTTATTCTGTGATATTGATATTGTTATATCCTATACTAGTACAACCCGCGGGCATGTACATTTGGAAGTAATATATGTTTTTAAATATAATAAATAATGAGTAAGTGAATAAAAATTCAATAAATTTAGAATTTTTATGTTAAACAAAACATTATTTCTACATTTATTCCATCCGATATCTGATAATTTACACAGAAATACAAAAACGAAATCGAACACTCTTCTTACACCACTACCATTTCTAGTTTTAATTTTATTTATTATTCCATTTTATAACTATTTTAAATGAAATATGCAAGTTTGGTCCTTTAAGTAATCAAAGTAGTGTACATTGTTGTGTTTGCAAAAGAAATGAATGATGTGCTGGAGCTTGTAATGATTCATTGAATACAACAAAACTTGATATTAATATACATTATTTGAGGTAACTTGCGAAAAAATAAGACCAAAGGTGTATAAACAATGAAATTAAATTTCTTAACGTTAGTGTTTGTGCAAGTTTAATTACTAACAATATTCAATGTAAGAGATAGATTTCACTCCATCAACTAAAAATTAAGTAGACTCGAAAACCAATTAGCTACCCATGAAGGAAAAGAAAAATCAAAAACCAAAATCTGCTAACTTTTTTATAGGAGAATTAGAACAAATGTATATAGCATAGTAATAATTAGAAGAAATTTAAACAGAAACTTCTCCAAATATATCATGAAAGCTGTATTCAAACACATTATAGGATAAAAAATATGTGTTCAAATCTTTTGCAGAACTTCTCTATATACCACATTAAAAGTCAGGTTCTTCTCGGATGAGTTGTCATTGGTCGACAATAAAAATTTCAAACCGGAACGCCTGACGACACGCGATGCAGCAACGTATAGCTCTCCATGAGTAAAGACTGGATCCTTCAAGAAAACTCCAACGTGTTGTAAAGATTGACCATGACTCTTGTTGATGGTCATAGCATAACACACGATTAGAGGAAACTGACGCATTACAAATTTAAACGGTATCCTATGATCGGAGGAGGTCAAGCTCATTCGTGGAATCAAAATTCTATCTCCACTATGCTCGCCATTCAATACTTCACATTCGAGTACATTTTTCCCCAATCTTGTTAAAACCAATCTTGTTATATTGCATAATCCATGAGTAGAATCAATATTTCTGAGTAACATAACTGGAGTGTCAATTTTAAGATCCAAAGAATGTGCAGGCATACAGGAACAGTTGATGGAATTCAGGAATTCTTGAGTGTGAATTTGAGAGAAGATTGAAGAACCACCATCGGAATGAGAAGCAAGGTCTGCACTAAAATATGTCCTGCTTTCTTCTTTGTTCAGCGACATCATGTAAGCATTAATAACATCAACAGCCTTCAATGTGGGAGCAAGTATAACACGTTCTTGTCGGAACCAATCTCCTGTCAGTCAATATTTCACCCTCCATGACATTCTTTTCTACTCTTGTCGGAACCAATATACTGTCAGTCAATGCTTCACCCTCCAGGACATTTTTCCCATATTTTCGTGAGTCAATATTTCACCATCCAGCACTCTATCAATGAACATGTACTGCCAACGCTTTTCTATATATCACCAAGAGAACTTATGAAACACAATAGCAAAATAGAAACAAAGGAATTTCTCAATATAGGTGCAGAGGCCCAATGATATCTAATATAAAACCAATTTTTTACCATTTCATTCTAATATAAAATTCCGAGAAGCCCAATAGTATTGAAGTCCAATTTCACTCACCAATCAATTAAATCGTTGATAATATGATGGCCAGTCGAACACCCTCCCCCTAATGATCTAATTAGAATTTCAATTTCATTGAAGATGATTGTCAGTCGAACACCCCATCTCCATGATCTCATTATCATATGCATTGATTTAAAACAAAAAAATCAAACTATTTGCTTTCGTGAATGAACAATACTTTCAAAAGCATGTCACATATAAAATCAATATTTTACCATTTTATTCTAATATAAAATTTCGAGAAGCCCAATGGCATTGAGCCCAATTTCACTCACCAATTAAACAAAATGATTCGGTCAAATTGTATTGATAAGATGCTAGTACACCCGCCCGCGGTACCCGCGGGATGTAAATTTTAAAAATATATAATGTAAGTTTATATGTAAAATGTATTATTATTATTATTATTATTATTATTATTATTATTATTATTATTATTATTATTATTATTATTATTATTATTATTTCGTCATGTAAATTTAAAATGATTACCAATTTTGTACTACCATACCCGCCCGTGCGATGCGCGTGGATGTAAAGTTAAAAAGAATTATAAAATAGAAAATAATGAATATTATTCTCCTCACTAAAAAAAATAAAGAAATAAGCCTAAAATTGTATGTTATTAAAAATAAAACCACTAAAAGATTATATTACATGAACTTCAATTTGTTATTCTTATTATTTGGGGCATTTACTGTAAAATGTTTACATTATATGCATGTCTAAATCTAAAAACTGAATATTCAGGAACACTCCAAGGTGCTTTATAGATTGATTGATCTTGGCTCTTGTTGATAGTAATAGCATAACAAATAATTAGTAGAAACTCACGTCTTGAAAATTTAAACGGTATTCTATGATTAGATGAGGTCAAACTCATACGTATAATGAGCACTCTATCTCAACTGCTTTCGCGAGTCAATATTTCACCCCAGGATATTTTTTCCTATTATTGTCGGAGTCAATGTACTGTCAGTCACTACTTCACCCCATGACATTTTTTCTCATTCTTGTCAGAGCCAATGTAC
The DNA here is from genome assembly GCA_030278955.1 of Hygrophila difformis. Taxonomy (NCBI): domain Eukaryota; kingdom Viridiplantae; phylum Streptophyta; class Magnoliopsida; order Lamiales; family Acanthaceae; genus Hygrophila; species Hygrophila difformis. The sequence goes on along the minus strand of JAOANR010000001.1, from coordinate 24,100,399 downwards.
TGTCAGTCAATATTTCACCATCCAGGATATTTTTTCCCACTATTGTCGGAACCAATGTACTGACAGCCAATGTTTTACCCTCCAGAACATTTTTTTTCCATTTTTTCGTGGTCAATAATTCACCCTCCAGCATTTTATCATTAGACATGTACTGCCAACACTTTTCCACAGATCACCTGGAGAAGTTATGAAATACGACAGCAGAATAGAAACAAAGAGATTTCTCAAAATATGTGCATAGGCTCATTGATATCTCATATAACACAATTCACCATTTACCCTAACGCCTTAGTACACGTGATGCAACAATATATAACTGACCGTGTCTAAAAATTGGATCTTTCAGGAACACTTCAACATGCTTTAGAGAGTTATATTGGCTCTTGTTGATAGCCATAACATAGCAAACAATTAGTGGAAATTGACGTCTTGAAAATTTAAACGGTGTTCTATGATTAGATGAGGTCAAACTCATTCGTGGAATAAACACTCTATCTCCACTGTTTTCTTGAGTCAATACTTCACCCCGAGGAAATTTTTTCCTATTCTCGTCGGAAGCAATATATGTCTGTCAATACTTCACCCTCTAGGATATTTTTTCCCATTCTTGTCGGAACCAATATCCTGTCAGTAAATATTTCACCCTCCATGACATTCGTTCCCACTCTTGTCGGAACCAATGTACTGTCAGTCAATGCTTCACCCTCCAGGATATTTTTTCCCATGTTTTCGCGAGTCAATATTTCACCCTCCAGCACTCTATCAATGGACATGTACTGCCAACGCTTTTCTATATATCACCAAGAGAAGTTATGAAACACAATAGCAAAATAGAAACAAAGGAATTTCTCAATATAGGTGCAGAGGCCCAATGATATATAATGTAAAACCAATTTTTTACCATTTCATTCTAATATAAAATTTCAAGAAGCCCAATAGTATTGAAGCCCAATTTCACTCACCAATTAATTAAATGTGTTGATAATATGATGGCCAGTCGAACACCCTCCCCCCAATGATCTAATTAGAATTTCAATTTCATTGAAGATGATCGTCAGTCGAACAACCCATCTCCATGATTTCATTATTATATGCATTGATTTAAAACAAAAAATCAAACTATTTGCTTTCGTGAATGAACAATACTTTCAAAAGCATGCCACATATGAAATATATTTTTTACCATTTACTTCTAATTTGAAATTCCGAAAAGCCCAATGACATTGAAGCCCAATGACATTGAATAATCAATCAAAATGATATGATCCAATTGCATTGATAAGATGATCCGTCGTCAAACACCCTCATTCCCATGATCTCATTGGAACTTCAATTTCGTTTGAGATTATCGTCAGTTGAACACCCCCATTCCCATATCAAATTTATAAATTATGTTTTATTAAATGAAAGTATTGAGTAAGTTACAGGAATAAATACACAAAGAGTTTCACTATTATCCAATTTGGTCAATAAAATATTGAATTATCCCAATGGTCCTATAACTTTCATATTTTAGCCGAAAATAGTTCCAAATGCATTTAATATTCAATTTTAAACCCCTAAACTTTTAAATAATTCACTTTTACTCCCAAAAGGTTTTTATTTTTTGTAATTAGTCCTTATAGTTTAAAAAATGAGGACTAAATTGAAAAATTTTGAAACCTTTTGGCGTAAAAGTGAATAATATAAAAGTTTAGGGACCTAAAATTAGAAATTAAATACATTTAGGACTATTTCGCCTAAAATATGAAAGTTATAGGACCATTTGGGATAATCAAATAATTTATGGACTAAATTGGATATTAGTGAAACTTACTGGACTATTTTGGTATTTATTCCTATAAGTTACATGATGACTTTAGTGAGAAATCCATTACATCATCAAATATTCCAATGGGATGTCGACCGAATTATTTTATTATTATTATTATTATTATTATTATTATTATTATTATTATTATTATTATTATTATTATCATCATCATTATTATTATTTTATATAATGATATGAAAACCATATATCTAAATAACTTAACCCAATCGAAAATACTATATGTGATAGGTTAGCATTTAGCCATCCACCAAGTTAAATAAAACCGTGCAATTCACCTTAACATAATAAAATGTATGAGTAGTAAAAGCTCAGTTATAATTGTATTTCTTATTCATCTTGCATGCAAATTATTTTTTTAAAAAAATCTCAATTAGTTCACCTTCAACTGTGAACAAAAATACATCAATAAATATATGATTATAGAATTTTATAAAAATATCATTATTTATATTCTCACTTTAAAAAATATTGAGATTAAAAATAAGATAGTGCAATAAAATATAATTTTTTAAATGTTAACCATCCATATAATTTAATTTGCGCACCCAATTAAATAATATAAAAAGGGATTAAAAAAAAGTACAATACCCAATAGTATTAGATATATCACGTTAGTAGTAATTTTTTTGTGCGAGATATGCAAACTATATTATTATTATTATTATTATTATTATTATAATATAATCTCTAAAAATATGAATAATTAAATAAAAAAAGGGGATGAGGACTTACATAAGTGGCAAAAGTATCTGTCTTCCAACCTTTGATTGGGGTTTGATTCCGCACCCGGCCCCTATCCCTCCCATTTGTCCATTTATAATTTGTATGACATGAACTTCCACAATTCTTTCTCTAGCCTCGGCTTCTCCAAAATAAATAATAATAAGGAATTAAAATAAAAAATAGTTAGAATTAGCACATATTTATAAGTTATAAATATCTTCAAAGTAACGATTTTTTGGTACTTTGTATCAATATTAATTGTAATTCATAAGTGAATAATAAAAAAAATTAATTCTAATTTTATTTTTAGTAAATCCGTGTTATAGTACTGAGTTTTAATATATGTATATTAGCCTCTAATATAAATAATTGAATTCTTTTTGATAAATAATGAGAATATTTTGTTCTTCAAATAAATTAAATTTTAATGTAAGCATGACTTCGAAAACTGTTACACATTTAAATCATTTATCAAGTTCCCAAAGTATATTTATATACATATCAAATGCTTAATGAGAATGATACGACTTCCAACAATTCATTTCACTTCACGATAATAATAAGTGATTGCAATAATTTAACTAATTCCACATTTAAGGTTTATAAGAAATGCAATTTATTAGTGTCAGAAAAAATAACAACTGTTCTTATTTAATTCAATTAACTACTAATAATTACTTGAATGGATTGAATGAAATAGTGTTAGTAAATTCAACCAATTTAATGCAGAAGAGTGAGTAATAATGTGAGAGATAAAAAGTCTTTATCATAACATTGCACAAATTTTTTTTAAAAAAATTACTATTAAAATAATATAGAACATAATAGTTTATTAACTAAAAAAATAACTTTTAAACAACTTAAATAATTTACTACAACACTTAACAAAGAATTTAAATATCTGGCTTCGGCTACGCCAAAAAAACAAAGAATTTAAATACTGAATAGTAAAAAATATTCAAAACTAATAATTATTTTATAGTCCCAATATAAAATTATAACTATCTATTCATTTCCAATAGATAGATACATGTTCAAAGACTTTATTTATAATAATGACGGATACAATTTATTATGACGTTATTTGGAATTAGATATAGGTCGAAAGAATGTAGTGTATTTAAAGTAAATGAAGATTTTTTTGGGAAATGAATTACATCACATATTTTATACTACTATTAAATAATGACTTCATAGAGAGAGTTACAATATCAAGTGGATAATGGTTTGTATGCTATGTGCAGTGTTCATCATTGGATAATTAACATGCAAGAGCCTTATTGGTTACTTTCTATGGTAATGTATGTTGAGTATACTATATATTATCTTCGGCTAAAACTGAAGTAAGAATCCAAGTGACAAATTAAAAATGGATTGGGGGGACTGAATAGCAGTCTTATCCCATAATGCCCACATCCATGCACTTTCTTTAAAATTCATAAGTTCATCTAAGTATGAATAAGTATAAAATTTTAGTTTTCATAATAAATATACTCAAAATAATTAATAAACACGGAAAATACGAATAGACCATCGAGGAGTATTTAATTGTAAAGTAAATGCAATATATAATTAATGTATTCAATTAGAGAAATAAATAAATAATAGTCTATATGCATAAACTCTCAAACTGTATACATTCCCCCATTAAATAATTATACATATGAATAGATATCAAATGCTTAACAGGAATGAAAGGATTTCCAACACTTTCATATTATCATATACCTTCACCAAAATAATAAGTACTTCATAAGTTTACTAATAATATATTCATGTCAATGTTTACTAATAATATATATTAATGATGATAAGACAAAAAAAAAAATCTTTAAAAAATCTTTTAGAATACCTCCCACATAAATGTAGGGTAACAAATCATTTCACTTGAATCTATGCATTATGATATTATAATAAATTGCAATATAATATAAAAAATTGTAAATACGTACACAATGTCACAATGATTTTATAATCCCTATTAATGAATGTGTAAATATATTAAATTATTATATTGACCGGGTAACTTTAAAAGGTATCCACATAAAAAAATAAAAAAAAAAAGTAGACTATAATTATCCAATCTCCAATATATGCATGAAAACGATTAATAATGACCTATGTAAAAAAATTGTCATTCTCAACATAATTATAATTATATTCAAAGTACACTACAAAATTTATATCAGTGAAATAAATTTCTATATTAATCAAATAATAAATTTTGAATATTTAAGAAAAACTATAGAACAATAGTATAGTTTTCCAATTTATATTTATATTTATCATTTGAATTATTTTGCATGTTGATAGAATTTCCCAATACATCGAATTATTGTTAATAATTATTTGAAGTTCTAAGTCCAACACTATTTTATTTATAAAATTAAATAACAAAAATAAAATAAAAGGAATTAAAATAAAAAATAGTTAGAATTAACATATATTTATAAATAATAAATATCTTCAAAGTAACGATTTTTTGGGTACTTTATGGCTATATTAATCTATATAATAAATCCTGAATACTTTTTTGCCTGTGTAGACTCTATTGCCCATATTAATTTTAATTTATCATTCTTAATTTTAAGGGGTTAATCAGTCATTATATGGTTATTTTTAGATCAACGAACCTAATTAATCCACGTCAGCGCTGATTAATCATGAAGATACACCTCAGCGCTGATTAATTCTACTTGTGCCATGTCATCAACTTTTAATACTATATTTAGATCATAAGTCTATAAATCTATATATTATAAATAAATCTTCAAAAAAATATTTCTATATATTTTCAAAAGATATAAATGCTCAACAAATTGTAATATATTTAATGTTTAGTAATTTAGTCTTTTGACGGAACTTTAGTAAATATTATGTTAAATGTATATATTATAAATTATTTTATTCAATATATTATGTCCAATATATATTTTATTGGTCATATTAAAGTTTGAATCCAAAATATTCACCTAAAAATATAATAAATTAAAAAATTAATTGATAATAACTATACTTTAGTTATTCTATCAAAATTTATATTTAATAAAAAAATTGTAATCCGCTATAGTAAGATTTAATCAAATTTTAAACTTAATTTTCAGCAGGTTTAACTATAAAATTTAATATCATTAAAAAAATTATAAACTGTATAATTATTAATTAACATATTTTTCGGAAATGTTTTTCGGTATAATTATTAATATTAGTATTTTAATATATTTAATTATTTAATCTATATATGATAAATTATTATTTTTTTTGAATTTTGATATGTACGGGCTATGTTGTCCTTTTTAGATTTAATTCTTTCTTTCTAAAAAAATATTTAAAATATAATCAATTCATTAACATTAAAAATATTGAACGATGGCTATAAAAAAGATAAAACGGAAAAATTTCCCAGAGTGTGCGTGAGTGAGATCAAAGCGCACTGGATATAGCTTATGTTGGTTTGTGGGGTCAGCCTTCACTCTAGAGCTGGCAACATCTAGAGTAACACCATGTCTTTCCGCTGCGCCGAAAATGGGGGTGTATAACTGCGAGAGATATTCATATATGTACTTATTCGATCGAGGAATTCAACCTGATGCCTTCACATATAGTACATTGTTCAAACATTTGAGAAAAGACTATCCACCATTGGTAGCTGAAGTGCTTGAATTTATAATTCTAGAAGTTGGAAAGCCCGCTGAATTAGATAGTTGACATGCCATTATCTTGATAAATAAATATATTCTATTTTAACAATGAAATTCTAAACTCGACCGTTAAACTCTAAACTCTATTCATCCTCATCTTTTAACTTTCGAACTCTAAACTTTAAACCATTACTCAAAACTATCACAATTTAAAACTATCATTCATTATGAATTTTAAATTCTAAACTCTAAACTTCTACGTATTTATTTTATTCATCCAATTAAAAATTATTAGTTCTATATAATAAGAAAGAAAGCAACACGCCCGTCGCAACGCGCGGGTTAAAAAAGCTAGTTGTAATTCATAACTAAATAATAGAAAAAAATAATTCTAAGTTTATTTTTAGTAAATCCATGTTATAGTTTTGAGTTTTAATATATGTATACTAGCTTCAAATATTTAAAATTATAATTCTAGTGCTATTTTTATTCGATTAATTTACGTAACAAATAATATTGAGAAGAATTTGTGCAATATTTTAATTAAATTGATAGTAATCCATAATCCATATATAATATATTATATTTTCTAATATAATTTAATACAAAATATAGATAATTGGATTTTTTAGATAAATTATGAGAATATTTTGCTCTTCAAATAAATTAATTTTTAATGTAAGCATGACTTCGAAAACTGTTACACATTAAATCATTTATCAGGTTCCCAAAGTATATTTATGTACATGTCAAATGCTTAATGAGAATGATACGACTTCCAACAGTTTTATTTCACTTCACCATAATAATAATTAAGTCATTGCAATAATTTAGTTAATTCCACATTTAAGGTTTATAGGAAATGAGATTTATTAGTGACAGAAAAAAAATAACGAATTATTCTAATTTAATTGAATTAACGAATAATTACTTTAACGGATTGAATAAAATAGTGTTAGGTTCAACCAATTTAATGCAGATGAGTGAGTAATATTGCAATTGTGCGAGAGATAGAAAAAAAAAATATCTATCATAACATTGGACAAATTTTTTTAAAAAAATCACTATTAAAATAATATAGAACATAATAACTTATTAACTATAAAAATTAATTTTTGAACAATTTAAGTAATATACTACAACACTACACAAAGAATTTTAAATACTGAATAGTAATAAAAGCATCCAATGCTAATAATTGGAGTATTTTATAGTCCCAATATAAAATTATAACTATCTATTCATTTCCAATAGGTAGATACATGTTCAAAGACTTCATTTATAATGACGGATACACTGTATTATGAGGTTATTTGGAATTAGATATAGGTTGATAGAATGTATTATATTAATTGAAAGTGTTATTTAAATTAAATGGTGACTTTATTGAGAAATGGATTACATCAAATATTATTATATTAAATAATGAATTCATATATTTGCAAATTTAAATTAGATAAATACATATTTATCATTACACTCATCAATTGTGGAATCTCCATCTCTTATCGTATCAATTGTATAACTATCCAAAATGGCACCACGATTGCTTAGCCAACCTTTTTTTTTTTTTTTTTTTTTTTTAATAGGAACTGTAACATAATATATTTTTTTTAAATCTTAAAATCTTTGTATACTTGTATTGTCATAAAGTAAAGAAAAAATTATAATTCATTAAGTAATTTATTTTTTTGGATAAATTAAGTAATTTATTAATATAATAATAATACTTAATAAGTGTTCGAGGCTTTTTGAATGGAAGACAACTATGATTATAACTATCATCATGATTGTAATATTATACCAACATTTTTTTTTTTCTCAATACATGTACAATGATGCAGTCATTAAGAATCTGCATACTTCATTGATAATTGATAATACAATAAAGCCAATTCCTAATGCTGTCAAGCAATTTGAACTGAACTCAGAAATCAAATGCATTGTATCACAATAAAAAATAAACATTTATTAATAAACTATTAAAAGGAAAAAATGTTATAGATCGACATAATCACAGAACCACTTTTTCCATTCCAAAGCTTATTGATCTGCAACACAACGCAAACATAAAAAAAATGAGTGAAGAAATTAAAAAAAAAAAAAACCCACAAATAGGACACGACATATAATATAAAACAAAACTTATAGAAGCATACATGCTAACCTCACACTTTGGTATTCTGCTTGAATACATTCCGAAGAGCCCCTACCCTCTTGATCTGACCAAGGCTGTTGTACATGTTGATTAAGCCAGTGGGCGCGAAATGAGTGCTTTCGTCCAAGAACCTTAATTGGGAAGATGGTAAATATCTCGCATTTCAATACAGATAGAGATATGCCGACATATTTTCTTTCTATACTCTTTTGGGGTTTTCTGCAATGGACACAATTAAGATTAGTAAGGAGATATTATCACAACCTAAGCCTAGTCCAGAAATAGTACTTGGCATGAAGGAACATACCTGTTTTAACTGCTTAAGCAGCGCACTCTCCGTTCCAGTTTTCCTCGTTCATATCGTCTATGGGGGCTAAATAAAAGATTGGCCTGAAATTGAAGCATTTGCAGGCGAACTCTTGGCGTGTTCATCATCTTCTTTCATCGGCCAAATAAAAGAATGAGGGAAAAAAAGAGGAAAAAACGAAATGAGAAATCTCTACCAATAGAGAGAATCTTTTGTAGCAAGAATAGCTATAATTGAGGGCATATATTTATAGTAGATGAAAATGAAGAAGTGGAGAAATAATGAAATGAAAGATCCTAATAATACATGATACACAATAAATGCATTGAAAACATAAAAATGAGCAGGGATTTTTTGGATTTTTTTTTTAATTGAAAATGGCATTTTTGAAATTATTTTGGTGTGTGAAAGAGAGAATTTTAATTGTTGAATTGTGAGAGGAAGGAGGGTTGGAGGGAAAGTGTGTGTGGGTTAGACTATGTTGTTTTTATATTTTACATGATGTGATTTGTGTGAATCACTTGTTTCTGTTGTGAAACAATGCCTATTAGCTAAATGATATTTATTGATGTAATGTATATATGTATGAGGTAATGAATATTTTAGGCCATTACAAGACACCATTTCCACATTTAGGCCATGATAAAATCAATTTTCAATTTTAGGCCATTAGAAATCATCTTTGACCAGATTAAGGCCATTTAAGACTATTTTGACTTTTTCAAACTTTAATTAACCCTACCAACTTTTACTTTATTACATTTTGACCCCAGATTTTAGTTTCTACATTACCCTTAGTCCAATAACAGCCATCATGCTTCCGATAATAAAATTAAGTACTGAATTCCATACCTTGGATTTGACCGGCTTGCTACTGGGTTTCTCAAGCTCCGGGATTTTACCCACGCAGCCGCGACCGATGGTTCACCGCTTCTTGTCTCCTTCAGCGGCAAACAACACAATCCTATTTCGTTTCCTACCTTATGATATATCAAGGTTTGGGGTAAAGTGTTTTAACTATATATCGGAGTATTTGGAATATTTGGAAGCCTGGATATTATTTTGAAGAAATATTAACCAAAAATATAAACGGAAATCGTAACCGTTCCGGTGGGCTTCCGTTCTTCGTGGAATCGTAATCTACAGCCGTCGCCCAACCCTAATTTCTCCATTGCCTTCGTCTCTTCGTCCCTAGGTCGCACCCGCTGTCCTCGCCCTCGTGCTTCTCACTTAGGTTCGTCGCTGCTTTGGGCCCCGCTGTCCCTCACTGTCGGCCGGTCACAGGAAGGCACGGAGGAGGTCTGCCGCCGCCTCCTGTATTCAACGGTAAGCTTTTACTCTTTTTTTTTTTTTTTTTTTTGGCACAATTCCGATAGGGTTGGCACGAAGGAACCATAAACGGTTTGTTGTTTAGGTTTGCTGATTTCTTTTTTTTTTTTTTATTTTATAATGCTTTTTCCTTTTGATTCTCTGAATTTGAATGTATGAATATCAGGCGCATTACCATTTCTTGTTTTAATACGTTCAGGATATTCAATGTTTATCGCTATTCCGGAGATGGAGGAGGTTTGATGTGTTGATCTGTGATTGGATTGCGTATGGCTTTTGATTGGGAATTTGATCAAAAGCGACTGAAATAATTTAGACAATGTTCGCACCCTAATCATTTTACAATGCAGACAGATTGTCTGGGGAATTGATTCAAGTACCTCTTTACCTAATCTTATATGAACAAAATGGCCCATACATTTTGTGGGCAAATGGCCCGACAAACTGATATTAACTGCCCATTTGTGCAGTTAGGGAAGGTTGCACAAACTCTTTACAATCTGCAACCTTCCCCATACGTTTGTGCAGCTATTAGTGTAGAATAATTAGGTGCAACTTCCACTTTACCTCTTTACAATCTGGGGACTGCCCATACGTTTCTGCAGAATGGAAATTTAGGTAATACTCATTGCAGCACCATTGTACTCTTTGCATCGAGGCAAGAAAATTTTGAACTGTAATGATGATCTTTCTTGATCATTTTGATGCAGGGGATTACCAGGTTGGCTAAAATATGTGTCGGGCATTGAATTCAGGACAGACAATTAGCCTTTCAAGGTTCGAATTTGTTAACTCCATCCATTCATATGTTATATGTGTACCTTTGCGCTAATGATCCATTGGGCAGGCTATGTTGAAGGATGCAATGCAAGGATTTGTCAAGAAAATCGTCGACACGATGAAATCAGAAAACTTGTTTGAGCCTCAGGGAGGGCCTATAATCTTGTCACAGGTTCATTTTTTTTTTTTTTCCTTTCCTTTCATCTCATTTGTAAATTCAAACAAATTGAGGAATACATGTACATTTGTGGTTTTCCTGCAACACATCTTTTCAGATCGAGAATGAATACAGACCAGTTGAATGGGAAATTGGCGCTCCCGGTAAAGCCTACACGGCCTGGGCAGGAAAAATGGCTGTTGGACTCGACACTGGAGTTCCATGGATCATGTGCAGGCAAGAGACTGCCTCAGATCCTATTGTATCTATGCTCTTTCTTCTTTTTTTGTCTTTATATTCTCAGTTCAGAGATGTTTTAACTATACTTGTCTGTTCTTTTGTTATTCCGATTCCAGTTTTAATATTTTTCCTTCCAACTATGATAAATGCTTTGTTTAGTTCCTTAGTATGGTACTATGATTTCCCAGTTTTGGACTCTGTGTTGCAGCATACTGCATTAATTCGTAGCCGCAGTGATCGTGCAACACTGATAGAGTTTGTAAATCAGAAGGAGGTCTTGGGAGACCTTTTTAACCAACTTCGCCTAGCACTACAAAGACGGTGTAAAGAACGTCCAGCTCAGGTATTTAGAAATGAATAAAACAGTTAAAGATAAAGCATTCTCTCCCTTGACTCTCTGACAATCTTTTAGGTTGAGTCTTGGGTTAAGAATTGCCTCTTTTATCTGATTCCTCTTCTTGTCGTAAGTTTTAGCATTAAATACAGATCGGTATAGATTACATTTCTCTATCATTGGCCGCCATTGATAGACTGGTATTTTACATTTTTACTATTTTTTCCGTTCACGTCGTTGATCAGTAATGTTTACATTGGATATCTTATGGAGTAGTAATTATTGGCATTGTGAATGTTGAGCGTAGGCTGTAGAGTAATTTCATATCTGTGAACAATGCATTCATTTTGGTCCTTGGTTTGGCAAAACTTCAGTACCTAACTGTTTGTTGAATAACGCTGCTGTATTTGGAAAGGGAAATGTTGGCTTGATCTTCACAAAGGGTGACTTGAAGGAAGTCTGTGACGAGATTGCCAAGTACAAGGTGTGTAGAGTGTATATACTTCTTGAATTTAGTAACTTGATGCCAAAGTTGATTTATGCTCTCTTGGTATGTCGTTGTGCTTTAACTGATTACATCTTGCAGGTTGGAGCACCGGCTCGTGTTGGTTTGGTTGCTCCAATTGATGACGTTGTTCCACCTGGTAACACTGGTCTTGATCCGTCACAGACATCCTTCTTCCAGGTCTGCATAACCAACGTTATGTTAAATTTTTGATATGAAATACTTGTGAAGTTGGGAGTATAATCATTGCAAAGTGTGTTTCCAGGTTCTCAACATTCCAACAAAGATTAACAAGGGCACAGTTGAAATCGTCACCCCAGTGGAGCTTATCGAGAAGGGCGAAAAAGTTGGTTCCTCTGAAGCTGCCCTGCTCTCTAAGCTCGGAATCAGGTCCTTCTCGTATGGTCTTGTTGTCCTCAAGGTCTATGACAATGGATCTGTCTTCACCCCTGAGGTTCTTGATCTGACAGATGAAGACCTCATCGAAAAGTTATCTATAGGTCTTTCCATGGTCACTGCCCTTTCACTCGCTGTCTCCTACCCAACCATCTCAGCTGCGCCACACATGTTCATCAATGTATACAAGAATGTTCTGTCTATTGCAGTCGAGACTGACTATTCCTTCCCACAAGCTGATAAAGTCAAAGAATATCTTGTTGTATGTACTATCCATCGTAAAATCATAATAATGTTGTGGACAAACTGATTTTGTGAAACCCCTGATTGTTGTTTATATATATTTGGTGTGAACTATACATGCAGGATCCGAGTAAATTTGCCGTGGCAGCTGCTGCCCCGGCTGTTGGTGGAGGAGGAGATGGTGGAGCTCCGGCTGCAGATGCCGCCCAGGAGGAGAAGAAAGAGGAACCTGCTGAGGAGTCTGATGAAGACATGGGCTTCAGCCTCTTTGATTAACTTGGTTGATATTGCGGGTTAGAATATTTCATTTTAAAATTTTGGAAAGTTTGTTTCGTTGCTTTTTTATGAGTTTAGGGTTAAATAAACTCTCTAATAGCTTGGAGTTTGCCGGTTGCATTAATTGAGTACATTTGATTTTGGAAGTCGTGCAATAGATTATAGATAGTATTCCCATTTTCATTTACTATTTTAATTAAAGGGGAATTCAGTTAAATTAATAAGTATTGACTTTTGGGTGTACTTCAATCATAAAAATTGACTTTTGACTGCAGTTAAATTGATTTTGCACGTCCTCAGAGAGGACATCATAAAAATAATTTGATGTGGCAGGGGAAAAATGTGTGCTTAATGTTCTGTTGTGAAATGGCTGTAGGGGTCTATATTTTTACATTTTGACGCAAAATCAATAGTTCGAATTTTCCATTTTCAGCCGCTTGTATGGTTGAATTTATTGACCCCACACACACACACACAAAAAAAAAAAAAGAAAAAGAAAATGAGAGAGATGGGGAATAAGTCAAGGACAAATAGATAGAATCACATAAATACTTTCTGTTTTATATAATTAATAACTAAATAAATTCGATCACGCATTAACGAATTGCCTAATTCCAAATCAGCTCACATGCTGTATTTTGTCTTTTGAGGAGAAAAAGTTCAAACAATCATCTTTACAGCAACAAAATTTGTCTCTGTCTCCCAACTATAATACGTGATTAGTTCAAACGATTTCAGAAGATACATTTTTAGTATAGTATTTGTTTTGGTTAGTTTGAGTAAGATTCTTGTTTTGTTAAAGAGCTTAATAATCCCCTCGGGGTATTTAATTACCTCCTATTTTGAATTTTTTTTTACTATTTATGCAAAAAGTTTGATATAACTTTTTATCGCAGTTATATAAAAACAATATCGTGAATCAATTCTGCCCAAGCAATCCCTGCTACTACAAGAGATTCGAAGTAGCATGGTTGGATGTGAATTTCAAGGGTGAAGAACAACAACCCCAATTCATATGTCTCCGTCAACCCTTGGGCATGGAAAAATGTTTGTCGGAGAAGAGGGGATTCCTGGAAGGAATAGGATAGAAGAAAGCTCCATGGCTGGGTCTGATTTATAGGGAGTGATAGTTTTTGATATGTTCTGCATTACAGCTTTTATATTCCTGAGATGGCTATGCTTGCAATCACCTAAAGGGTTGTGATCAGTAAGCTGATGCCATTTGGAAACCCTTTTTATAAGAGGCATAGTCACATTAAGGATTTTTCGGTTTGACTATTTAAAACTGAACAAGATAATTTTTTATACGTTATAAGAGTTAAGAGTCCAAGTAATTTTTTAACGATTTATGTAAGGCTGGAACTCTCTTTTCTGTCAAGTCTAACAAAGGTGTATGATAAACCGTGTTGTCAATTTGAAATGAAGTATTGTCTGCTGACTGATTGTCGTTCTTATCATCCTTTTTCTTTGTTGCTAATTATTAATTATCTGCATGAATTTCTGTTGAATTAGATGTATGTTAGCGCTGGGGTTGCATACTGTGGTCTTGATTTTTTCAAGCTTTTCTTTAATGGAAAATGACTGCTTTGATGGATAACGACGAAAACAAGTCATCTATAGAGCGCGTGCAGCGCCTTTTTAACAAGGTATATTCTCTGAAGCTCTATTTTCTAATGTACTGTTTTTTGTCTCTGGTATTGTGTGAGTGGATGCAAACAAATTTCTTCTTTAGGAAGATCATTGATTCATTAACCTCTTTTGGATAAATATTATATTCTGCACACCTGATTGGTTATCAGAAAACATACTCTGCATGACTTTATCCTACTTTTGCAGAATGTTGAATTGGAAAACAAACGAAGGAAGGCAGCACAGGCCCGATCCAAGGTGTATTAGTGTTTATTATTCACTTTCATTTTTCCCTCTATTTCTGATTCAATTTGTGCGTTTTCAATTATTTTGTTTCTCCTCTCTGTTATTCCCAAATTCGCAGTAATCCTCCTCAGCTGCACGACCTGCTGCTGGGCTAGAATGGCACATCAACTGTCTGCTACCTCTGTAATTTCAATCCTATAGTAGTGATTATTTATGGAGCAGTTATTTGACGATTCTAGATTTACCAAAACTATGCTTATGATACTATTGGACCTGTTGAACTATATGTATAGCGCAGCATTTCGTGATATTCAATGGCCCCTTGTAACTTATCAATCAAAAATTATCCTTTGTTTAGCTTTTTTTGTTAATTTTCTTCTATACTTTGTAGAGTTAATTGTTGCTTGTGTTTGTTGGCCTTGTATTTGTATTTTGCATTACTATAACTAAATTAAGATGACTGCTTTCATCATGTTTTGTATGACTTATTGTTGATCCAGATTGATATCTGTGTTTAAATTTATGAAGACATGTACTTTTCTCAATTCTCAAGTTCTGTTTTACATTATGGCTGCTTAAAAGTTTAATGAACACTTAATTGTTCTATACATATATTTGCTGCTTCCATAATGTTTTGCCTCCTTCTAATGGAATTGCTGGAGGTGCGGGTGATGGCAGTAGAGGCTGCTGTGGGATGCAATGCATGCCCAGACAAGGGTGTGGAAGTGATCAACCCAAATGAAAGAAAAGGAAACAAAAAACAGATGAGTCACAACAGGTAGGATTTTATGGTGTATTTTCCGAAGTAGATTCGTTATAGATAATGAAAAAATGTTGAATTTTGTGCATGCCTTTCGGATAGTAGTTAAAGGGGACGATACAAGGATAAACCGAAGTTCATTATTTAGGGAGAAGCAGGGGGGTGGACATAATTTAATAGTTTTGTTTTTGGCAGCCATGGTTTGGATCAATAATGCTTTTAAATTTTATATCTTAATTACTTCAACAATAAACTTTACAATTGGAGTAGGATTCTTCAGACACTGCATTGTCTTTCCGTTGAGATTGATAAATAATAAAAATGTAATTCATCCTTTCATATTGGTTGTCGTTTCGACTTGTGGATACGGTTTGGGGTTGGTGATATACTTATTTGGCTTCTACTTGGTGCTTCATGCATTTCCTACTGAGAGCTTTTCTATGGTATCTGTATTTATAGTGAAGACACTAAATTTTCATTGCATCTAGGTATTCAGCAAAGAAGGATAATGATTTTCCTTATAGCTCTACAGCTAAGGCAACAACAAATCACTTGGGCAGTTCTTCAGAAGAGCACATTGACAGATTGGATACGAGGAAGGTTATAGAGGTGAACTTTTAAATAATGAAAAGCTGTTGCATTCATATAGTAAAAGCAACAGTAGTTGATGAGACCACTCTTATGCTTGCAGAATGACTTGAAGATTTTGCTTGGAATGTTAATATATATTTCCTTTTTGTTTGCACACTTTGTTTTGCACCCAATCGTCATTCACTGTTATTATATATGCAGATAGAGGAAGTACATGATGTTTCAGTTGATAAAAGATAACATGTTCATCTAATAATGTCCTTTTGGTTTTCCACAATTCTTGTTTGCATTCAATTAGGCTATGCTGCTTTTGAATGAAACTTTTTGTGATTTCTTTGTATTTATTCTCTCAGTTAGGAGCTTGTTAATTTAAATAATGAAAAGCTGTTGCATCCATATAGTAAAAGAAATAGTAGTTGATGAGACCACTCCTTATGCTTGCAGAATGACTTGAAGATTTTGCTTGGAATGTTAATATATATTTACTTTTTGTTTACACACTTTGTTTTGCACCCAATCGTCATTCACTATTATTGTATATGCAGATAGAGGAAGTACATGATGTTTCAGTTGATAAACGATAACATGTTCATCTAATTATGTCGTATTGGTTTTCCACAAATCTTGTTTGCATTCAATTAGGCTGTGCTGCTTTTGAATGAATTTTTTTGTGATTTCTTTGTATGTATCTATTCTCTCAGTTACAAGGTGCTTACCAGCCTGCCTTCCCTTCTCTAGCCTGAGTTCTTGTATATGTCGGCTAATTGAATTAAGAGTAGCATATTCTGTTCCCTCGGAACCATGTGTGGCAACAGGAGGAGTTCTTGCAGTTGCTCATAGCCAATCAAACCCTAATTTTTGTTAATTTTTGTTGGTGAAACTGGCAGTGGTAAAACAATACAGGTCAGTATGAGTCGCCTGCTGGGCTTATGCATTTTTATGCGGTTTTTGACGCTTTTTTGACCCTGCTTGTAGTTTAATGTATGAATCCTACTGTTTGACCTTCAAGGCAATGACTACTGTTTCCTTTTTTTTGAAAGAAGTCTTGAAAAATAGGCCTGACCTGAAACTCCTTGTTATTTCAATTTCTTCTATACGGAGGTTTCTTATTTAGCTTGCTCTTCTATTACTGTAGGACGAAAATGATTTTTAGAGACAGTTGATTCCAAGTTTAAAGATCAGAATCAACTGAATCAGGTTTGTCTGCATTCGAAGCATTGGTTATTCATCATTAACATTTATATTTGTTTTATTACGTTCAATCATTATCCTTGTGATAATCTGTTGTTTGACATCTATGTTTTGTATGTGATTATGTGAGCTTGAATTATTAGGCAATTTTACTTCCATAGATCAAACACAGTTGGAATAGCCCTTATAACTAATGACGCTTGTGATTACTCTTTGCATCAAGTTAGAATTTTTGGGTATGCTGGTAATTGGAGAAAGAAGAAATAATTGTAGGTGAGCCCAATTATTTTCATGTGACTTTTTTATCTCATTGTCACAACCTTAAAACTTGATGATTTATTTGTTCTACCATGGTGAATGAGAGACCAAATCATCTTGTGAAAGGTTCCTTCTTTTTTTATTTTTTTTATTGTGGTAGTTTAATGAAATCTTTCTTAGCTTACCTGATTGCTATTTATACACCTTGTTGCATTCCTTCGCTTACTTGATCCACATTTTTCCTGACCGGCGCGCGCCGCGTAGCGCGCACCCACGAGTTTCTAGTATATATATATATATATATGTATCAATTATACATAGTACATATGTATAATAATCTATTTATTACTCCTATAAATGAATTTTCTATAGTTTAATATATTAAACTATATGAATTTAATATAATCTATACTATAATAAATCCTGGAAGCATATTTTACTGTGTTGACTATATTACCCTTTTAAGTTATAAGTAATCTATTTATAAAGTTTATATGTTATGGGTTAAAATAGTAATTTTACCTCAAAGATATGCATATCTTTCATAAAAATACATATCAAAGGTTTAGAAAGTAGAATCACTTCATCTTAAAATTTCATGACCGTATGATTGAAAATATGTTAATCTCCACCATTTATTCCTAATATTAAATAAATCTTGAAACCACAATTTTATTGTGATACCTATATTGCCCTTTAAAGTCATCATTATTTTTCTTTATAAATATATATATATATATATATTACGGGCTTAAACAGTAAAGAAAATAAATAACAAATCTTTAAATAAATATATTGTATATACTATTTTGACTAAAAATATTTAGGAGTATTAGAATTTAAATTTTTATTGTAAATTATTTTCTGAAAAACTACATATTATACATAAAATAAAAAAAAGTATTTCATGAGTAATAAAAATTCAATATACTACTTTATGTACAAAAAAATTAATGTCATTAATCTACATGCATAAGTTTTAATACTACCTTTGTTCCTTTTGTATAAATATAATATATACCATCAACATATTTTTGCGGGTAATTAAAGTCAATAATTTTTAATACTACCTTTGTTCCTTTGTATAAATATAATATATACCATCAACATATTTTTGTGGGTAATTAAAGTTAATTAGAAAGACGAAAGTTTTAAAATACTTAATCAATTTAATTATACATATAATATTTATAATAGTAGGGGTGGTAATCATGGATTAGTTTTTCTATTTATATTTTATTTGCATAAAAAATTGAATTATACTGTGATATATGTATTATGAAAAAAAATTAAAAATTTATTTCTTCTATCATTTAAGAAAAAGATAATAGAAATTATATTTTATTAAAAATATTATTTTCATAAATACACTAAAATAATAATATCTATCATTTTATATTTCAAAAATTAATACCCGTCCGCGAAGCGCGGGTGAAAAATCTAGTATGCTAATAATTACTCCTTCAAGTTAAACTATAATTCAATCCTTCAATCTCGAGTAGTTTAATAATTCCCTCAAAAAAATATATTTAATAAACTTCAATCCTTCAATCTCGAGTAGTTTAATAACTCCTTCAACTATAATTCCCTCAAAAAAAAATATATTAAATCTATTAAACTTCAATCCTTCAAGTTTTTAAACTCATTATTTAATTTAATAATTCTACAATTATTCTTAATTCTCTTATATCGAGCTTAGCTTATGAATGGGGACTTGGTCAGTGGTAATGTCCCTTTTATCTATCTTTGTAATTTGTTTGATGAGTTAAATTTTCTTTTAAGCCATAACAAGGAGGTATTTCCGATTTTAGGCCATGACAAAATACTATTATGGTTTTAGACCATTACAGGGCATATGGGCTGAGTATTAGGCCATTTTGACCAAGTCAAGTGTTGTGTGGGCCGCGTGTGTGCAACGCGATCTCCTCTTCACGCGCGGGCCATTAGTATAAGCGGATCGGGTTCACCAGTTTTCTTCTCCAAAATTCTGCCCGTTTCTCCCCCTTTTAATTTAGGGTTCGCGCAGATGCAATTTGGCGCCAATTGAAGGTAGACGACGAAGCTGGAGTATCTGGCATTTAGGAAACTTATCAGGTTCGTGCGTTGGGTGACAACGGCGACGTCGGAATCGAATTCGGCTTGTGTCACTTGGTATGGGATTCCTAGAATCGACTGTGGCTGTGGTAGGAGTGCTCACCTGAAGACTTGTTGGAAGGCCCCAAACGCCGGGCAGCGATTCTATTGTTGCTCTCAGTGGCCGGTATTCCATCGTTCAAAAATATACATTTTGATTTTTCAAGCTTCTCTTTGACTTTGCTGTTGTTTGTTTGAAGTTGTTGGTCAGTATCCCTTTGTTCGGTTAAATACCATTTGATTTTGCTATCTCATTTTGAATTTCTTGGTGATTAGTGCAAATGGGATGTATTTTAGTTTGTTGAAAGTTACTGCTATTGGACAATTGTTGATACACTCGCTCTGCTCTCCTGTTTCCTTCTGTAATTTTTCGGTGTACTTGCTTGAAGTTTAGGGTGTACAGGACAGGTTGTGGTATCTTTTTTTTTTATTTATTTTTTATTTTTTAAAAGTCTTTCTTTTGCTGAATTGAAAATTTGATAGCATCCCCAAATTTGGATTTCAAAGCTACCATTGAAATCCAAGTATTGGGGATATTCCTAATAACCATTTATAGCGATGCACCAGAACTTTATAACCTACACCATTGTGTCCTCCTGTCTACAACCACACCTTATACATGCTATTTCATTACAAAAAATTGAAGCTCAATGATCCTTCTCGTTCTGCTCTATTTCATCTACATCCTCAAAGCGCTGATCATTTATTTGAAGCTGAACCACTGAATTAGAAGGCTAAAAATGTGTGCTTGAGTGTTCGAATGTGTTGGTATTTACCCCTTCATTGAAGTTTTATTGAGTGGTGGAATATGTTGGAATTTATGGTTGATTACCGTTAATAGGATGTGGTGTTGTTAGTTTGGAGTTTATGCTTGTGGAATATTGATTGGAAGTGTGCATATCAGTCACCAATTTTCTTGTGTTTGATGTCTATAGGAAGGTGGTTGTAGACTATCTCAGTGGGCGGAGGAAGCTCGGGAAATTAATGCACTGAAAAAAGAGAAGAAGAAGCTGGAGAAGGGTACGGAACGCATGGAGAAGAGATGTACTCGTTTGAAGAATGAGAACACAAAACTGTATATGGTGCTCTGTTTTGGTGTTGTTTTTTTTGGTGGCATGACTAAGGTTTTATTTGGTCAATGTTAGTGCGGCAATACAAAGCTGTCGCAACTTAATTAAATTAGTTGTGATGGAGTTAGTTTTAAGGCCAATAGTACTTATTTTGCTGTTATGTAGTTAGTTTTAAGGGCCAAGAGGCACTCAATTTATTGTGCGTAGGTCATTTTGTCTTCCAAGGTGGCAGCCTTTGTCTTTGCTGGAAATGTATTTTGACAATGTAATGTGTATCAAGGAACAAGTTTGTGAAGTTATGTTTGTGAAATGGAAGTGGTTATGTTGATGGCATAATGTTTGAATGTTGCAACTTGTTACATGTTCAGTTTGTGAAATGGAGTTTGTGACAGCATTGGTTATGAGACATTACAGAAATCAAACATTTGTACAGAACATTTGAGAACATGATTTAAGTATTGGGCATCTACATATCTTAAACCCTGCCTGACTGTCTGGTAAAGAAAACTTTATTAAACCTGATCTGAATCTGCAAGCCTACATAAGCTGACATCAAATACATTCTGGATAGAGCAAACTAATAAAATTTCTGTTACACAATCAACACAACCATGTAACATCAAACCAAAATATAAATCAAAAAATATATCAAAAATAATGTACAAGATATAAATCAAAGCTGCAATACATTCTCATAGAAAAATTTAGTACTAGTATATAACAGAGACCTGAGCACATATTCTTGCTACCAGTTTTGATGAAACACTATAATTAAAACATGAGAAGCCTATTTTAAAAGAGAAAGACAACAGTGAATTGGACTACATATTGTTGCAACAGCCACATGCCAAACAAATTAGCGCTTAGTTCAAAAGTATTTAGTTCATGCCAGATAGCCAGCAACTCATCATGCTAATTTCCACTTGGCAGCAACCCGGTCATAATATTTGGAGTGTCTTCATGATATACTCTCTTACATTCTCAAGAGATGTCAATATTGTCCGTGTCAACTTGATCTTCCTCCTCTCTACCACCGCAAGTGATTTCACAACCTTCTTGAATTCATCTCGTGTGCCAAAAAGCATCTCTAGAGCAATGGTAGGAGTGTATATGTCTGAACTATTGAATACATGTGGTCTCTTTCCCGATGTACCTTCTCCATCCGACAGTGGCATCTCATGAAAATCTGCTCCAGTAGTCACCTGGTCATCCTCAGACTTATCTCCTTCACTTAGGCCTTCTATGTTCATGCTTGGTACAATAGCAGTGGTCGGTCGGTCTCCGGTATCGTCACCCAGTTCCAGCACCTCTTCTTCATCATACTCATACTCACTCTCAACAAAAATATCATCATCAACATCCAATTCTCCCCCATCAACAGCCAATTCATCCTCAATATCATTACCATCATTCTGAAATCCGTCACCATCCTCAACAGCCAATCGATCACCCAATTCAGCCCCCTCCACATCATGAAATTCATCACCCTCCACACCCTATGATCAAGTAACCCCCCCTCCAAATCACCAACTCCAGTCCCCTCATTGTTGTTCCCTTGACCATCTAGTCCATTCTCTACTCCATCTTCATCATCGTCATTAGATCCAGATTCACCATTATTCTTACTCTCGATCTCAACAACAAATATGTGTAGTATCCTTGATTGGATGCACCTTGCAGCAGCCTCCCTTAGATGTTCCACGTCCTCGATCTCCTTGAAAGTATTGTCTTCTTCCAGAAAATAGCTCACTTGATCTCCAGAATTACCCCCACTTCTCAACAGCCACGACAGGAAGCAAAAGTCCGAATCCTTGATGTTGCTCGCTTGCTATGAACGCACTCCTGACTGGATTCTCGAAGTCTAGGGTTCATATGGATTCAAACTGGAGCTTTGTTAAGCAGATATGGTGATTGTGTCAATTTTGTCTTCGATTTGATAAGGGGAAATAAGATTTCGATCGCCTTGGTAAAACTAGGGTTCGATATCAGCCCAATTTTTTGTGTTGAGGCAGTGAAAGATATCGTGTTTTCAAGTGGCAATTTCGCAAGTGTGCTCACGCGGCCCGGTTTAGCTGCTAATGGTACAAAATGGCCTCATACTCAGCCCATATGCCCTGTAATGGCCTAAAATCATAATAGTGTTTTGTAATGGCCTAAAACCGGAAATACCGCCTTGTTATGGCCTAAAAAAACTTTTAACTCTTGTTTGATTTGAGCCCCTACACACATTTATTAACATATGAGTGCCAATGTAAAAAAAAACTACTCGAGCTTTATTCGAGCCTCGAGCCGAGCTCGAATTCGACTTTTTTATGTCGAGCTGGAGCCGAGCTCAATTTTTTAAAGCTCGAGCCGAGCCGAACTTTTACTTAATCGAGCCGAGCCGAGTCATCCCTATGCAGAAAAATCACATAGATTTATACTTCCTCGGTTTTTAAATAATTGTAATACTTTTATTTTTGGCTTGCTTGGAAATAATTGTAACATTACCTATTTTTGATAAGTTTTTCCAATTCATATTACTTTTCAATTTCTTTTTCTCCCATCTACTTAAATCTTCACCACTTATTTTCTCATTTCTTAAAACCCACATTATTCTTCAAGTTTCCAATTATAGAAATGGAGGAAGTATATGAAAGAGGCTGACTTTCAAAATTGACTATTTGTCTCCTTGTTAGAGATGTTCAGAAATGTCTTCAATCGAGTAACTCGTTGGTAGAATAAATGGATCGACTTGGAAAAGGGAAAGATTTGGACAAATACGTTTTGTATAATAAATTAGCGGTTATATGAACTCAATTTTAGTTAGGGGCACACACATTTTTATGTAAAATATCATATATACCCTTAATTAAAAAATAGGGATTGGGGCACTCTAACAATTATGAAGGATTATGGGCACACAATAAAAAACGGGATTGTGGCACTCACTTTAAGGATTTGGGGCACACAAATTTACAAATTCTTTATTCTTCCCTCCCTCTCTTCCTTTTTCTTCCTCGTTGAAACAGAACAAATCACAAAACCCAAAACCCTACTTTTCTTAAGTATTTTTATATTCATATACTCCATGGATATAAACGAGCAAGACGAGAAGCAATACCGAGATGAAGATATAGAGGAAGAACATAACAAAATATATTAATATATATGATTTAAAAAAATTGCAAACAAAGAAAAAAAAAAAGTATGGCCGGCCATTAATGGCCGGGCCCATATAAGAACCTAAAGCCACTAGTGGCCGTTCATACAACATAGCAAACGTCCAGCTCTGGACGTTTGCTAAGGAACGGCCATAGATGTCCATGGCCGTTCAGCGTAAAGGAGCAGAATAAAAAAAAAAAGGAGGAACGTCGTTCCTCCCATGTCCCGGCCGGCCACTACTCAAACCCAACGTCCAATACTGGACGTTCCTTTCAGTCCAGGCCGGCCATCTCTACTTGACAGATTTGGTTTCTTCTCTTCGGCCTTCTTCTCGTTCTCGTGTTTTTCGTGCTTTTTCTCTTTCAAATTTTATGTGCCCTCCCCCGATGTGTTGTGTTGTGTGTGTTAAAAAAGATAGACCTGGACTAAAATAATAAAGACCCGGACTCCAAATTCTATTACATATATGGGTTAAAAGGGTAGAATAGGTATTTTGGCCTTATGCTCGCTGCCCAGTTGCTTATTTCACATCTGTAGGCTTAAGATTCATTTTTGCAGTTCTAATATTTTGGATTTTCAGATACGGTCTCTTCGCGATCCTCACCCATTGATCCAAAAAAGTAGTTCTTCGAAATGTCCGTCGCCTCCATCAAAGCACCCATGTTATAACTGTAGTGTTGGATAATTCTGTACATGGATTGTTTCCTGTTCCTGTTGGTGCACAGGTGTCTTTCCTTTCTGAACTCTGACTTGCATTTCCTTACAAATATGAGCTTGTAATGAACAACATCTTTTCAGAGTTTGTTACTAACCTCATGTTATTTGTCTTCTTGGTCTTACTCTTTTAGTGTCTACATCAATCAGCATTATACTTTGGTGGAATTAATATATTTTAATGGATTTCCTTTTTAAAATTGGTAGTTCATTTAATGGTGTCTTATCTATAGTTACTTTTGCAGTAATGGTTTTTAGTTCCGACTTCCGAATACTTTGGTTTGAAATTGCATTTCTTTAGTATTTCAGTGATTTTATTATATTTGACGTTTCAGATTGTACAACTAACAACTTCGGGCAATTTTGATGAAGCATTGGCTTTGTGCAAATTACTCCCTCCAGAAGACTCAAACCTTCAAGCTGCAAAGGAACAATCAATTCATATCCGGTAATCTTATCCTTTTCTCTACACGTATAGTTCGTGGACAGTGTGTGTCAAATTTTCATTTCACCAGGGATCCGCCATGATTGAATGAACGATTAAATCTGACAATTTTTTGGCTCAATCCTAGCAGGGATGTGAATACAATTCCAATATGCATTCGCTTAATTCGAAAATCGATAGAATAACTTCCAAGGCACCTCAAGGATCGGATGCTTCTGAAAATTACAGGCTTCAAAAGTTCAAACAAAGTACTTCACCGAAAAATGGTGGCTTCTATTCCTGGATATCGCCTGAAAGGTCTGCTATAGATGTATCTGTAAATGACAATAGACGTGATTATAGAATGAGGTCGAGGCCTGGTGTTGAAGATATGAGTGTGAGTCCTGCTCCAAACAATTGTCATCAGCAATTTATGGGGCCCAAGGGTGGAACAAGAGTTTAATTTCCGTAAGCATGGCGAAGTGAGCAGAAAGAATTTGCTATAGAAAATGATTCCTTCAATCCGAACATGAGAGGAATTGCATATCACCATTCTGCAGACAAAAATGCGGGCCAGCCAGAATTCCAAGGTCTATATTAGTCAATATATGTTCCTGGCTGTGAATTTTTCCTTCTGTGACTAATATCAAGTGCTTTTATTATGTTATCCAGGTTGGAAAAGTTTTTCCTACGAGGAGCATAACTAATTAAAATCCAGTTGAGATTCTTTACAAGAGTGACGACAATGTAGGCTACAGTCCATATGATATATCACGAACCCGCATTCATCGTTTTTACCTTCATGTTAATTCATGATGGTTCTGATAATATTTACTTTACATCTTTTCTTATTCATAGGCTGCTTCAAAAAGAGCTTGGAACGGAGCTCCGATGCACCCACATATGAAGAAACCTACGGTGGCGATCCATCCTACAGGGATTTCTCCAGTGACAGGGTTTGACAGCTAATCGTTCTTTCTGACATTCTTATCTGCAAAAATACCTTAGCCTTGCAAACCTCATATTGTATCAATATATCTTACGCTATCGTTATTATTCATTGAAAACTGGTTTCAGCATATTGCATCAAGATTCAGGCTGCTTTTTTGAATAGTTGAAGCATAAAATATTTTTTGTATTGCTTTAGGCTGCAAAGAGGCTTTTTTCAAGCAATGGGGATCTAAAGAATCAACTTCAAAAATTTCGCACAGATATAAATGTTGCAGGTAAGATCAGATTCTTGTATGTTCTTTACACACTCGTGAATTGCGCATCTCCATGTGCATTATTGCAAGAATTTATAAATCTTTTAATTCCGATAATCAGAGCTATAGAGAGTTGTGGCTTTAGTGCTATTCCTTGTGCTTACGTTAGTTGCTACTTTATTGAGTTAGAGGTGTGGTAGGCTTTTAAGCAGCCACTTAGCTATTATCTGATGACTTTACTGCCATAAATAAACCTGTATCCTATCATGTGTTTCCTTAGAGCAAATCTTGGTTGTATATTGATGGATTGTAGCTCAAATATTCTGGGTTTGATTGGCAGAAGGTGCAACTAGCATATAGATTTTTTCGATTGCTCACCATGCAGCTAATGTAGCTCTGTTGCTATAAAACGAGTTACGGGATTGCACAGCACTCTTTTTAACCTTTTTTTTTTTATATATTGCTTACTTTACCTTTTCTTATATTTATATCATGTTTACTTTTAAAGAATTTATGAGTGTCAAGGATTTCTTCTCATAGTATTTTTGCTTCTTTCTCTATTACATGTGATTAATTGTGTTGATGTGCCTTTTGGGTGTGCTTCTGGAGTCCGATACCAGTATACCACCCTATCTCAAAAAATATGGCTTGATTATTTTTTTATGTTAACCAACTAAACATTGTATCATTTGATATCATGTGATCATTTTCATTTTTAGGACAGTTGAGAATTCTCTGTTTTTATTGTTATTGTTATAGTATTTTTCTTTGGGGTTTTTTAACTGATATAAAAAAAATAATAAACAAATAATAAAAAAACTATAAAATGTGACTTTTTTATCCTAGAAGTTAGCCCTAATCCAGTGCTGTAACGCTGCATGTTTTGTTAGGATGGCTTGAAGATGCAGCATACTTTGCTGCAGTCAACAAGACACTTTGAATACACTCAGTTGGTATGATTGGCCAGAATCATTGAAAAATCGCCATCTTCTAGCTATGGAAGAAATTTTCCAAAGCAAAAGGGAATTTGTACGATATTTGGTCCCTCCTCCTTATTATAGTGCTTCGCTTTTTTTTAGTTGAAGGAAGATTGTGTGTCTTTTGAATCATTCTTCTCCTATGCAGATAGATACATTCGTTGCTCGGCAATTTTTTGTTCCAACGTCAATGGCAAAAAGTACATGATTATGCAAACGCAAAAGGAATTTCTATAATGGAAGATATGCCAAATTAGAGGATTAATACATATGATCCGAGGGGAAAAAATTATGAAAATAAGAGCAAAATTAATTTAAATAATTCAAATGTTAGGTACCATTTACAAGGAAATATCCAACAGAAAACTATAATAGGACTATATGAAAAGACAGTCCAACTTCAGATGCATAAGTTGATTTAGTGACATTCGACAGTTGTTAACGCTAAATAGATTCCTTTGTCTGAGCTCTCTGTTTTGCTTGGGATTTGCACAAGACTCACCTGTCGACAAAACAACACACTTGCAAATCTGTAAAATTTCTATTCTTTTGCATTTATGTTTTAATTCTGCGGTGAGCTGATGGATATATTGTAACAATATTTGTATGGGTTTATCAAATTTTGAATTTCTCTTAAAATTTTGAAGGACCCTTGAGTACCATCAGAAGTCCGGTACTATTCCTCTGGAGCTTGGGAATCTTTCTAGAATAGAATGACTGTAAGTAATTGTGTTACTTCTTTATCCTTTTATGAGAATGGCTCAGCATTTCTGTGTTCATAAGGTTTTTAGTGTTGTTTTAATTGTTAAGTTTTACTGTCTGCCCCTACTTTTGGAAAAAAAAGTGTCATCTGAAACCATTGTGCATTGTGCAGAGATTTTAATAGAATGTAAGTTCCTTATCTTTCTTTATATTTTTATTTTTTTATTTTCTTTTCCCTAAAATATTTATTCAGCTTTTCTAATTGGGAATTATATCAGGATTTACATTTGCAGAAGTGAGTTCTGTTTGTGCCAGCATGGGTAAAGTTGCATGCTGCCGCTTCTCATCAGATGGGAATATAAAGATGGTTGGAAGTTTTGATTTTTAACTTGAGAATTTGATTGGGTTGCTTGAAATCGACTCCATTCATGATCCGTTCTAATAATATTCGTTTGTAGTACAATTTGCAAACATGTAACATTTGGTTGTATGTTCTTTTAATTATCATTATATTTTATTTTGCCCTGATATATTATCATTTATTTTAAATATCTAACAATGTTTTTTTTACTTAATTTAAAAAAATTAATTAAATTTTATACTTTTTTTTAAAATTTTTTCATTAGATTATATTTTTATTTTATTTTTTTTTGCGTAGCATATTTTTTTTTTTTTTTTTTTTTTTTTTTTTTTTATTTGACAACCAATTATATTTTTATTTCATTAGCATATTTTTTTATTTCATTAAATATCTAACAACCAATTATATTTTTATTTTATTTGATATTGATTGTTAAATTTTATTTTGTATATTTATTTTCTATTACATTTTGCATCTTAATATCCAGATCTCGCCGGTCTGCCCCTGCTCTCTTCTGCGTACCAGCGAACCTCCACCATATAGGGCTTTAGGTCGTCCATCATTCTTCACATCCTGCCCACATTTTAGTAAAGGATTTGTGGGTCGTAGAAATTTTGATTTCGTTCTTGGAAAACCTCATCGGAAATTGTCCCACCACCGCTCTCCCAAATTCCTCTTCTTCGCCAACGCCCGCTTACTCTGCTCTCCACTTGCCCGTCTTGAGATAATGATTCTAAAATCTTTCTTCCCTTTCGATTCCTTTCAGAAGTCATTGGTTGGAAACTTCCCTTCGATAAGATATTTGATTGCTTGCTCCGTAGTTGACACTTTCTATCATTTTTATGTACTAATATTCTTTAATTCCTTTCTTTTTCTCTTTTCTTTCATAAAGTTTTGTTCTTTTTCATTTTTTGGGTTTTGCAGCAAGTTTATACTGATATCTTTAAACATTTGTTATTTTTAGTTTATAGTGGAGATTTAAGAGGAAAATGCTGTATATTTTGCTAAATATAATAGCACAATTAAAAATTGGTAGTATTCGAATTTTATTTTACTTTTTCTTTACAACATTATTATTTACGGAAATAAGTTAAGTTAATAGGTTTTGTCAATTGCATACAATGCACCATTGATAACCTCTTGTTCTATTGAGTACATTATATGCTTTCTTATGTATAAGGATTACTTTGTTGTTCATGTGCAACAGTTTACATGTTTGTTGTTGAATCTGTTGTTGGTGGAATCTTTTTTCCCCTCTGTTTGTATATACATGTCTTTTTTATTGTATTAATGATTGCGACTTAAGTGCAGAGTAACTACATAAAAGTTTATTGGGAGTCTTATGGATGTATTTATGATTTGTGCAGGTTTTACAACATTGCTGATCCCAAAAATGGGATGCTGAAGAAGGGGAGAGAAATTCTCTTAACTGGGTGTCATCTTCGAATTGCTTCTGGGAGTTCATTTTGTGCTCGCCTTTTACCAACTGAATATTTTGCCGTATTGCTGGGCGAGGTAGCTATTATTTCTGCCTTCTCTCAAATCAGTTTTAGCTATGATTCTCTTATGTACCAAAACGACTAAAATTAGTCACTTGATCATTCGCAAGTTTATCTCTATTGTATAAAATTCACAAGAATTTAGTTTTTGACTAGGGTAGCCAGCGGGAATTATATGCATTGCAATTGGCAGCTTTCTAAGGCAAATGTCTCACTACATTCAGTTATTTTTTATGTAGGCTGAAGATTCGTTTTCTTTAATTAATTTTGATCATCATAACATTCAGTTATGATGATGCCATGCTTATCGGAGCACATTTTTGATCAGATTCGTTTTCTTTAATTTCTCTTGATGCAGTAAAGGGAGGAGCTTCTTATTCAGTGTATGCAAGGTATTATTACCTTATGGTTCATCAGTTCTGTTACATTTATTGTCTGGATTTAGATTATGATGGGGCATTGTGATCAACTTGAAACTTGATCACTTGCACCTAAATGACATTCTAAAAGCAGTTAATGGTTAATGGTTGTTTTTCTAACTAAAAAATATACAACATAATATATTAGTAATGCATTCCAAATGATCATTTTTGCTTATTATGTGTCATTGACAAACCTGATTTGTTATAGCATAACAATCTATATCATCAGATAATGCCCCATGGTACTGTATTTCTTGGCAGCTGTGTTTGATGTAATATTTTGTTGCAAGGCCGAGGAAGTTATGAAGATCTTACTGAAATGCTCCGTTTAATTGCAGATCTTGTGAAGGCAAGCATTTATGCTGATAATCCTGAGTGGAGGTGTATATGCTCTTCAATTATGTCAATACTGGTACCTTCAATTTCTTTATGCATCCTCATAATTAACCATGTGTAGCTGATATATTTTTCCGTTTGCAGTATTGATGAGCAAGTTGCTAAAGATATACGGCTGATAGATGCTATAGCTGAGAAACAAGCTCAAATATTTTCTGAAGAATGCAAATTGTTTCCTGCAGATGTGCAGATCCAATCAATTTATCATTGTAAGCAATTCTTCTTCTTTTTTTCCTTTCTTTTTTTTTTTTTTTTTGTTGATTCTTTGTGTTGTAGTTGCAAAAACTTTACTCATTATCTCATAGAACCGGATATCAAGACAGACTTGTTCTTGTTTGCTATCCTTTTGAGTTGTTTATACTCTATGTATTCTGTAGTTAGGTTTATGTTACAAGATAAATTTCTATGTCATTTCGTTAATTCTGCCTTTCTTATTCAGCTTTACTGAAATTATGGCTTATGGTTATGGATGGGTTGGTGTTTATTTGTGTAGCTTTACATCTGATGTTAAGCTGAAGAGCATCTCGATTATTGGTGGACTGGTGCTGATGGAACAAGTCCTGCAAAGATGAGAGTGTGAGTTCTAATAATTGACAATTTGTGATATTAGTTGTATCATGCCATGTTTAAGGTCATTATTTTGCTATACTGGATTTTGATTAACTTTGATTTCTTCGATTATGTGTTGCTTTGTTCTTATCGAATAATATGCAAAATCCAGATTCATCAATCGGGCTGGTATTGGTTTTTCAGATGGTCAAAGCATGATGCCTGTTCAGGTGTGCTGACTTTCTTTTATTTTCAGTGTGTTTTATGTAGTAAAATTTTTCATTGTAAGTTGATTGACTTATTTGATCATCTTAGGAGTGGGACTTCGTTGAAAATTTGCAAGGAGTTCTGGAATACCAACCAAGGTGAATTTTACTTGCAATCTATAAACAAGGCTTTAAAATGATATCAGTGTTAATCTTAAAGTACTCTCACTATTTTAATGGTATACTTAATATTATAGGTATTCAAGATTCCAAAACTCGGGGAACATTACTCTGCATTTCCCATATGATTTTAGTGGTGATACAAATCCTCTCCATTCTCTTATTTCTCCATCCACTTGCTAGAGCATGCAAAGCAGGGTGATTTTATTATGTGAATTTATTATTCTACAGTGGTTTTTGATATATATTTTTTTTTAATCCTCATAAGCCGTAAAGGCAGTTATACTGAAATCACTATCTTTTTCTTCAGTAACATTTGATTAGTGGCATATCATTATCGGGGGCAGGGAGAGGAATTTAATTTTTTGTGCATAACATGCGGCGCAAATTGTTCTTTTCTCTAATATAGTAATATATATATATTTATAGAACTCAGCCATTCATTTAACTTGGCCTGTTTACAATATACGCACAACCACACTCCCTGGCACATCATGCCCCTTTCGACACCCATCTCAAAACCTCAATCATTTATCTCATGGATAATTAATGTTCTTGTTTGTTTGTTTGTTTTGCCGTGTCACTGTCGAGCTTCTTTTCATCATGTTGAAATGTTCTTTCCGAGATATAGGATTGTTGTGATTGAGCCTCTATCTGGTTATCTAAAGTTATGTCAATGTATCTAAATAAGTAATGCTATATGCCATTAACAACTATGGTTGGATGGATTATGAATTGGCAAAGCTGGTATGATAATGCACAACAAAATGTGGAGATAGGTAGCAAAATGCTTCTAACCATACCTGAAGTAGTTTCTTGATTCAATATATTTCATTTCTCATTTTTTTTTGGAATTAAGAGATGAACTGTTATCGCCATTCCTTTCATTGTTTGCAATGGAGACTATAGATTATTATTCTTGTTGCTTAATTTAGCCAGTTTTGATTTCATATTAGCATATGTTTTTTTGAAATTTTTATTACACATCTTTCATGTTTGGTTTTCCTGCGTTGCGTTTAGTTTTGAGGTTAATCTTATATTGCAAAAGAAAGGGTTTTTGATCATTTTCGCTCTTTTGAAAATTCATGTCCTCTGCTGTGTTATGTAGTTTAAAAGTTTAGATGTCCTTGTTTTGATCATACGTCATTAATTTGTTATTTTCGGATTTGTTCATCTTTGTTCTAGGTTTTCTATTTTGATTGGCATTTTCAATTGATGTTTTAAATTTATTTGTTTTTTGGTTTGAGAATCATTTAGTCTAATTTGACCGTAGGTTTGCTCTCCCCCATTTTTCGCCTTTTCCATTCCTGTATTGTAGGCCTTCTCCCATCTGTGTGATTAACTCATCGAATTGCCTGATGAAGCATAGGGTGTACGAGATCGTCGTTATAGTACGTGGTTTTTGTCAATCTGTGGTTTTATTTTATGGTTCCAGAATTAGATGCCTTTCAGCATTGTCGTTATGTTTGCTATCTACATCAGTAATTCTATACTATCACTTCTCTCCCCATAGATGTGCAATCAGCTTGATGATATTGCTGAGTTCATAATATTTTCAATTTATGGCATTGTCAAATATCTTTCATGCATGATTTGTGGCCTCCTTCAGAAAACATTATCATAAATAAACCCAATGAGATTCATTAATGGTTTTCATCACATGTAACTGTTTGGGTGTAGAAATTCTCAAACAGGTATTCCTTGACATGCTTAACTTTGTTATTTGCATTCTTAGGCTTCATTGGGCTCAAGTTTTGTTGATTTTGTTATAAGCAACCATATTCTATCATTCTTTGAGCACTGGTGTAATTTTATATTTGCTGTTCTTTTGAACTCCATTTGAATCTAACGAGTGGTCCTTGTGTGCAGGTATTTGGTCGTAGCAAACATGCTAATGGAATCTGAGGTCAATCCTTTTGATAGTGAAGAGGCAAAGCCGTATGTCTGATGAACTTGTGACATTTAATTATTGCTTTTAGTCTTTAAGTATGATTATAACTGTACCTCAACCTCATTGCAGCGTATCAAAGGAATGAGATTTTGGAGTTTGAAAAAATTCTTAAGGTATTTGATGGCCTTATGTATGAAACCGTGTTATTTGTATTGTTTGAAAACTTCCCTGTATGTTTGTGGTCTTAATAATTTGGTCTCATTGAATGCTGCTAACAGGAGAACAATAATGGATGATCCATTTATTCGAAATTACATTGAAGATCTTCTGAAGAATGTGAGAACGCAAGTGGTACTTAACTCATCAAGCCTTATACAAGGATTCGGATTCCGTTTATATCAAAGGTGAGAAGGACAAGTTTGATAGGTCCTATTTCTAGGGTCATTGTGGGTAATCAGGGTAGTGGTCCATAGAATTACCCTTCATGTCCGGTTGAATTTATACTCTTCTGAGTTCACATGATTGATTTTTACCAATTTTGAAGGCAAATTGGACCATAAAATCAATCATGGCAGCCTAATTGACAAACCATTGCTTGATCTATAGAGCAACATGAATTTTGCCAAAAATCAAATAACATAATGCAACTTGCAGGAGCTTAATGCCCGAGAGAAAAAGATGTTGGGGAGCTGTTGGTATCCCTTATATTAGATAACCGGATTCACGGGCATATTGACCAAGTGAATTGGCTCTTGGAGTGTGGCGACAAGTCAAAGGAAATGAAGAAGTACACTGCAGTAGACAAATGGAACACCCAGCTCAAGTCCTTGTACCAAACTGTAACCAACCGTGTGTACTGAGCTTGATATTCTCTTTGATTCTGATTTTTGGGACTTTGGGAAAATTGTTTATGGTCTGAACATAATTGTGCCATCGTGTCAAATCACTGGCCCTTTTTGTTGTCTTTTGAGAATTATATGAAAAAGTTTTCATGTTGTAGAATGTCTTTGTGCATCAGTCTGGAAATGGTAAAGTATTTGAATCATTTAAAAGGTATTTCCGGTGGTGCAAATTGGGTTTGATTATTTGCATATTTAATAGAAATTTCGACTCATTTAGGATGCTTGCGGATTGATGGGGCATACAAATTTAGGAACAGAAGACTCTAACCATGTTGGGCATTGGCAATGCAACAAGTGGGGAATGACAATGGGTGTTGGGGGCCTATCTTATGCCACCCACCTTAAATGGTTCCAAAGAAGTGGCGCTCAGCACTGATTGCTATGGGCTGGGCCGCTTGAGTTAAACAATGTTAACAACTGTTGGGATTTTTTTTTTCCTGAACACATGCAAATTAGGAAATGAGTGGTGGAGACCCATGACACACAAATTATAATGTGAGAAAGGGGAGGGATAGGGGTCGTGTGGGGAATCAGACACCCAACATTTAGGTTGAGAATCTAGGAACTTTACCAAATGAGCCAAGTTCACATTTCCAACTATTGGAGAAATTGAAATTATGCCTTAACACTCCTACACCCCCTCAATAATAATAATAATAATAATAATTTATTTATTTATTTATTTAAAAAGTAAATTAATCACAAGCCACCCCATAGAAAAAGTGAGGAACAGGTGGTTGATGCTCTATTTTTTGGTAAACAAGGAATCACAACCGACCTCCATAATATGAAGGGAGAGATAAGGGTTCCTTGGTGGGGATATCGAACCCTGCAAAATCCATGACCCGACCTGACTTTAGGCTAGAGTTGGTTCGATTTAGGGTTAGGCCTAAACATATTGCGAATCTTAGGGGTTGACTCTGAGTCGGTTCTTACATTACCCAAAAACCGGCTTGAGTTCGGGTTTGATTCGGTTCTCCGGGACCTATTGTCATTTTTAATTGTAATTGGTAAAGGATTAACCATTATGTCAAATCTTAATTACTCGAGCTTTTTGTGTCTGCAGAATTTTGCTTTGATAGAGACAACCCTCAATGTCCACCAAATCCTCGAGGAATTAGTTTTGGATCCAATGCAGCGTGGAGATACTAGATAATACAGGTTAATCCCGTCATTTATTCACCATTTTATAAATATAAAAAAGCGACATGCGCTTACCTAAGCCACATGCGCTTACCTATAATTCTTTCTTTCCCCACGGGCGGCTGTACGGCCTCAATACGCTGTGCTGAAATAAATCAAAGGAACAATTGTGCCTGAATAATTTTAGATGTTTATACTCTTTGCCTTAAATTCTCCAAGTTTATTTCTTCTTTCCACCGCCCCTGACGTCCGCCCCTCTCCCGGGATTCGCAGCGCCCCGCCGGCCTCTTTCCTCCACTTTTGGGTTTTAATTTCACAATGTGATTTGCTATTCGATTTGCATCTGTATTAGGGCTTTTGTATTACCAATTTCTATTTTCTAACTAATTCGAGCTTTCGGATTTGCTTGCGAATTCACCCGCTAACCAGGCCTCTCGATTTTGGATTTGCAGAGGCAATCGCTGGCCGCCCGCGTCGCCTCCCTGAGTGGAGAAGAAGAAGCAACGGGTTTTAATAGTCGATTGTTTTTTTTACCTGTTTCCTTCAAACCTGCCCATGTAAAGAAAGTTAGTGATTACCAGGTTGCCGCCGCACCGCCATCCCTCCATTTCCTCAGGGACACTAAAGCATACTTGTTGGGGCCATATGGAATAATGGGCCGCGAAAGAGCTATTGGGCCATAAGACATGGGCCGGAAGAAAGAGGAAGTCCAAAAAGAAGATGGGCTCGAGATTGGTAAGGCCGAAAGTACATAGTAAACCGAAGGGAGGAAATCGAAGCTGATGAAGATTTCGGCCGAAATGGGAAGAAACAGCCGAAACCCAAGCAATCGAATTAAAGAGAGAAAGAATTCGGCTCAGAGGAGTTAGCCGGAGAGCGGTTATTCCAGCTCTGGCTATAAATAGGGGTCGACGCACTCAAAATCAGAGAGATCAATCCAACCCCCAAATTACTTTTATCAATTTTAATTCCTTGTTATCTTTACTGCTTTCTTTACAGCTTTCCTTTACAGCTTTCCTTAGAATCTAGCCTAGTTTGTAGCGGTTACCATTTCCAAATCCACCGTTGCTCCTTAGCAGCTGGTAGTTTGGTTCTCTGTTTTTGGTGAATTCCGCCGTTGTTTCTTAACAACAGGCAGATTCTCCGTTGTATCGTGTTATTGTTGATCAATTCAAGGAAGATTCATTCAATTGTGGGCGCATTATTGTTAATCCGAACCCGTAATCGGTTTGATCCTTTTCCGATAGCCTCCCTTGAGGAGAAAAAGGTCCTTGGCTACACCCGAGCCAAACAGTGGCACGCCCAGTGGGACGCAAAATGGCGTTTGAACAAGCAACTCCAGCAGCAAACACGGCGGCAAGGACTGATTTGCCGCCGATTCAGGAAGAGCGCGCACCAGAAGCCGGAGAATTCCCCCCAGGGTTCCCCGGACCATCACATTTCCATAATCAGGAGTTTTCGAACGATGATTTAACCCCGCGATTTCGAGATCAGGTTCAATTTATGGTGGAGGCGGCGGTTACCAACTCGGTTCGCCAAATCGAAGGAAATATCCTGGCAGCGATGCCAGCCATGTTTAGAGCCGAAATCGCAAGGAGTATGTATCCGATGGGAGCGCAGCAAGCTCCAGTGGCGCAGAATCCACCGCAAAATCCTCACAATTTTCAGCAGCAGGCCTTTAGGCCGCCAGGAGGGCATGGAGCTCGGCCTTTTGTTCCTCCGCAGCAGAGGTACGATCAGCAACAGAATCAACCGCCTCAACCAGCTGCTCAACCGCCTGCTCCAGTGGTTCAACAACAATATGCACCACCACAGCAGAATCCTCCACAACTGGTTGACAGAGAGCTGATTGCTGAGATTATTCGCACACAGTTTGGGAATCTCATCGGCCAGGAGAATAGGCCGATGTATCGGAAACCTTATCCAGATTACATCAAGGAGCAGTATCCACTGCCTAGAGGGGTGAAGGTTCCAGATTTTAACACTTTTTCTGGAGAAGTCGGCCGCTCTACCATCGAGCATATCGGCCGATTTACAGCTCAATGTACCAGAATCGCGCAAAATGATTTTCACAAGCTGATATTGTTCAGTTTGTCATTAACTGACCCAGCATTCGAGTGGTACATTAACTTGCCAGCGGGATCGGTCAATACTTGGGCCGAAATGGAGCGGTTATTCCATGACCGATTCTATAATACTAGTCCGGAAGTCTCGGTAGTTGATTTGACGTCAACCAAGCAGAAGGCGTCTGAGTCGGTCACTGAATTCATTGAGAGATTTTATGCAGTGAAGGCTCAGGTGAAGACAATGCTGCCTGAGCATGAATATATTCAAATCTTAAAGCAGAATTTGAAGTTTGCCATCAAGGACAGATTGATGGTAACAAGACCGAGGACGGTAGCCGAATTGACGGCTGAAGCGATAAGGATGGAGACATATCTGGCGGAACAGGCGGCTTTCAAATCAAGCCGAAGTCAAAGCGGAAGGTCACAACCTATCCAGTCAGCTGCCTCATTTGCTGAATCTCTGGATAGATGTGAAATTCAGGAAGAGTACAATGCGGAAGACGTTCCTGCATTAGCCGAGGTCGCAAGGGCAGAGTTAATCATAAAAAAGCCTATGACTTGTCCAGCACTTCGGCCAGCCAGAGGCAAGGAGAAAGAAGGAGGAGATGAATCTCAAAGGTTTTACTCTTTCGACTTGTCACAAATGGACGAAATATTTGATTATTGCCAGAAGAACGGATTGCTAGAGTTTAAAAGAAACCATCCACAGCCTACCAAGGATCAGCTGGAGGCCGGATGGTGCAGATTCCACGGATCAGCCACTCATTCCACGGCCATTTGTGGGCATTTTAGGAAGCTGATTCAGAAACATGTCGATGATGGGAAGCTGAAGTTCCCAGAAAGGCTTATGGCAGTCGATAAAAATCCGTTCCCAGCTGCCAACATGGTGATGGTGCAGCCCAACCAGAATAAATCGGTGCATGACCGATTGGGGGATCAAACATCATCCAGCAAGAGCTCTGTGCACGATCGGCTTGGGGATCAGCCATCGGCTCAGAAGTCAGGAGTATGGAAAAGGCTATGATCTCCGAAGGGAAAAGAGAAAGTTACAGATGTTTTTGACCGATTGGGGAATTATGAGGTGAAAGAGTGGATCAAGCAATCGGAGAGACATCAGGAGATCGAGGTCGGAGATAAGAGTGAGAGACCAACGTTGAAAATCATAACCAACGGATGGGACTCAGAGATGAAGTTAACAGCCGATAAACAGAATGGAAAGACTGTGATACAGATCACAGTCCCTGAAGAAGCTGTTAGCCCCGAAATGAAAAAGCTTAGAAGGCCACCAGCAAATACTCAGGTAGGCCGATGGGTCCGAAACTCTCCAGAAAGAAGGCATTTCGATCAACGCCGACATGACCATTCAGCTTGGAGGGCAGAGGAGAGGAAAGTCCCAAAAGGAAAGGGATCATATCGTACTTTCAAGCGAAGAATGCAACGGCTTAAAGCAGCTGCTGCTTCTGAGCAAGAGGAGTATGATATGATGCATATGGAAGAGGACTTCCCTGATGACTGTTCGTTCTCGGGAGGACGAATACTCAATAGGGTATTTTCAGCTCGTTTGAAATCCGAATCAAAAGAAGAGAGGAAGCCGAAAGAAGGACAGGATCGGCTGAAGAACAAAACTGAATTTCGGCCAAAAGTAATACAGCCGAAAGTTGAAAGTGAGCAGCCGAAATCGAAAGAGGAATGGAAGCCTAGACCAGTCCGAACCAGGGAGTGGAAACCGAAGACAACTATCATTCCGAATAGTGATACACCCCCTGTTGGGCAATTTAAGTTTGATTTCGGATCTAGCGCGAATATGGTGACGGTAACCACCGAAGAGAAAGAGGAGTACTGGTCGGATTCCGAACCAGCTGTGGTTTTCTGTCAAAAGGATGGAGAATACTATGGTGATGAAGAGCCCATAGTGAATTTTTGTTTCGATAAACTTGAGGTATTTCGGCCGGAAGCCGAAATAGAGAAATCTTTTGAGGAAGGATATAAGGCATTCGTTCCAGAAGCTCAACCAGGTACGATTTTGCCTCCAACTGCGCAAATGTCCCAGCATGTGAGGCCTTTATACGTTAAAGGTTGGGTCAATGGGAGACCACTCAGGAGAATGTTTATCGACGGTGAAGCCACAGTTAATATCATGCCACTATCCACGCTAACGAAGATAGGCCGTTCGAAGGAAGATTTACTCCCTACGAGAATGAAGGTAATGAGTTTTGTGGGGGCTCAAACTGCGGCCGAAGGATGTATACTGGTGGATGTAACGGTCGGAGCAATATCAATTCCGACCATGTTCTTCGTGGTGGATGCAGAAGTCCCGTATGCGGCCCTATTAGGCCGATGCTGGATTCATACATCCCGATGTTTGCCATCAACGCTTCACCAGAAAGTATGGTTCTGGAAAAAGGATGGCACAGTGGAAGAAGTAGATGGGGACCAACCTCCATTTCCAGTCAGCTCAGCCGGACGAATTGATGCGGTGTTATATGAAGAACCAATTCAACCATTCCTAGCAGTGGTAGGGGATCGGTACCCGCAGGTGATTGAGTGTGATTGGACAGATTTGGGGTTTGAAATCAGATACCAGGCCGATGAACGGCCAGTCGAAGAAGAAAGTAAATGATGGAGTCACAACCGAATCAAGCGACCGAGTTCGAATCGGCCGAACTCGGAGTTTCAGATGACAAAGAAGGATGGAGCGATTTAATAGACGCAATTCCAAAGCGAACGCCGGATTTCAAAGCTCAAGACCCCTTGAAGATGGTCAATGTTGGTACAGACGAACACCCGAGGGAGATCCCATTGAGTGCGAATCTTGATCAGCAGATGACAAGCCGATTCAAGGAGGTTCTAGTCGAATTCAAGGATTGTTTCGCATGGGACTATACAGAGATGCCAGGATTGGAGCGGTCGATTGTAGAGCACAGACTGCCTATTAAAGAAGGGTTCAGGCCGCATAAACAGCCGGCCAGGAGGGCAGCGCCCGAAATAGTCCCAAAAATAAAAGAAGAAATAGAGAAATTGTTAGCGGCCGGGTTTGTGAGGCCAGCTAAATATGTAGAATGGCTATCAAATATTGTTCCTGTAATAAAGAAGAATGGAAAATTGAGAGTTTGCATTGATTTCAGGAATCTTAATATAGCCACTCCAAAAGATGAGTATATGATGCCTATTGTTGACTTGTTGATTGATTCGGCCGCCAAACAGGGGATGCTATCTTTCATGGATGGATATTCAGGATACAACCAAATTTTTATGGCCGAAGAAGACATTCACAAGACTGCATTTCGATGCCCTGGCGCCATAGGGATATATGAATGGGTGGTGATGCCATTCGGACTGAAGAATGCAGGAGCTACATACCAGAGAGCCATGAACTATGTTTTCCATGACCTCATAGGGGATTGTGTTGAAGTCTATATTGATGATGTCATGGTCCGATCCAAAGATATCGAAAGCCACTTGAACGATTTGCGGAAGGTGTTCACGAGGATGAGGCTGCATGGAGTCAAGATGAATCCAGC
This sequence comes from Hygrophila difformis, assembly GCA_030278955.1. Taxonomy (NCBI): domain Eukaryota; kingdom Viridiplantae; phylum Streptophyta; class Magnoliopsida; order Lamiales; family Acanthaceae; genus Hygrophila; species Hygrophila difformis. The sequence continues at coordinate 24,059,296 of JAOANR010000001.1, read as the reverse complement.
TAAGTGTGCTTTCAGAGTACAGGCAGGAAATTTTCTCGGGTTCCTGGTACATAACAAAGGAATAGAAGTTGATGCGAACAAAACCAGGGCTATCCAAGAAGCCAAACCTCCACATGATAAGAAGAGTCTACAAAAGTTTCTTGGAAAAATCGGTTTTCTGAGACGATTCTTAGCAAATGCGGCTGGAAAGTCGAAACCACTAACCGATTTATTGAGGATAAAGAAGGAAGAGGAGTTCAAATGGGGAATCGACCAGCAGAAGGCCTTCGAACAATTGAAGCAGGATTTGATGAGTCCACCAGTGTTGGTTCCTCCAATTTTAGGACGGCCATTGAAGTTGTATATAGCAGCGGCCGAAGAATCTATTGGAGCATTACTGGCGCAGGAAGACGATGAAGGAAGGGATCGGGCGATCTACTATCTTAGCCGAATCCTAAGGGACGCCGAAGTAAGGTACTCGCCGATTCATAAACTATGTTTAAGCCTTTATCATGCATGCCAGAAATTAGAATATTATATCCAACCAAGGCAAGTGATAGTGGTAGCTTCGGTTGACATAGTTAAGATTATGATGAATGATCCGGTCAGTAGCCGAAGAATGGCCAAATGGGCCATGAAGTTAAATGCATACGATTTGAGATATCAACCTTTAAGGGCTATGAAAGGACAGATTGTAGCCGATTTTCTGGCTGATCATGTGATGCACCCGATAACCGATGACATCGATCATCAGGATCGGCCGAAAGAAGTTGGTGAGATAGGAATTGTATACTTGCAACCATGGGTAATGACATTTGATGGTTCTAAAGCCGCTTCAGGAGTTGGAGCAGGGTTTACCCTACAAACACCGGAGGGCAAGATATACAAATATTTCGTGCAACTGCCAGAGTCATATACGAACAACCAAGCCGAATATAAAGCGTTAATTTCGGGATTACAACGGTTGATAGAAGAAGGAGTCAGAGCAATCATTGTCAAAGGAGACTCGCAAGTAGTTGTTCAGCAATTATTAGGCGATTTTTCGGTTAAGAGTTCTCAGTTGATTAGGTTATATGAAGAAGCGGTTACTTTGTTAGAGGAATTTGATGAGGTGTACATTGAGTATATCCCAAGAGAAAAGAACGAAGTAGCCAATGAATTGGCTCAACATGCGGCTAAATATCGGTTGATGCCGATAGCAGGAAATGTAGAAGTGCGTTTGGCCGAAACAGAGAAGGCCGAATGGATAAAAAAGATAGCACAGATATTAGAAGATCCTTCGGAGGCTAATCCAGCCGAAAAACGGAAAGCGATGGACTACGTCATAATAGGAGGATTATTATTCAAGCGTGCTATTGATGGAATATTGCTCAGATGCGTTGGAGAAGAAGACGCTAGAAGGGTAATGGGAGAGGTTCATGAAGGAATATGTGGTGCGCATCGGGCAGGAAAGGCGATGAAGTGGAGTATTATTCGGCTGGGATATTATTGGCCGAACATGGGTCCTGATTGTGAAAAATATGCAAGAGGATGCACCGAATGTCAAAAGCATGGGCCGATTCAGAAGTTACCGGCCGAAGAATTACATATAATGATCAAACCATGGCCATTCAGAGGGTGGGCCATGGACATCATAGGAAAAGTTCATCCCTCTTCGTCGAAAAGACATGAGTTCGTGCTAGTGGCAACAGATTACTTCACAAAATGGGCCGAAGCTCAGGCGTATGTCAGCATTTCACAAGAGGAGGTGATTGAGTTCATTAAGAGACAGTTGATCTATAGATTCGGGATCCCACAGACGATTCTAACAGATAGAGGAACTGTATTTGTGGGAGAAAAGGTCAAGGCCTTTGCAGTCGAATACGGGATAAAAATTGTGCATTCGTCACCATATTACCCGCAAGGAAATGGACAAGCAGAGGCCACAAACAAACAGCTAATAGGAATCATAAAGAAAATGATTGAAGATCAACCAAGAAAATGGCACGAAAAGTTATCTGAAGCACTGTGGGCTTATCGAAATGCCAAAACCTCAGCTACTGGGTTCACACCATTTCGGCTGACTTATGGAATGGACGCAGTATTGCCAGCCGAAATAACAGTGCCGACTTTGAGAACAAGTCAGGCGGATTCAATGTCAGCCGAACAATATGATCGTGCGATGAAAGATGAGTTATTGGAGATAAATGCCAATCGGGTGCAGGCCTTTGAGAATTTGCAGAAAAATAAAGATATTGTGGCCGATTGGTACAATAAGCGAATTCGTCTTAAGCGATTTGAAGTTGGAGACTTAGTTTGGAAAGTTATATGGCCGCCTAAGCAGAAGGATGGCCGATTAGGTAAGTGGAGTCCCAATTGGGAGGGACCATTTATAGTTCATACAAGATTACCAAATGGAGCGTACGTTTTGGTGGACGAAAATGGTGAGCAGATGTCAAATCCAGTTAATGCAAGATACATGAAGAAATATTATCCATCAGTATGGGATCAAACATTAAGCGATACGAAAAAGTAAAGATTTTATTGCATGAACGAATAAGTACAAAGAAGGTGCTACTTCGGCCGAAAGCGGCGTCGATAGCCCGAAATTACAATATACAAGGGAAACGTCCTGGCCTAAAACGGCTAGAAAGAGGCAGAGGCAAGTGGGATCTGAAGTGGTAGATGGCCAACATTCATTCCCAAGCCCAGATTCTTCTAGCCGGCGGGAGAAGAGATGGCTGTGCCAAGAAAGCCAACTCCCAGACCAGGAAGAAGAAAATTTTAATCTGCTCCAGCAAGGATACCCCCTTCTTAGCATTGAAGATAGGGACGAAATTCGAGGGGTATGGCCTTTGGAGCTTAGAAAAATAATTCGGTCCCATAGAAAGGCGCGATTATTATTCGACCGCCCAAGACTTTGGGACCGATATTAGTAAGATTACGACGGGTCACAACAACAAGAGGGGATAGGGCAGAGCCCGAGTATGACCGTCGGAATACAGGTTGAGAAAAGTGTGAGAAGATCCCAATGTATATGAAGATAATAGTGAAAGGATTAGTTGAACTCGCGTTGCATATAAAAGGGGCTTTCGGCTTATAAGTAAAGGACCAACCGAAGAGCCAACGGGCCAAGGGGGCCAGGGAGGAGAAGGAATTAAAAGCATCGAGATGTTCATGACTGGTGTTTGCGAGATTATGGAACAAGAAGTGAAGAGGAGTTGGTATTTATAGAGAAAAATGGAGAGATGTCAGTTACAACAAAAAAAGGAAACGTAAAGAGAAAAGCATTGATTACGGAAGAAACGTTTCAAGAATCCCAATAAAGCTGCAGAAGATAATATGGTATCAGAAAATATCCTTGGGAACAGGGAAGAAACAGGCGAAATAAGTCCGCAAAAAGACAAACATTTTATAATGGGCCGATTAAGTACACAGAGCGAATCGGCCGAAATGAAAGCCAAGAGTACAGTAAGGGGGGATATTATTACATCCGAAAAAAGAAAATAACAACAACAAAGTTCAATCTCCACTCAAATCATAAGCAATGTCTTCACCGAAGTCACTGGTAAGAGGAGCGGCCGAAGTACTAGTAGAAGTTGGATCCAATACCGATTGAAACTCCCGATACGATCGAGCTTCAGCTTCGGCCGAAACCAGAGGATCATCGGGTTGGGACGAGAAAAGATTGTCGGTAGTGTCTTCGAAAGGATCACGCGGAGCATCTAAGAAGAGAAATTAAAAGAAAAGGAAGACATAATCATCGGATATCGTCAGGATCAAAAGAACAAATTAAATATTACCAGAATTCTTCAGATCATCCCCTGAGGGAGGATTGACGAGAAGGTTATCAGAAGCCGTTGAAGTATCTGGCACCGAAGGAAGTTGAACCGCAACAGAACGAATCTGATCAAGCGCCTTCTGAGTGTCTGACCACAAGTCACGGAAAACATTAAGGACGGTGTCACTGAAGGATATCCTCAAAGCAAGGTAGTCTGTTGTCTCTTTAAGACTAGCAAGTTTGTCCCGAGGAGCTTGAGCAGATTTGTGGAGCTCCTTTATAAGTCCTTGCAAGTGAGCCGATTCTTGGTCAACTTCGGCTAAGGCATTCTTCACACCTTGTGCCTCATGTTGAAGACGGCTGATTTCAGAATCAATGGCGGAGAGACGATTCAAATAATTGGATCTGAGGCCATCATTGGCCGACAATTGACTCATATAAGAATGATAGTCGGAAGCGTGCTTGTCAAATTCCGCCCTGTGGAAGTTAAGGGAAGCATGCTCATCTTCAAGTGTTTTGCGAAAGACCAAGAGGCTGGGAAGCTCCATGTCTATCCGTAATAGACAGGTGAACATTGCATCAACGACCTTGGTCAAACCAGAGACCAGAAGATCTTGAGGAAAAGTCCGCTTGACATAAGAGATAAGCAATAGGATAGGCCTGGTCTGAACGGAGAAGGCGTTGGATGGTTCAGAAATCAGGCGTTCAAGCTTATCCAAGCAGGCTTTAAAAGAACGAGGGAATTCCGATGAAGAAGAAACAAAGGAAAGAGAAAAGAAATCATCTAGAACATCCTTATCCGGGAAAGGTGATGAAGGATTAACATTGCCAACGGCCAATTCTCCCAGCCGAGTGTGTACAGGGGAGGGGTTAGGAATAGAGGCAATAGAAGAAGAGGGAAGAGCTACGGCTAGAGAAGTAGTCGAAATGGGGACAGCCGAACCAGTGTTGCCACCCTCAGGTGCCCGAGAAGTCAATCCCAGCCCCATATCGGCCGAAGGAACGGGAGTTGTACTTGAAGTAATAGCCTGGTCCTCATCAATAGGATCAAGGGCCGTAGATGAGGGATTAGGTGATTCGGAAGGGCCGGAAGAGACGGTAACTCGAGGAGCCTAGAGGAAAAAAAAGGGGGAGACAAATATTAAAGGGAAGATGGTGAGAAAAAAAAATAAATATAGAAGAAAAGAACGGCAAGAGACCTGATCAGCAAACGAGGCCGAACCCGGAAGAGGCGAACGGGCCGAACGTCGCAGCGTCTTGGGTGCCGGTTCTTTTTTCGACTTCCCTGAACCAGAAGTAGCACGTTTGCGTTTTCCGGAAGTAGCGGGAGCAGACGAAATACGCGGATGAGGGGGAAGAGAGGAAACATCATCCAAAGCAGCCCCTGCAAAGCGAAAGAAAGAGGGGAAATTTGAGGAAAATATACGATACACAACAAAAAGAAAGCCGAAAGACTTACTAAGTAAAGGAAGTAGAGGGTCATCCTCTTGAGAAGAGCAGGAGTAATCAGGGGCTGAACCAACAACCGAAAACATCATAATACCTGGAAAGCCGCGAGAAACAAGGAGGCTCTGCAAGTTAGTGCCAAAATTAGCATAAGAAAGAGCTTTTTCCCACCAGGTATCGAAACGCTCAGTTGAAAGACCAGGGCGGACGTCGAAGGAACGAACTTCAAAGTTGCAAATCCGGAGGGCCCAAATACGACAGAGATTTCGGCTGTTCTCAGAGCCGAATCCTTTGAAGGATTTACTGTATCGATTTGGGTCTCCATAGAGAGGAGCAACCACATCCTGAACAAAGCCGAATTGACGGCTAACTAAGTGAGGATTGTAAACCTCAGAAGGAATAGAATGGTCAGGGGGAATGAACAACGAGCAGTTGAAGATGTGACGAGGAATGATACAAGCGTTCCAGACTTGAGCGAACGCCTTCGGAAGGGGTCTACCGAAAGGGGGAGTGTTGATAGCCGAAACCCAACTATCCGGAGTGCCAGAGTATAAGTGGCAGGAAGAAGGACCAAGTGGGGATCGGCTCATGAAATAGTAGATCCATTGTTCGGTGCGCATTTCAGGAAACCGAACCCCGAGAAGATCGTTAGCAGAAAGATGGGTAGTTTCGAAAGGTTGAGGTTCAAAAAAAGGGACATATCCCTGAAATGCCATACCAGCCAGAGGTGAAGGAACCAAAGAGGACCATGAGATCGGCTAGAGTGGCCGTCGGCCCATCCGTGAACTAAGGAAGACATGCCAGAATATAGATGCACCAAGAAATAGTCGGCGAGAGGCAAATGATTCTTTTTCATAAGGGCCTTGGCCAGAGGGTAGGTCTCAAGAATAACATTCTTGGCAGGGGCGCACCAAAAGAATCGGCTGAGGAAATGCATCATAAAAGCCACAGATTCGTCCTCAGAAAATTCGGGCTTATCCCCACGATACTTGCTAATCCATGAAGCAAAGGTGAGCCCAGAAGCAAAGCCGGTGTTCCTCGTATTAGGCTTGTCGGAGTCAGTAACACCTAAGACGGGCTTTCCAAGAGAGGGCAAGTCCAGAAGAAGCTTAACATCCTCGATGGTTGGAGTCATCATACCCCATGGGAAACAGAAGCAGTTGATGGATGAGTTCCAGAAGCAAAGGAGGGCCTGAATGTAATTGTAAGTAGTAGGAAAGGGTTGAGTACTCAGCTTAATCAAGTGAACAATGCCAGAGTTAACCCAACCTAATCCACAATGAGGAAGGGCCCTTTCGTACCAAGCAACATGTTCCTGAGTCACCAACGGCCAAGTACTGAGAGGGCCGAAGAGCTTGACAGAGAAATAGTCCGAAAACAAGGGAATCGTCTTCGATTCCCCAAAGAGAACAGAAGCAGAAATCGTGGCCTCAGTTGAAGTCGCAAGAGGCCCAAGAGTAACGAGGCCGTCATCAATAAGACGGAGCGAAGAAGTTTCAACTAGGGAATCTTCAGCATCTTTGATTTTTTGAGAGGAAGGGGAAAGAGTCGGTTGCGCCATCGATAAAGAGGAAAAAGGGCGAGAAGACGAAGGGAGAGTGAGTAAGCAGGAAAGAGGAAAATGGTTATAAAAACAAAGTAGGGGCAAACGAAAAGGCGTAGAAGGACGTGACCGGATATTAAGGAGGAGTTAGCGCACGAAGAGGAAGAGAGAGAGAAGTTACTTGGGCTCCTTCGCATGGAAGCAATTCGCCCAAGTAAGGAGGGCATCTGTTGGGTCCATATGGAATAATGGGCCGCGAAAGAGCTATTGGGCCATAAGACATGGGCCGGAAGAAAGAGGAAGTCCAAAAAGAAGATGGGCTCGAGATTGGTAAGGCCGAAAGTACATAGTAAACCGAAGGGAGGAAATCGAAGCTGATGAAGATTTCGGCCGAAATGGGAAGAAACAGCCGAAACCCAAGCAATCGAATTAAAGAGAGAAAGAATTCGGCTCAGAGGAGTTAGCCGGAGAGCGGTTATTCCAGCTCTGGCTATAAATAGGGGTCGACGCACTCAAAATCAGAGAGATCAATCCAACCCCCAAATTACTTTTATCAATTTTAATTCCTTGTTATCTTTACTGCTTTCTTTACAGCTTTCCTTTACAGCTTTCCTGAGAATCTAGCCTAGTTTGTAGCGGTTACCATTTCCAAATCCACCGTTGCTCCTTAGCAGCTGGTAGTTTGGTTCTCTGTTTTTGGTGAATTCCGCCGTTGTTTCTTAACAACAGGCAGATTCTCCGTTGTATCGTGTTATTGTTGATCAATTCAAGGAAGATTCATTCAATTGTGGGCGCATTATTGTTAATCCGAACCCGTAATCGGTTTGATCCTTTTCCGATAGCCTCCCTTGAGGAGAAAAAGGTCCTTGGCTACACCCGAGCCAAACAATACTATAGAGAAATACCCAATCTACCCGAGCTCGATCCGCTGCCAGTTCCCGTCGTCGGAGGGTTTGGGGCTGACCCTTCTGACAGCTCGTCGTTTGAGGCCACCGCCGGGTTCTCCTCCTCCTCCACTGCTTCTTCCGCAGACGGTGGGAAAACCCCGGAGGAAATGGAGAGGTTTATTGATAGGACGATTAATGCTGCCATTGCATTGGCTGCTGCTTCTTTTGCCATCACCAAGCTGCTCACTATTGATCAGGATTACTGGCATGTGGGTTTCACTATTAATCTGTCTCAGCTCACACCTCCCGGTAAGAATTTATCTTCGGGTTCGTTCACGATTCAATTTAGCTTCATCTCCGATCACTATCCCTGGAGCACCCCTGAGGTATAATTTGTCTCAAGTACAATTTTCCTTTTTTCATTAGAATTTTTACCCTTTTGTATTTACTTGAGAATTTTTAGGTGCTATAGATGTGGCCAGTTCCTATTCAGAAGGCAAAAGAGGTTGGAGTATATGTGATTCAACTTATGTTTTCTGGAATTGGCTTGAACCTGAGCCTGGAAATGTTAGTGAAGTGTTTTTTAGTTGTATGAAATTTGTTTATCCTTTTCTTGTAAGTTGACCTGTTGATGGGTTTGTTTTGTTCCTGATGTTTTTTGCAGTATTATTTTGAAGAGAGGTATGTTTTGGTGAAGTTCATTAAGCTTGTGCATCAAGCAGGGCTTTATGTGCATCTCAGGATTGATCCTTATGCTTGTGATGAATGGAATTTTAGGTAATGTATATGTAGATGGATCTTCTGATATTGTGTTAACTAATTTATCAACAAATTATGAGTAAGATGGATCTTCTGAACACTAAATCATATACAGATGGCTTTCCAGAACAGTGTGGACTGGTTATGAAGTTCTCTGAGTTTTGTGTGCGTACATGCTGGTGTTGGATCTAAAACCCCATTTGTTGAATCTATCTTATATTCATTTATCGCTGCCATTGCTTTGTCAGCCTCTTGCGGATGCGATGCACTAGAAAAATCATGAAGTGATCAAACTTTTGGAGAAGTATGGTGCTAGCAATTGGTTAGTGATTTATTAAATCAAAACTCTGCATTTTTTTAAAAAAAATTCTTTTGTGAAATTAGCCTTTGATAAATTGAATAGTGGGAGACTGGGAGGTAATCCTCATATGTCAAAATTTAATTTCCAGTTATATGCACTGGAATCCTTGCCTACCTTGGCTTAACACGTGGTCTTTCAATTGTTTTGTGATAACATGCACCCCTATAGCCAACATCCCCATAGTGGAATGAAGGGTTGGATTGTGAATTATGCTGCACGCGCACTCGTGCAGTCCTGGTTTATGCGCTTATTATTAATCTTTTTTATATTTTGATGGCTTTGTATGAAATTTGAGTTCTCAATGAAAATGCAACTGGGAAATACTATTTTGCATGCTTGTTGGTTTCCGCTTAATGTAGTTGCAAGGTGGCATATCTTCTGCACCTCATGTTTGATATGCTGTTTTAAAACATTTTGACTGCCATCTCTTTGTGTTTTGCTAAGAACAGTTACAACCTGAGCCTTGTGGTATTATGGCCATTAATTGACAATTCTATTCGAGTAATTTTTTTTTTTTTTTCAATCTGCTTCCAGTTTTGGTGGTGAAATTTGTGAGGTAAAATGAAGTGTCAAATCGTTACAATGCTTGATAATTGATATGTGGTATTAATTTGATTCGGTACAGTAATGTTTTGGTTGTACGTTTTGGAATTACATTCTGAGTGGAAATAATATTGAACATCCAATCTTTTTACTGGCACATTGGATAAAATATAAACAAAGGTAAGCGCATGTGGTTTGTTGTTAATATTTTGGTTAATATATATGCTGATTGAGACTAGATGTGGTTAGAGCATGTTGTGTTGAATCAAACGATACGCTTCTTTTTTCTTCTTTTAATATGGTAGCAAAGATTGATAAAGGTAAATAGGTAATTGTGGAGGATATATGGTGTGTGTGGGTCTCGTATAAATTTCGATTCATTCAGTCATACGATCTTGTAGCCTGCAAGGTAAATTTTCAATCAATCATCTGCATTTGGGAAATTATTATTTGTGTTAACGTTCAACTTTTAAAATACTAAAAATTATTTACTCCTTTTTAAAGGTAAATAGTACTAAACATTTTTTTCAAGTAAACTTTAAATTCTACACCTAAATTGTAAAAGGTATTCCTCTCTAAATTTTAATTTTACAAATTTTAATTATAAACACAAATACCAAACTCCAATGCTTAAAACTTTCACTTTGAAATTATTTTTTACCTTACCTTAGAAATTTTGAACATTCTATATTACTCCCTCCGTCCCACTTAAAATGTCTTCGTTTGATTTCTGTATGCAATCCAATGTACTTTTTTAATCATTAATATCCAAAAATATATAGAACGAAAAATTATGCAAAATATATATTCTAAAACTATAAGATTCGATAAATCTAACAACACCGAACTCAACTATTTTTTTTTCAAATATATACTTAGAATAAATTGAGTCAAAATTGAATAATGAATAGTATTAAAAAGTCAAACATCACAATTCTATTGGGATGGAGGGAGTATACTTTTTTTCAAACATAGTGGTTATAGTTTACTAATCATTTCTAACTTATAAAATATTATGGTTTTTAGTAATATCATATTGTAATGAACTTATAACTTCTTATTTAGAGTAACTCTTAACCCCAGAGCATTGATTTTTTGGAAGAAAAGAGGCAATAATCGAGTAGTGTTTGAAAATAAAGACAAAAAATGTAAATGAAGGAAGAAAATTGTATTGCTATGGCATAAATGTCGGGCTATGTCTTTACTTGTGGAGAAACAATAATTTCTTGGAGATCAGTAAAGCAGGCTTTAAATACTACTTAGTTCAATCATGCTGAAATATTGACAATTCATAAAGCCAATCGAGAATGTATTTGGTTAAGATCAATGACCCATCATATCATGAAGAATTATGGGTTAACATCCGATGAACATCTTGTATAGTTGTAATACCCAAGAATTTTCCAACATAAAATAAATACAATAAATAAATAAATTCAGCAAATAAATAAATAAATATAAGGAAATGAGAAATGAGATTTAAATTAAAAAGGAATCAAAATTCTGAGAACCCGGGAAGCCGAAGACAATTTAACCGAATAAATGGTTACACGGAACCCAACACCGATGGACTCAATAACTCGAGTCCAAATATAAATTTAGATCCGAATAAAATTAAGATAGGAAATCGGAGCCCGAAAATATCCCGGAAATCCAAATCCGAGAACATAGAGGGATAGAAGTCCGAAAAAGAGGAGGAAATGCCCGACGGATCGCACGACCCGGCCCAGACCGCAGCCAGGGCCAAGGCCGCGCGGTGGCCGCGCGCCCATAAGGGAAAAACCGCGCCAAGTGCGCGCCACGAGACAGAATCGGCCGTTGCGAGATTCACTCGCCCGAATCCGGATTTTTCGGCTTCGGTTGCACACCTTGCGACTCAAGACATCCTAGGACTGCCTTTGGACGACCTTTAGGTCCTTTCCATCTATAAATAACCCCTCTTGAAAGCCCCGAACACTTTTCAAAACCCTACGATACTCTCTATACGCAAAACCCTAGATCCGGAAGTCATCGGAGGCACCAAAACCGAGCGGGGACTGCCGTGGACGAATTCGGATCCCTTCTAACGCTGTGGTAAGTAGATCCATTCATCCATCTCGTTTTTAATTCAAAAACGAAACCCTAACTCTCTTCTTTTCTTCTTTACACCCCGAATCGGATCGAGAACGTAGAACCCGACGAACGGAGAGGATAAACGGTGGACTGGAAGCCACGCCTTCGAAATAGATGATCCCGGACATCTACGAATCAGTAAGTTAACGCTTACATGGTTTTGGGAGTAATTAAAACACGAAACCTAAAAGCTTAATCAAATCTTTCAAAAATCTGTCAACATATGATCTTTACCGGCGCTACAGTTTTGTCGAATTTTTCCAAACCTTAAAGCGTCTTCGAACGGAAAACCTTAAAACACGAAAAACGTTTCTAAGGCTTAGATCTATCTACTGTAAAATGTTCGGAATTTTTCACGACAATTTGATATATGAAATCTACCCGAAATTGAACTGCTGAAACTTGGATCTTGAATTTCTTGACAAAACTTAGGTCCGATCTTGATCACGTTTTTGAAAATAGATATAGGACGAATTAGATCTTTTGTTGAACATGAAACTTGTAGATATATATCTTAAGCATCTCCCTATAAAATTTCATCAAGTTTGGAGTTGGTTTGCTAGGGTAGATCTCGAAATTTAGGAACTGCTGTTGCGAAGATTCGGACAGATTTGTAACCTGATAGAAATCTATATTTTTGACTTACTTCCGTATCTCGGATCGAAAAACTTAAAACATGAAACTTGTTCAACTCGATGTTTTCGAGTTAGTAGTAAAATTTTGGAAATTTTGGACTTAAAACGAATTTTTAATTAATTTTGGAGTAAACTGTGGTTTTGACCAAGTCAAATCTTGTTGAAGAGGATTATAAATGATATCGGAACGAATAGCGTCCTGAAATAGTATATTTTGAGAAACTTACTAAATTTGTGAAATTGATCTTTCTAAACAAAGAGAATATTAAAACATTGCGGGTTATGACTAAGCTAGATACTGTCAATGTTCTCTGCGGCTTGGGACTAAGAGCCCAAGTGTATGTCTAGGTTGACGTAAGAGCCCTAGCGAAACACTGATCGTATGGCTAGCGGACGGATTAACTCTAATTAAAAGATCGACCTGATACTTGTGGACATAAGAGCCCAGGCGTAAGGCTGGCGGACATAAGAGCCCTAGCGATGGTGATCTGTAAAAGAAACGAAACGAGACATCTATAAGAGATTCAAATTAAATCCTTGATAAATTGTGCTTTTAAATTTATGTCGATTTATTCAATTGCTCTGCAAGCTATATTGTTAATCTTATGGAATCCCTGTCTTTTGAATGATGCAATTAAATTATTATTAAATGAATAGATTAAACTATGCACATGTTTTCTTTAAATTTAATTAAAGGCTTTGAAACCTCATAATCATGTACGTGTTAACTTACTCAGCAAGTTTTTGCTGACCAAATCATATTTTTCCTTTTTCTTTCAGAGTTGAGAATTATGCATCGCCATATGCATACATGGGAATTTTTGGGAAGATATAGTTATTTTGAATTTTGTATTAGACTAGATCTTGCATGAACGGGCCTGTTTAACTCGTGTTTTGGCCATGTTGGCCATATTTTTAAATTCCGCTGTATTATACATGTAAATATTATTTTCCGCTGCAACTTATGTAATATTATTTTCAAATTATATATGAGTGGGCTGTTTGAATGATTTAAATTCTGAAAAATCATAGTCTTGCATCTCTTTCGTAAGCTCGGAGAAACCGTGTCTTACTAAGGAGGTGTGGCGGTGACACCCCGACCTGGTTTATCAAAAACCGGGGTATTACAAAGTGGTATCAGAGCCCGGATATTTTTAAACTATTGGATTATTATTATTTTAAACTATTATTTTTAAACTATTATTATTTTAGATTACTATTATAATTATAGAAGAGCACAAATTATTATTTTTGAAATTTCCTAGCCCCAAATATTTTCGAGCCCAAATGTTATTTATTTTTGACCCAATATAGAGGTCCAAGAATTTTAGCTATTATTTTAAATTACTAAATCATTAATCCCATGGAATAAATTTTTATTTTTGAATCCCATGTGAATTAGGAAAACAATATATACATAGTGCATGAATTATTTTTGGGGGAAATCATTAATTGCATCTGCATATTGCATTTCCTTTATTTAGAGAACTTAGAATCTTGGCGAATTTTCACCTAGAGTGTTGGCAAATTTTAACTTAGACCTTTTGCTGCGCTAGATAACTTAGAAGTTTGACATCGAATTAGAAACGCTAACTAGAGACTGATCGTGCCTTAGTTCTAAACCTTATTCACCTATGAGCACGTTTAAGTATAATAATTCTCGGCCCTTGTCATTTCTATCCTCGTACGGAATAACTTATTCATGATGAGTAATAAAGATCAAGTTTTTATCCCAAAAATCTTGTTAGGTTTCTCAAACAACAAATCCAAAATCCGAAATTCAAAATACAATCAGCGAAAAAAAATAAAATAAAATAAAATAAAATCTGGACAGCCCCCTGTCCGACCCAAAAAAAAAAAAAAAAACCGATTTCTGGACTTCGTAATTCCCTTCCTAAACGAGCTCTCAAATTCTCAGAATCTAATCTATACATGTTTATAACAGAAATGACACCTAGGAGGAAACCGATGAAGGTTAGTCCAAATGGTACGGACGCTAATCTCCCCAACACGTCCAACAACAGTGGAGGTCCTCAGAACCTAGAAGAACAAGTGCCTCACGCGCCCAATAATATGGAAGAACGTTTAAAAACTGTAGAGGAACTTCTCGTAGCATTAGGAAATGCGGAGGTGCATAGGACACAAGCAGCAGTACCTTCGCCAGTAGCTCCAATCAACTGCTTGGCATTAGTGAACCCCTACAACCCACCCCATTATGACGGCCAAGAGGATCCGGCCAAGTTGGAAGGTTGGATCCGTACCTTTGACAAGCTCTTGAACGCTATCAAATGCCCTGATGAGGTGAAGATACGTGTAGCGACCTACTACTTAGGAGGCGAAGCCTATGAGTGGTGGCAAAATCTTCAAGCGAATTCAGTGGAAGACGAAGAAGCCTACACCTGGGAAGAACTTAAGGAAGCTTTGAGAGAAAGATTCTACCCACTGAGCACCAAGACTGCGAAGTACGAGGAATTCATCAACCTAAAGTAAGGTGCGCAAACAGTGCAAGAGTACTACAGCAAATTCAAGGAGCTAGTACGATTTGCTGCGAGGATAGTACCAACCGACTCTGACAAGGCTCAGAAATTCGAGATGGGTCTGAACCTTAGTATCCGGGAGATACTTGCAGTAGGACAATTCACGAACCTGCAGACGATATATGATCGCGCCGTATCAATTGCTCGAATCCAGCAATTGAAGCATAAGTAACATGGTGAGTCGAGCAAGGACTCGCAAGGACTTGAGAAGAAGGATCGGAAAGACAACAATAACAACTCTAGGAAAGACAATGGATCCCGAAGGAAAGGAAATAAAGGTCTCAACAATGGGGGAGACGACAACCGTGGTGCGTTTATACCACATTGCCTACGATGCAACCATGCACATCTGGTGCGCCAATGCCCGAAGCATGAAACCTGCCGTAGGTGCAGCAAGCTTGGTCACAAGGCTGGTGGATGTCGAACGCCAGAGGAGGCGATCGAAAAAAGAGTAGATTTGGTGAACCTTCGGCAAGGAGAGAGGGACGAGGAACAAGACCAAAACCCGAACCCTCTTGAGAATAATAAATAGGCAGTTATGGGGACATAACTGAAGTCGTAAGGGGGAGAGGATGTGATACACCGTAAAAATTTATTTTCGGAGTTCGATTCGATAAGATGTATCCTAAATCGTAAACAAACAAATTCAACTTGTTTTGAACTACGTTATGGCTTGATCCCTTCACCGGGTACGTAGGCAGCTTAGAAGTTTTAATTCTAAGTTCAGTCATAAAATAATAAAACAAACAAAAGACCTTAGCACGAGAAAAGCCAAAACACAACTTCGAGGACGAAGTTGATTCTTAAGGAGGGTAGACTGTAATACCCGAGAATTTTCCAACATAAAATAAATACAATAAATAAAATAAATACAATAAATAAATAAATTCAGCAAATAAATAAATAAATATAAGGAAATGAGAAATGAGATTTAAATTAAAAAGGAATCAAAATTCCGAGAACCCGAGAAGCCGAAGACAATTTAACCGAATAAATGGTTACACGGAAACCCAACACCAATGGACTCAATAACTCGAGTCCAAATGTAAATTTAGATCCGAATAAAATTAAGATAGGAAATCGGAGCCCGAAAATATCCCGGAAATCCAAATCCGAGAACATAGAGGGATAGAAGTCCGAAAGAGAGGAGGAAATGCCCGACGGATCGCACGACCCGGCCCAGACCGCAGCCTGGGCCAAGTGCGGTGGCCGCGCGCCCATAAGGGAAAAACCGCGCCAAGTGCTCGCCACGAGACAGAATCGGCCGTTGCGAGATTCACTCGCCCGAATCCGGATTTTTCGGCTTCGGTTGCACACCTTTCGACTCAAGACATCCTAGGGCTGCCTTTGGACGACATTTAGGTCCTTTCCATATATAAATAACCCCTCTTGAAAGCCCCGAACACTTTTCAAAACCCTACGATACTCTCTATACGCAAAACCCTAGATCCGGAAGTCATCGGAGGCACCAAAACCGAGCGGGGACTGCCGTGGACGAATTCGGATCCCTTCTAACGCTGTGGTAAGTAGATCCGTTCATCCATCTCGTTTTTAATTCAAAAACGAAACCCTAACTCTCTTCTTTTCTTCTTTACACCCCGAATCGGATCGAGAACGTAGAACCCGACGAACGGAGAGGATAAACGGTGGACTGGAAGCCACGCCTTCGAAGTAGACGATCCCGGACATCTACGAATCAGTAAGTTAACGCTTACATGGTTTTGGGAGTAATTAAAACACGAAACCTAAAAGCTTGATCAAATCTTTCAAAAATCTGTCAACATATGATCTTTACCGGCGCTACAGTTTTGTCAAATTTTTCCGAACCTTAAAACGTCTTCGAACGGAAAAACTTAAAACACGAAAAACGTTACTAAGGCCTAAATCTATCTACTGTAAAAGTTTCAGAATTTTTTACGACGATTTGATATATGAAATCCACTCGAAACCTAACTGCTGAAACTTGGATCTTGAATTTCTTGACAGAACTTAGGTCCGATCTTGATCACGTTTTTGACAATAGATATAGGATGAATTAGATCTTTTGTTGAAAATGAAACTTTTAGATATATATCGTAAGCATCTCCCTGTAAAATTTCATCAAGTTTGGAGTTGGTTTGCTAGGGTAGATCTCGAAGAGGGGTGTATTCAATTCAGATTTATATGGATTTTAAAAAGTTGATGGATTTAGAAAGTCCATAAACTCCACGTAGAGTTTTCAGAGTCCATTGATTTTGTATAGACTCCAGATAGAGTTTGGCTGACTTTTAGAAATTCTTGGATTTTTAGAGAGATTTTGTTTAGTTATATTTTTTAAGAGAATCCATTAAAATCTATAAAGATTTAAAATCCATGTACTGTTGAATACACCTAGATTTTTAAAGACTTTTTAAAATCTGTATTGAATACACCTAAATTTTTAAAGACTTTTTAAAATCTGTATTGAATACACCTAGATTTTTAAAGACTTTTTAAAATCTAAATTGAATACACCCCAACTTTAAAAGTCCAAAAAAAATCCTACAAACTCTACATTGAATACACCCCCTGAAATTTAGGAACTGCTGTTGCGAAGATTCGGACAGATTTGTAACCTGATAGAAATCTATATTTTTGACTTACTTCCGTATCTCGGATCGAAAAACTTAAAACATGAAACTTGTTCATCTCAATGTTTCAGAGTCATTATTGAAATTTTGGAATTTTTGGACTTAAAACTGATTTTTAATTAATTTGGAGTAAACTGTGGTTTTGACCAAGTCAAATCTTGAAAATCTTGTTGAAGAGGATTATAAAGATATCGGAGCGAATAGCGTCCTGAATAAGTATATTTTGAGAAACATACTAAATTTGTGAAATTGATCTTTCTAAACAAAGAGAAGATTAAAACATTGCGGGTTATGACGAAGCTAGATACTGTCAATGTTCTCTGCGGCTTGGGACATAAGAGCCCAAGTGTATGTCTAGGTTGACGTAAGAGCCCTAGCGAAACACTGATCGTATGGCTAGCGGACGGATTAACTCTAATTAAAAGATCGACCATGATACTTGTGGACATAAGAGCCCAGGCGTAAGGCTGGCGGACATAAAAGCCCTAGCGATGGTGATCTGTAAAAGAAACGAAACGAGACATCTATAAGAGATTCAAATTAAATCCTTGATAAATTGTGCTTTTAAATTTATGTCGATTTATTCAATTGCTCTGCAAGCTATATTGTTAATCTTATGGAATCCCTGTCTTTTGAATGATGCAATTAAATTATTATTAAATGAATAGATTAAACTATGCACATGTTTTCTTTAAATTTAATTAAAGGCTTTGAAACCTCATAATCATGTACGTGTTAACTTACTCAGCAAGTTTTTGCTGACCAAACCATATTTTTCCTTTTTCTTTCAGAGTTGAGAATTATGCATCGCCATATGCATACATGGGAATTTTTGGGAAGATATAGTTATTTTGAATTTTGTATTAGACTAGATCTTGCATGAACGGGCCTGTTTAACCCGTGTTTTGGCCATGTTGGCCCTATTTTTAAATTCCGCTGTATTATACACGTAAATATTATTTTCCGCTGCAAATTATATATGAATGGGCTGTTTGAATGATTTAAATTCTGAAAAACCATAGCATTGCATCTCTTTAGTAAGCTCGAAGAAACCGTGTCTTACTAGGGAGTTGTGGCGGTGACACCCCGACCTGGGTTATCAAAAACCGGGGTGTTACAATAGCTCAACTAAAAGGTGGATACATAAATGAGATAGAACAAAACATATTTCACCAAAATTCTTCTATACTCATGATCTTCAAAATAATGGTGAAATTGATGCGCAACAAATTCAATCGGACAATATTTCAGCAAATCTATTGACTAAGGCATTACCGACCACAACATTGAGAAACTCGTAAAGAGAATTGGGATGCATTGGTTTAAAAATGCTTCAATGATGTAGAAAACTGTGGTTGAAATAAATACAATAATATTGTACTCTTTTTCATTCACTATGATTTTTTATCCATAGAGTATTTTCTAGTAAAGTTTTAACGAAATATATTTTTGTATTGTAAACACGTAAATTTTGTTCGCCAAAAAAAATGCGACACGTGTATTTTAAATATTATTTTAATTAATTTTAGGCATTTTAAATAAATTAAATGCCTGAAATAATTATTAATATTTATCGGGCTATTTGGATCCAACAAACCAAATGGACCTATTGGATCGATGTGAACAAGTCCAAATAAAAGACCCACATACCCCATGATCCAATGGTCACTGGTATTGGGCCGGCGAGCCCTACAAATGGATCTATGATTAGGCCAAGGTGAATAAGTTCACATGCAAGACCCACCAGTCCATAGGCTACATGGACCAATAGATATGCGAAGCAGGCCAATCCGTGAAAATTAATTAATGTGGACAAACCTAGATGAAAGGCCCACAAGCTCCATGACCCGATAGATACTTGGATTGGACCAGCCCATCGAAATCGGCCCACCGTCCATTTTTTTCTCTATAAATAGAGGCACCTGTCACAAACTAGGGCTCTCACATACATCTCAAGACTCAAACTTGAGAACAAATCCTACAGCGACAAAACGCTGCAGAAATCCCAAGGAGCCATAGAGGAAGTATCAAATACACTTCCAAGTCTTCAAATGTTGGAGGAATCAAAGGAGTTCTAGAAGTCGAACCACATATTGTTTGATATTTTTAAATTTCTTATATTCTTGTAAATTGTAGACACTTAGATTGTGAATTAATAAAATTATTTGCAGTTGATTGTCTATCAAATTTTCTGTTCTACATGTATAAAGACATCCAAGAGAGAGTATGGTATATATAATGTCGACGTCGATGGTGTATGCCTTCATCATTAGTTTGTTATATTTTGCAAACATGTCCTTCAGTTAGGCAGTTTAAGTGGCTATTAATATTTACACTCATTGTATTCATTCGCCAGTGAAAAAAAATACAAGAATTACTACTACTACTCTGTGCTTTGCTCTGTGTCAGGGGGCGGACGCACCGTTTGCCTACCGGGGGCACGGGACACCGCTTAAATTTGTGTTGTAAGGTAAAAAATATTTATGCGTAGTTTAGTGCACCCGCTTAAATTTTTGTAGGGACCCCAAAAGCTTGTGAAATCTGATTTGCGAAATCGAATAGGTGATGTTTTTTTTATCAACGATTCTCTTATTTGTGCTATTGAGAAAGAAACTCTCCTCAATGTTATGAATGAAGATGTTATTAGTCGATTCCAAAGTATTAAAGACCGTAGAGAGTATTTGTAAGAGGTATGTTTTGATTTGTTATATTTAAATTTAAATATTATATTTAATATATTTAAATTTAAATTTAAATTATTATTTTTGTGACCCCGCTTAAATTTTTTTCTAGATCCGTCACTGCTCTGTGTTCCTTTTATTCATTCCATTAAATTACAAAATTCCTTTCAAGAGCTTTTTACTGCAACTACTTTTCTAGTTTCGTTTCTTCCGTGTCGTTTAATTCCTGTAGACTTGCATAGGCCACTTATATACATAGCCGAAATTCTAGCTTTGGCTGAAACTTCGTCCTTGAAGAAAAAAGAAATGAAAGCGCTGTTCAAACTTTTGCGTCTAACTTGTTGGGGGTAAAGGCGGCATGTATATACCATTTGAATTTTCATTCTTTTGTCCCCTTAAGCATAGACTGAGCTGCTATCGGTAATCGCCCATACTCAATGGCGGAACTATGTAGGGGCTTTGTTATTTTTGTAATTGTGTAGCATGAACTCCCACCACCCTTTACAGGCCTTCAATGGCTTCTTAAAAAAATTTGGTTCATGCTAATTTTCTAACCACATTATTGAGAAAAAAATGTGACAAAGTGGTTTAGCAACTTTGTCAATTAAGTTATTTTCCTAATATTTTTGTTTTATTGATTTAGTGGGTGTTTGTTTGTGCGTTTTGGGCTGGATTATCTGTTATTGCGTTTGGAAAACGCAAATAATCAGTTAATTCTGTTTGTGTACTAACTTCCAATAATCTATTATTTGTGTTTTGAGGTAATGAAAATGCTATTTTCTTGCAGCTCCATTTTGGTGCTGCAAGAAAATTGCGTTTAGCCAAAAATAGATTTTACCATATTGTTGCCTTTTGAGGTAATGAAAAATGCAAATCCAAATATTTTTTGATGTATATCTGATTATTGCGATTTGAAACAGCATAAGCTCATCCAAACACTTAATTTTCTAGAGCACGTTTTGTTACAATAATTATCTGATTATCCGTATATAGAATGCTTTTAAGGGTATAAAACTTCCACTAAAACACTTTTGTTCCTTGCATTGAATCTCGTGCCATTTCTTTATGTTACACTTATTTTGAAATGAAGGGAGTATTATATTATATGTAGCGATGAAAACGATACGGATATGATCGGATAGTATCAGATACGAATATATATTATCCCACATTTTTTCCTCGGATTCAGATCGAATATAGATATGCCAAATATAAATACATGTCGGATATAGATTCAATTGGATAGAGATTATCGGATAATTTTTAATCTTTTTTGAAAATTTGAAATAAAAAATTATCGAATAATTTTATATTTTGTTATAATTATTGATAATTTTTAATTAATAAATAATACTATGTTAATATATTCGGATATCCATATTTAAAATCTGGATAATATGCTATTAATTTTCGGATACGGTCAGATATTTTCGAATACAAATACGAATGCATATATTAAATTACAGATTCAAATTCGAATGCGAATATTGAAATATCTGGCTGGATAGTCGGATACAGATTCGGATTCGAATATAATCGGATACGGCATCGGATCGGTCTGATATTTACCGTACCCCTTTCACCCCTAATTATATGTATATATTATACAACTATATAGTACTATATTTATTCAATCATACGAAGTTAAAAGATGTTGTATATCATAGTAAATCTTTTTAATTTATGTAATGTTATTATACCTTTTATATTAATTAATAATTTCTTGAAAAATATAGGATCGATACCTACCTTATATATATATATATATATATCAACCATTCAAAATTAGATTGAGATCTTCTATAATAATAACAAATTACTATGCTAATAAAAAGTTGGGAAAAAATAGACAACTAATTTAAATCATTCCCTATCCAATTTATTAGATTATTCTCAATTTTCCCGAATTCAATTAAATAATGATTGTTTTCTACTTTATAGCGAACTTAAATAAATTAAAAATATGTAAAAAAAAAATAAAAAATTTATCCAAAAGGAAAGATGTCAAAAAGGGAATAATCTATTAACAAAAGAGAAAAAATACATAAATAAAAAATAAAGTGGAAACATCTCCAAATTTATTCTCTTCAGTTTTTTTTTTCAAATTTCAAATAAAGACAAAAAAACAAACAATAACAAAATCAACATAAAATACATTCATGATATACAAAAATTTTGAGTAGTATACAAAGGAGAATAAAAAAATAATTTGTCTTCATTGTAATCTTGAATTACAACATGTAATCCTGTAAAAGTCATTGGAAAACCATTAGAAACATATATTTAACAGTACGTAACAAAAAAAAAAACCCCACTAATATTCATGTTCGAGTAAAAAAAATCTTACATGAATAGCAAGAACGAAGAATATATTGCAATGTGAGAAAAATTAACTTGCAACAAAAAAATATTAGGAAAACATTGGCGTGGGAAACATTGTAATACATGAGAAGAAACAAAAGACATTGTTTAAATATAAAATCAATGTTGAGAAGACATAACCAAAGAAGGAAGAAATAAAATGTGAGATGATGAGAATTTCAAGACAAGTATGATATTAGATAAATGAATGGAATAGTTATAGAGAAATATGAGGAGGTTTGATGGATATATATATATATATATGCAAATATTGGAGGAATGAAATCAGATTTTGACGTGATCTTCTAAAAATATGTAATAGTATAAATTAGTTAAAGATATTATAATATTTTATTATGAATGTGTTAGGATATTATAGATATAAATATAATATATATGTTAGTGAGGTTGTTGAAAATGGGAGAAAAAAGTTGGATGGAGTGTTGAAAAATGGGGTGGGGAAGTGAGAGGAAATTGGACTATATTGTTTATATATATATATATAGATTGATAATAGATATATTAAAGAATTTATATATATGAATATATAATATAATATATCTATATATATGTGGTCTTATCAGAATGAATCTTATGTTTTTAAATCTTAGATATTATTTGTACAAATATTAATGAATATTGATAACAAAAAATTATATTAAACGTATATTAATTAATATATGATATTAGTAAATATTTATGGATATTTCACTATAAAATATTAAAATTTTAGGATTAAACATTGTCGGATGAATTAAATGTGATTGTTGAAAAAAGGGGGTGGGGAAGTGGGGGGAAACTTGACTATATTGTTTTTATATATATATAGATAAAATAAATATTAATTCAAATATTATAAAATAAGTAAAACAAATACATATTCAAATAAATTATAAAGTAAACAATAAACAATTGTGTGGCATGGGCTCCCACCACCTCTTTACAGGCCTTCAATAGCTCCTCCAAAAAAAAAAGTAAACAATAAACATGTTTTATTATCTCAAAATTTTCGGACATGGTAGGGATAATTAGAAGTATTAAATGCAGGGATATATTTGGGTTTAAAGAAAAGTAACTTAAGAATTTATATAATGTGATTGTAATAAATTTATAATTTTAATTTATTTATATATGTGTGATTTTTTGATATATGGTTGTACAATTTTAATTGATTTAAATGCAGACATATATTAGTATTAATGGCACGGAATGAGTATTATTTATTAATTTCCTAAAATAAAAAATAATTGGGAAAAAAAACTGAAATAGGCCATCAGAAGGATATATTTCCACTTTTAAGCCATTGCAGCCCGAACTCCGGACAAATGGCCTAAAATCAGGCCCGAAATCCTTCTAATGACCAATTTTCTTAAATCATAATATGGTGGCCCAAAGGTGGAAATGACTCCTTCTGTGATGGCCTATTTTAGCGAAATGGTTCCTATGCTGGACTTAAAAAAGTCCAGTACATGCTGCATCCAATCTTAACCATTAAATTTGATTTTAAGGGTTGTGATATGATAAGGGTATTTATGTAACTTTAATATATTATTAAATATTTATTGTAGCTTTTTGCAGGTAATAACTTTTCTGTTGATTTGATTGCAGAATATATATATCAAAAGAATATTTTTGTGGAAATATTGAATGTGTATTGTTAATAACAGAATTTTACACACTTGATAACAGAATATTAATTATATACTTAAAAACATAATGTTATATAAAATTGTTGCATACTTGCAAATAGAATGTTACACACTTGAGAACATAATGTTATATACTTGAAAAAAGAATGTTACACACTCGATGAGAACAACATATTATATACTGTAGTTGATAAAAGAATGTTACACACTTGAAAACAGAATGCTATACACTTGAAAACAGAATGTTATATACTTGAGAACAATATGTTACACATTTGAAAACAGAATATTTATATACTTGAATGTTACACACTTCAAACAGAATGTTACACACTCTTTGAGAACAATATGTTATACATTTGAAAACAGAATGTTATATACTTGACAACAGAATGTTACACAATTCAAACAGAATGTTACACGCACTTTTCAGGCATAATATATCGACCTTACATACAGAATGTATAAACATTACATACAGAATATTTGATTTCTCTCACAGAATTTCATATTCTTTTATCGCGTATCAGCACTTACAATCCATACATCGATTTTTACCTAAAAAATTTAGATTTGGATTATACTTAATTAAAAATTCATTATAAAAAATTTTGATTTTTTAAAGATGCTTTGCAAAAGAAATGATTAGTGAGAAGCCCGCAAAAAGATTTGTCTGATTTCACCATATTAAATATAGAAGGTGGTGGTATGCCTGTTGATAATTCTTTGCATAGCATAGCTATGGAAAGCGTTAGACATTGGCTTGAGTAGCGTTTTCGCGTGCATGGGGCTGGATTCCTTGCGGTTCTTTGGGTCATTTGGAGGGAGAGAAATGCTAAAATTTTTAGGGACTCTTGTACGCGATCGGAGCAGCTATGGTACAAGGCTCCCCATCTACAGGCGGTGCTTGAGGGTCAGCTTCAACGCCGATGCCAGGAGAGACCTGTGCGGCTGGTGCTGGTCACTTGGAAGCTGCAAACGGACAGGGGCTTCCTTCTCCACACAGATGGCTGTGTTATCCAAGAGGAGGGTTTGGCTGGCTTTGGCGCTGTCGTTCGTAATACTGCGGGTGATTGGCAGGTGGGTTGTAGCGGACAATTGAATGGTCGGACTATACTAGAGGTGGAGTTATTGGTGCTGAGATTTGTGCTTGAGATGGCTGCTCGTAGCCAGATGATGCTTCATTGTTGCTCTGTGGATTCGATGGAAGTAGTGAGATTGGTTAACGGTGGGGGTAATCGATTGCATAGATATTGGCCTACTATTGATATCATTCAGCGTCATTTGATGAGTATGCCGGGTTGTGTGGTTCGGCATGTGTATCGTGAAGGCAATCAGGTGGCGGATGCCATGGCTCGTTGGGCGGCTCGATTAGAGGACTTCTACACGACTTGGGCTTTTCCTCCGGATCATGTTTCGGTGGCATTGGCGAATGATGCGAAGGATACTATTTTCCGGCGTAGTTAGAGTTACTGCTTTGCTTTGATTTTATTTCTTTGTATATTTTTTTTTTCTTTCTTTGCTCGCCTTCTCAGGCTGTGTCACCCAAAAAAAAATATTAGAAGGTAAAATTACTTATTTAACCCTTACACTAATCTTAGCCATTCATTCAAGTTGCCATCCAATGGTCAAAAAAAGCCCCGGCCAGTACAGGAACCCAATCGCTATTTTAGTTATTACATCCAATGTTATTAAACAAGGTAACAAATTTATTACGTACATAATTTCAACGATGCTACCCATATAATCATGTGATGCTATCAAAAATAATATCAGCGACTTAATATTGAAGAATTCATCGACATTATTTCCAAGAATTCAGCGAACTTATCTGATAGAATTCAGCGATGCTACCGAATATTATTCAGCTATGTTACGAAAAACAATTCAGTGATGCTACCAAAAAATATTTCATCGACTCCACCTAAATGAATTCAGCGCCTACCCAGAGAGGAATTCAGCGACAGTATAAAGCATTCAGCGATGCTACCCAATTCAGTGATATTACCAAAAACAAATCAGTGATGCTACCAAAACATATTCCAGCGACTCAAACTTGAAGAATTCAGCGACGTTTTCCATGAACTATTCAGCGACGTTTTGACGTAAAATTCAGCGACTCATAAATAGGAACATTTTTTTTTTTGGAGGAGCCATTGAAGGCCTGGAAAGGGGTGGTGGGGGCCCATGCCACACAATTACAAAGGGGAAATAAAGGGAGGGATAAGGGGCCGGTGGGAATCGAACCTCCAACCTTCCGTTGGAAGTCAAGGGTCTTAACCGCTTGGGCTAGGTCCTCATCCCTAAATAGGAACATTTGAAGTACGTTTTCATGAACATAAATAAGCGAATTGGAGGATAAGGGAAGATCGATTGATTGTATTGAATGCGTAGACGGGCTGTGGGCATAGAAAATTGACGAGCAATTGTATTTTAGCAAAACTAAATGTAGCAAATTTACTATTTTACCCTTTAAGTTAATCTCAACCATCAATTTATAAAATGAATCAATGACTGCTATGCACCGCAGTACATCAAGAGAAAAGGATCAATCGCACCCTAACGGAAGCCTTTAAATTGGGCCAACATGGCTGAAACACGGGTTAAACTGCCCACTACTTCTAAACTCCAAATCTGCACTACCCAATTCAAATCCCAAATTCTGATGTCATTTATCTTCATTCTTAGTAAAAAATTATAATATATAATTTCAATTATATATTTACAAAATATAAAATATAATAGTATAATTTAATTTGTTTTCAATTTATATCTTTTTTAAAATACATAGAAAGATTTTCTCAAGATTTTTTTAATTAATATATAGATTTATTTTCTAAATATAGATGAAATATTAGAAATATTTTTTAAGAAGATTTAGATTAAATTTAATTCAGGATTTATTATATAGATGACACGTGACAGCTTGTGGTATTTTTGAAAGGATGATGTGGCGTTTGTGATGTGTCATGATGAGAGTCGTTGATATGTTTGATCATGCTTTATAAAATTTATAGATATAGCCTTGATTTGATATTTTATAAGGGCAATACAGTCTGCATATGTCAAAAGTATTTAGGATTTATTATATAGATATAGATATATTATATAAAGTTAAAGAATTTATAATATTTTTATCACATAAAAATAATATTCCTTATTTTAGGGAAGTTTTAGGGGTGGTTATTGACTTATTGTTAGTAGTGGGTTGGTGCCATGGATCTCTTGGTTACTAACTTGCTAAAAATGATTAACAAAGAAAATGGAATATTAACAAAGGATAGAGAAGCTAAACCGCAACAAGAATCGTCGGGGGAAGCAACCAATGTGTTCTAAACATTGACCTCATCCCAATCCTTCCACTCAAGCCTCGGTTTGATGATCAACACTGGTAGCCTCAAGCCAAGTTGATGAATGTTTCCAAACAAACATACAAAGAGTGTGTGAGAGTGTGGGTAAACTCACAAATGATCTTTGAAGAGAGATAATTAATATTCATTCAAGCAAAGATGTCTTACAAGTGTTTGGGAGGTCATATATATAGACCTCATTACAAAAGGGCAATCCTGGAATAAGAAAATAAATGAAAAATGACCAAATTCGAATTGCCTAGTTCTAATTATGGTGTAATTCGAATTATATGGTGCAATTCGAATTAATTCAAATGGGGCAATTCGAATTGAAGAGATGGGGAAAATTTTCTAAGGCATGGAAGGGTAATTCGAATTAGGCCAATTTGAATTATGGTGCAATTTGAATTAATTCAAATGGGGCAATTCGAATTGAAGAGATGGGGAAAATTTTCTAAGGCATGGAAGGGTAATTCGAATTAGGCCAATTTGAATTATGGTGCAATTTGAATTAATTCAAATGGGGCAATTCGAATTGAAGAGATGGGGAAAATTTTCTAAGGCATGGAAGGGTAATTCGAATTAGGCCAATTTGAATTAATTCAAATTGGCACAATTCGAATTGGCTCAATGCCTTAGCCAATTTTCATGTGCTCTTATTTTCCTACACTATTACAAAATATATTCTCCGACCAATCTCCGACTTGTCCGAAAATTATCCGGCGACCGGCGGTGGCTCCGGCCGATCTCCGGCGAACTTCCGGTCAATTTTCCGGCGAGCTCCGCTTGACCTTCCGGCGATGCTCCGGTGCTCCGGTGGCTTCTCCGGTGACTCTCCGGCGATGGCCAACTTCCGGCCAACTTTTCGGTGAGCTCCGTTTGACTTTCCGGCGATGCTCCGATGCTCCGACGGCTTCTCCGGTCATCTTCCGGCGACTCTCCGGCGACGGTGATGGCTTACTGCTTCAAAATTAGGGATTCCATGGTTGGAATCCCTCCGGTCTCATCGAGCTGGATCATGATCAATGCTTTCGGATTGTGGCCTTCTTCTCTATCGATATCTTTTTGGAATTCCTCAGTCTTGAGAAGGCTTGCAATTCGGTCCATGAATTTCCTTGCCCTGGTCCTGGAGTGTGGTCCCGATGGGATTATTAATGCTGCTGATTTGGCTCCCACGCCATCCCCTCCCCCTTGAGAAGGTTGAGCCATCAACCGAACAAGCTCTTCCCCATCTTCCTCGTAGAGGGCGAGATCTGCAACATTAAACGTGGCATTAATTCCATACTCAGGAGGCAATTCTAACCTGTAGGCATTGTCATTGATCCTTTCCAGCACTCTGAATGGACCGTCTCCCCGCGGGGAAAGTTTATCACGTCGTTTCAATGGAAACCTCTCCTTGCGCATATGGAGCCAAACCCAATCCCCGGGCTTTAACAGTAACTTCTTCCGTCCTCTGTTAGCATATTTCGCATATGTCTCCGCAGCCTTCTTGAGGCTGTCTTGGACGTTCCGATGAAGTTCCTGTATTGCCCGAGCCCTGTCCCTGCCATTAACATTAAAATGCTCATTGCGGGGCAATGGCAGCAAATCAACAGGGGTTAGTGGGTTGAAACCATAGACAGTTTCGAACGATGATATGTTAGTGGCACTATGGACGTGTATATTGTATGCAAACTCGATGTAAGGCAGACACTCGTCCCAGCTCTTGTAGCTTGAAGCAGTAATAATCCGCAGCAGATTTCCCAACACTCTGTTGACGGCTTCAGTCTGCCCGTCTGTTTGAGGGTGATACGCTGTGGAGAATAACAACTTGGTGCCAATCTCATGCCACAGAGATTTCCAAAAATAGCTGACAAACTTTGTGTCTCTGTCCGACACAATCGTCTTTGGGATCCCATGGAGACGCACCACTTCCTTGAAGAATAATTTGGCAATGTGGTGGGCGTCGTTGGTCTTCGTGCAAGGGATAAAATGAGCCATCTTGCTGAAGCGATCTACCACTACAAATATTGAATCTTTGTTCCTAGCAGTCCGTGGTAGTCCCAGCACGAAGTCCATAAAAAGATCAATCCATGGTCCCTCGGGAATTGGTAGAGGCATATATAACCCGTGTGGCTTGGAAATGGACTTCGCCTTCAGACAAACGATGCACTTGGAGATCAGATCGTCCACTTCTTTCCTCATTCCCGGCCAGTAAAATCGTTCACTTAAAATACCGAAAGTGGCAGTCCTCCCGAAATGTCCCATAAGGTCTCCGCTGTGAACTTCTTTGATCAGCAACTCCCGAACGGATCCCTTAGGAATGCACAGTCGGTTCTCGTAATACAGAAATCCATCCAGTCTTGAAAACTCCTTGAACCCGTGCTTTTCGGTTTCTGCCCAAAACTCTTTGAAGTCAGGATCAGTGGCATATTGATCCTTAATATGCTCGAAGCCAATCAGGTGTGTCGTGGCAATGGCCGACAAGGCTGTCTTTCGGGATAAAGCATCTGCAACAATATTTTCCTTCCCCTTTTTGTACTTGAGCACATACGGGAAAGTCTCGATAAATCCGCTCCAGCGTGCATGCCTTTTCCCCAGTTGGCCCTGGTTCCGAATATGCTTGAGGGTCTCGTGGTCAGTATGAATGATGAACTCACGGCCCCGCAGATAATGTTGCCACGTCTTTAACGCTTGAACCACAGCGTAGAGTTCTTTGTCGTATGTTGAATAATTCAACTGAGCGCCAGAGAACTTTTCGCTGTGGTATGCCACTGGCTTCCCGTTCTGCAATAAAACTGCTCCCATGCCGGTGCCCGATGCATCACATTCTACCTCGAACGGTAGATCAAAGTCGGGTAGGGCCAGTACCGGTGCATGAGTCAATTTGCTCTTCAGCTCCTCGAAGCTTTTCTGCTCAGGTGGCCCCCCACTTGTAAACAAGTCCTTTTTTGAGCAATGAGATCAGGGGTGCCGCAATCAGACTAAAATTGGGGACGAATCTCCGAAAGAAACCACACAGACCCAAGAATTGTCGAACTTCATGTACGTTCGTGGGTGGTTTCCATTCCGAGATCGCTTTTATTTTCGTCTCATCGACCTTAAGACCTCCACGTCCGACAACGTATCCAAGGAACGAGAGTTCGGTTGCATGGAAGGTGCATTTCTCCTTGTTAGCGTACAACCGAACTTCCCATAACCTGTTTAGTACCTGTTGAACATGGGAAAGGTGATCAGACTCGCTAGAACTGTACACAAGAATGTCATCGAAATATACAACTACAAATTTATTAATAAATGGACGAAGGGCCTCATTCATAAGCCTCATGAATGTTGAAGGCGCGTTCGTCAGTCCGAATGGCATGACTAGCCATTCGTATAGCCCGAATTTCATCTTGAACGCCGTCTTCCATTCATCTCCCGGTTGCATCCGGATTTGATGATAACCGCTTCGTAAGTCAATCTTGGAAAATATGCTGGCGTGACCCAGCTCGTCAAGCATGTCGTCCAAGCGGGGAATGGGGTGCCGGTACTTGATAGTAATTGCATTGACAGCATGGCAGTCGACACACATGCGCCATGTTCCGTCCTTCTTGGGAACCAATAAGACAGGCACGGCACAAGGTGAGAGGCTTTCTCGGACCCATCCCTTGTTCACCAGCTCTTGCACTTGTCTCTGCACTTCTTTGGTCTCCTCCGGATTCATCCTGTAGGCTGGTCGATTCGGAATTGAAGAGCCCGGCACGAAGTCGATCTGATGCTCGATTCCGCGCAAAGGTGGAAGACCAGCGGGAACTTCATCCGGGAAGATATCAGAATTTTCATCCAACATCCTGGAAAAGTCAATAGGAATATCAAGTGCAGCAGTGCAAGTTCTGTAAATATCATCAACAGGTTTTGCGAAAGCAAGGAAACAGTAACCTGTTGAGGTCGGTGCGCGCATTGTTTGCTCAAAATCGGTTCGAGTTGTCAGCAGGCAAGGATTGGCAGAGGTGCTCTCGATGCAGAGGTCTTTCCCTTGTCCTTCAATTTTCGCTCTGCCTCGTCCTTCTTTATGTTAGCACGCAGAATTTCTTGATCTGCCCGAACCATTTTCACAGACAGTGGCTTGACATTTATTTTCTTTTGTTTAAAAATAAAAGATAAACAATTGGCACGACCCTTGTATTTAACATCGCGATCATACAACCACGGTCGGCCCAGTAAAATGTGATAGGCAGTCATGGGAATGACGTCACAAATGACATTTTCAGAATAGGACCCGATCTTGATAGGAATCTTGGCTCGTCGGTTAACTTTAAGGTCGCTATTGTCATTCATCCAATGGAGGTGGTAGGGACTCGGATGCTCTTCAGTTGGAATGCCTAACCTGCGAACAACATAGGCACTCACAGCATTAGTGCAACTACCATTGTCAACAATTACAGAAGCAACATTGCCCTTTAAATCACAATGACAATAAAATAAATTCTCCCGTTGCTCGTCAGATCGAGGTTTTTCTTCTGATCGTTCAGCACTGAGAGTCCGCATAGCCACCAAATTAGTTAGCTTGCGATCCTCTTCAACTGTTTCCTCGGCAGCGTAGAATTCTTCACTGTCATCGGAGTCCACATTTTCTTCTTTCTCAGCCTGTTCAGGTTGTTCATCATCAGAGTCTATTATTCTACAAGATCCGTCTTCCATGAGTGCAGCTCTTTTGGTGAAAGGGCACTCAGGTGAGTAGTGTCCCTTCCGACCGCATTTGAAGCACGTGACTTCCTTCTTCCGATCCTTGTCAAATTTAGATCTCTCGATGACCGCGGGTTTAGGACCTTCCGGACGGTAGGTCTTAAATTCCTTGGCCATTTCAAAACCTTTCGGCTTGGGTTTATCGTCCCTGGGAATGAACGTCTTTTGAACCCAAGGTTTCTGCGAACTGGATCCGGAATCCTGTCGGTATTTCTGCACTCGAGGTCGATCATCGGTTTCAAGCTTCATGGCTAGCTCCACCAAATCGGACAAAGTGTCGTATGGTCGCAACTTAGCCTCCTTTCGGATCTCGATTCGGAGTCCTTTGAGAAATCTAGACTTCGTGATGCCCTCGTCTTCAATTACTCCGGCTTTTAGTAAGAGAGTCTCCATTTCCTTGAAATACTCCTCTACCGACCTGTTCCCTTGAACAAGAAAGGCAAGCTTATCATATAAGTCCTGTCGGTAGTGAGACGGAACAAATCTGTTCTCCATAGTCCGTATCAGTGTGGCCCAAGTCTGAATGGGGTCATAGCCATTCCGATGAATGTCATGAGTCACCTTCTGCCACCATACCAACGCGTAATCTTTGAAAGCACAAACAGCCACATTGACCTTTTTGATATCTGCGTAGTTATGGCAGTTGAAAATGAGCTCCATCGAATGCTTCCATTCAAGGAATTCTTCCGGATTGGAGGTTCCTTTGAATGTGGGAATGTCGAACTTGATCCCTTTCAAATCTCTGTCGGGCTCATCATATCTGTACACTTTCTTATGCTTGTGCCCAATGATTGGGAGTATTGGGTTTAAAGGAACCTCCAATCCGGAAGGGATCCCTTTCACCAGAAAGCCGCTTGGCACCCAAAAATCACCATTTCTCCGGCGTGTGCCCTCCGATCCCGCTTCACTTTTCACTGGAGTCCGTCTTCGCGAACCCTACACACTGGTTCGAATGCCTGGAGTTGGAAGTGTTTAAAGACGTAAGTGGTGAATGTTCAATTATTTGGAAATATTTGATTGTGGATTAAATGTTGATTAATTTGGATGGGTGGAAGTATAATGATAGTTTCATTGATGTGGATTTTTGAATATAAGGGAGGAATGTGGTTCTTTGTTGGATTGGAATTATTGAACAATTAGCCTTGGGAATATATAATGATGGTTTATTGTTTATGAGTTGTATAATTTAGGTTCTTGAAATATATTGAATTGGATGGATAAATTTTGGAGTTGGGAGTTTCTATGATTTAATTTTGTATTAAGACATGGCATTTGGAATGTTGATGTGGATTACGGAACTTTAAAAACATGGAGATGTGTTGAAGAAGTTGGATATGAATTATTGATGATTTTGTGGAATTATGGATTTGGGAATGGAGATTGTTCCTGACTTAGAATGGACTTGCTTAATTTTTAATAGGAACTTGAACTTCTTAAGGAAAACGTGCTTTGTATCTGTGATCATAGGCTATAGGTGGGGATCATGTTATTTTGGATGATATATGTAATGAATTTTCTCATAAGCACAAATAACATGACACATTAGGTACCAATTACCATCCCTTTGTCAAAAATGATTAGCAACTTTAATACTAAATCTGAAATGATATTTGAAATAGTTTTAGTTTTGTTATTCTGCCGACTGATGCCATTATTATTACTTTTAATTGTTATTGTTAATTATTATTTTGTATTTGGGCTTAGGGGATTTATGGAATCTCATTTGTCAGCATTTAAAGGGACGAATGCAAAAAACCCCAACGCAGTCATGGAAGGAGAACACAAACCTAAGTTGAATAGGTAAACCCTGATCTTGGAATAGGTAAACCAGGTTCTCTTCTCGTTAACCTTTTCTTTGGTTTTAACTCTTTTTTATTTTTAAATTCCACTTTACTTTTGCTCCTTTCGTAAACCAACCTTTACGGTTTTCTTATTATTTCTTTGTTTTCCTAAAAAAAAAAATGTTCTTTCAGAAATTGATCCAGCAACAAATGTTCCTGTTGTTGTCACCCTAATTGGCACTAGCCTTCTCCCTGCAGGTTTGTTGAGGTGTTGTCTTCATGTTTCAATGGTATTATAAATTCTGTATTAATCTTTATTACTGTTTCATGCGCTGCTTCGTCTGACACTGTTTTACCTATGTCGATTGTTCTACTTGTCCAAACAAACCAGCAACGGTCGCAAGAGAAGGGGGGAGGCATTTGTTGTTGCGGTACTTTACGTTTGTCAAATTTCTTTTTACCAGAAGAGGCGCCGGGTTGTCCAAATGGCCACCATACACTGCTCCACGCCGCCTCTTCCATTTGAGGAGGCACTGCCGCTGCAGATTGTCGTTGGCTGTTGTTGATATCAGTGGTAGTGCGCGAGCTTGTTGGTAAGCCTGACATCTTTGCTTGCGGTAGTTAGTGCATTGGTTTGATGTGTAGTGTTCCATTTATCCTATTTAATTTGCCTGATTTACTGAACTACATATTCGATGACCCTCTTTTGCAATTAATATGTCCATCCTTAAATGAACTTGCATATTCCTGGTTTTGATGAACTTTCCCATGGTAAAAATTATTCTGTGTTAGTTGATCCATGACACATCTGAACCATTAGCCTGGCTTTGTTTAATAACAAATTTAAACTACCATGAATGTGCCTTTTATATAGCTTTCAAGGTGACCATTTTGGTATTATTGTGGAATTTATTTAAATTTCTTTTATTAAAAAGCATGTCTAATCTTAGGGCCCTTTGATAAAATGTACTTCCTCCCTCCGTTCCTAAATAAGTGCTAAGGACCCACATTTCACGCAATCCAATACACGTTTTTAATCCGTAATAACTCAAATTCCATACAAGTAAAAATTATGAAAATTTGATATTCTAAATCTATGCAATTAGACGAATCCAACAAGATCTCACTTGACTATATTTTATCTTATATAATTGTATTAAAAAGTCGAATCAAAGCTACTTAATGAACAGTAACAAAAGTCAAAATGTGTCATTTAAAAAGGAACGAAGGTAGTATTAGGGTTTGAATCTAAAATCTAAATCATTTAAATCTGAATTATTAAGTTCTAAATTTTAATGATAGAAGACAAAGCCTAAACTATTATTTATTTAATTTTATTTACAAAAAGAATATTTTACGTTTTTTTTCCTCTAATTCAGTTCATAATAAGTGAAATTAAATTATTTGGCCTTCATATATACATAACATTCAGGCTCACTTGGTTATTAAATCATCAGATTTTTGGTTGTCAAGCACTATATACTATTTATATAAATGTATTTGTCAAAGTTAAATTTAATGCCATGTGTGTATAACCATGTTAAGTATCGGTTTTAAATGTAACATACATGACACTAATGGATACTCTACATTTTATATCAAATATTGTAACCAAAATTTAGAAGCATAGATTTTATTTTTTGCATAAACATCAGGGTAATAATAGAGTGTGTGTATGTGTGTGTGTGTATATACGAGAAAATTATGTTTTGTTCTTTCATTACTTGGTTGAACCAATTTGGATATTTCACAGAGTCTGAAAAAAGAAGAATATAATAATCTGTTTTTAACATATCAACCAAATATATCAATTATAACCCAAGTATTTAAAACCAGAATTTGAAATGCATTAGGTTTGGTTTTCATTTAACAGATTATTACCCACCCCTTATTCTTTTTATTCTTCAACATTATCTTATGATCTGTTTGTGGTATGGCTGACTCACCTATAGAAGCTTTACTAATAGAATCCATCTTTTTATATTTATATATGTACTGTCATCGTGCTAGGGATATTTTCTCATAGATTGTTGCTCCTACCATCTGTTCTGTTACCGTGTTGTATGGGGGGGGGGAAAATTAAGGTGATAGGGAAATGGATCATATTAAATTTAATATTATTACTGATACCTTATGGTATCTAATTTTTACTATTTCTTGTGCATTGGATCTTCAACTCGACAACTTATCAGCATTTGCTTGTACAAGATGGAAAACTCTATGGACGTGAACCTATATTTTTTGCAATTTGCAAAGCTGCCCTGCTACCCGATGTGGTGAAGAATCATGAAATGCAGAATAATGAAACTGTTGCACAATTAGGGCATGTGAAATTCCCGACGCACTAACTAAGCATTTCAACAAAGCCAAGATTATTACTCCCTCCATTTTCAAAAAATTGAAACGGACCCACAATGCACGCAGTCCAATATACATTTTTAATCATTAATAACTCAATTTTGGTACAATTAAAAATTCTAAAAGTTCGATATTTAAAAACTACTCGACGAGACGAATCTAACAAGATCCCACTTGACTATATTTTAACTTGTATAACTAAAATAAAACTCTTAAGTCAGTGCGTGTGTGAATAGTGTCAAATTTCAAAATGTTTCAACTATTTTGAAAACGGAGGGAGTATTTATTTGAGATTGTCTTATAATCATTGATGCATATGTCTGAGCTGTTGGGATTGGGTTTTGACTGAAAATAACATTTTAATTTTCTAGCTTTCCCATGCAACTTAGGCTAATGGTTTGATTTAATTTAATTTGTCTTTCCAATCTGTATGTTAAACACTGAATCTAATGCAATTATTTGTATTGGATTGGATGCAGTTAGTGATCAGTTTGCTTCGGGTTCTATGTACAAACATGCGTGGCAGAGGCATAAACTTGGGAAACTCTTACAAGAATTGCAAGTAATATATGTACAGGTTTGTTAAAGATGATACTCTACTTAATTGTATGATGGTGATGTTCTTTATCATTCTGTTTACTGCCCTTTTTCACTGTATCAATTTAATATGATTGAGCTTGCTACCTTTCTCTGATATCATTTTTTTCTATAGCCAAGTTTTTGTTGATCTATGAGAATGTGCGAAGATATGCAATCCAATCACTGGATATTGCTTTATCGTGACATCAAATACAATTTTGTGGTGTTATTGTCTCACAGATATAGTTCCCTTTTTTTTTTTTTTTCCTTTTTTTCTTTGGCTTTAATGATTTACCCTTAATTTCAAAAACAAATTACTATTAGCTTCGCAATAACTAATAAGCCTAATTTACATGGTGCTACAGATCAAATGGTATCCCTTTTTGCTCATGCCTCTTCCCTGAAGAAAGGCATTCCCAAGCGAGAACTTTATCAGGGTAGGTTTGGGCTCCGAGCCACATAGATTCAACCTGGAATGTCAGAGTTCGTTTTCTGTTTTCTTTTAGCCTCTTTGTTTACACTCCTTTGTAATGTGCTTTAATGTTGGGGATGTTTAATGATTCTGTTTGGTGAGGAGATAATGTCTTTTTGTTCCCACGCAAGAAATGATTCTGTTTGAGACTGATGCTATGAACTTGCTCTAATATTGTTGTTGTTAATTGGAAAACACTGTGCTTGCACTTTTTACTGTTGTTAGCACTATATTTTCTAAGGTGGAATAATCGTATGGAATTATATTGACTTTTGGAACCTTATTTGTGGTTGAGTTTGTTAATGATTTCATTTATGAATACAAGAAGGGATTTTGTCTCACTAGAGGAATTTTTGTTTTTTATTCAGTTGACCTTCAAGAGGGCTATTCTTGAGGACGCTTTACTGATTCTGCCAAATTGGAATCCTTTGGTATCATCAGATCCTCGGGACTGGCCTGGTGTTTATTGTTCATGCCTGCAGGCTATGGAGGCGATGTCTTGAGCTGTAAGAATGATCACTTTTGTGGCATGTTGCTGTAAATACAGTTAGTTCTTCATGTCAAATGATACAACTATATGACATGTCAATAAGTATAATGTTTTGTTGGTCTAATTAGCCTCTTTTTGTAGTTGTGAACAAACAAAACTGTTATCACAAAAAATATTATGTCCGGAAAAATTGGGATTTAAGTAATTTAATAGGGACAATTAAGTTGGCCTAAAAAATTAAATTACTTGATTAATTGAATAAAAATATCTAATATCAATATTTATGGCTTTGAAAAATGATAATAGTAATATTTTACATGGGAGAGCCAATACCATCATCCCACAGTCATCCCGGGATTTACAGAAACGGTCCCCCGGACATCCAGAGGTGTAAAATGGGGATAAGCTACATGCCAGGACCCCATGGGAGGGTCTATGGTCGACCAATAAGGCTGTCTTGGTCGACCACAGGATGTGTCACGGACATGGGAACTCCTCTTCATTGTTTAAGTGCTTCGAATGGGCCCGGAATGGCCAGAAAAGGGTTA
This sequence comes from Hygrophila difformis, assembly GCA_030278955.1. Lineage (NCBI taxonomy): Eukaryota > Viridiplantae > Streptophyta > Magnoliopsida > Lamiales > Acanthaceae > Hygrophila > Hygrophila difformis. The sequence continues at coordinate 24,021,149 of JAOANR010000001.1, read as the reverse complement.
TACGACCTGCCGGAAGCCTGGACAGGGGAGAAACATGCCCACACCCCATGGGAGGGTCCATGGTCGACCAAGGAGGTGTAGGGGTCGACCAAGAGGAGTCCCATGGGAAAGGTCTTCCTTTTTAGTGTTTAAGTGCTCTGAACGGGCCCGGGATGGCCAGAAAGGGGTTATACGACCTACCGGAAGCCTGGGCAGGGGGAGGAACATGCCCACACCCCATGGGAGGGTCCATGGTCGACCAAGGAGGTGTAGGGGTCGACCAAGAGGAGTCCCATGGGAAAGGTCCTCCTTTTTAGTGTTTAAGTGCTCCGAAAGGGCCCGGGATGGCCGGAAAGGGGTTATACAACCTACCGGAAGTCTGGACAAGGGGAGGAACATGCCCACACCCCATGGGAGGGTCCATGGTCGACCAAGGGAGGTTTTGGCAGTGAAAAAAGGTCTTAGATATGTCTCAAAGGATGTGCAACCTCTCAGAATGCAAAACGAACCATAACTGACCAAAGGCCATATAACAGTCGGCTTCGAGCTATAGAGTGACACAAGACCAACCGAGCCATTAAGGATTACGCACCATACAAGCGAAGCGGATATGGAAGAGGAAGCGGGTCATCTTTTGGACGGTTATTTCCCACGACGCCATATTACTTCAAGCGGTCACACAAAGCATCTATAAATACAACCTCACTGCAGAACGAAGAGGGGAACACACAACTCAACACTCCACAGGAGTTTTTATCTTTTTCGTAGTTCGTAGACTTAGTTCGTAGCTTTAGTTTCCGTAGTCTATTTCGTAGTTGTAATAGCTAGTTCTTGTAATTCGCAGTGGGCAAGAAATCCATTCTTGTTCATTGTTTTTCTATATTGAAAGGCGCAATCTTACGGTAGAATTTATTCAGATTCAGCCGTCTTAGCCTGCAAAGGCTTACTATTTATTGTTCGTCGTATACCAGCGATAACAATTTGGCGACCACAGTGGGAGATGATTGAAACGTCTACTATAGATCAATTATCAAATTTGGAAAGTTTGGATAGCTTGGTGTTAAGATCACGAGTGATATCACGGATAAATATGTCCACGCCAAGAACATCCACTAGCACTACTACTGGCGGAATTCCGCCACCACCTGTGCCGCCCACGACAGGGCATAATACTACCGGTGTTAACGCTACACCTATGGACTTAATACCAAATCTAATGAATCAAATTACTGAATTATTGGACAGCCGTCTGGCTGCTATGCGGAATGAGTTATCCGCACAAGCCTCACCCCATTATCAGGGATTCTTTGCCCAAGGGCCGTCTGTGGCCAACTTAGGCAATTTCCCACCGAGGACAGCAAGTGGCCTACCCTCAGGGCAAGGCCAGATGCTCACTCCCCTCCCAGTTATGCCAACTTTTGGCGCGGGAGAGGTGCAGTCATAGAATTATGATCGGCCGGAAGTCAGTAATAACAGGGGCAAGCGGCCGGCGGCGACCTACCCTAACAGTATTCCATTGGGAGGACAACCTGCCTTTGTCCCTACCAGTGTGGAGAACTATCCAGTGGATACATCTCCAATCCGGCCAATGGGAGAGCTAGGTGGAAATCATGAACCATGGAGGCCACCTGTGGCCAATCCGTCGGGTCCCAACAATTATTACGCACCTCCCATGATACACACTCCCCAAAACCTGGGGATGCCAGTTGATTGCTATAATCCCAATCCTAATATGCCAGCCCCTCCACAAGGCCCTGCCATCGATCCCGATATTTTAGCAGATATGTTACGAGATCAATTTGGCTTCACTGTACGGCCAACCGGTCGAATGGCATACCGAAAGCCTTACCCAGAGGCTATAACACGTGACTACCCACTTCCTCGAGGATTCAGGGTCCCTAATTTCTCGACATTTTCTGGTGAAGATGACGCATCCACTATAGAGCACATAGGGCGATTTACTGCCCAGCTCGGGGAAAATGCCCGTAATCCATATTATAAAATGCAATTATTTTCCTTATCCTTAACCAAAACCGCTTTTTCGTGGTTTTCTAACCTCCCCCCAGGACACTTTAGGACGTGGGAGGACATGGAAGCAGCATTCCACACACGTTTCTTCAATCCCGTACCAACAGTGTCAGTTACTGACATAGTGGATGCCAAACAACTACCGAAGGAGTCCGTAATTGCGTTCATAGAACGTGTGAGGCGGTTAAAGTCTCGCTGCTCAACCGCCTTGAGCGATTCTGAATTGACCAAGATAGTGGTCAGAAATATGGCTCCCACGTATAGGGCACAACTAACTGCCCACGATATCCCAGACCTCTCCGCATTGGCTTCCAAAGCCATTCGCCTCGAAACTCTATTTAAAGACGAAGGATCTGTGGCTAATCCCAAAAAATACCGTCCTATAACTAGCATAGAGACAAACGAGTACGAATACTCGGATATGGAGATTGATAGTGAGGTTGCATGTATGGAGGTTCTCAACGGTGGAGAAGTTGCCGAGCAGGCGGTAGCGGAGTTGGTGAAAGGGAAACCGTTCCCTTGCCCTAAGTTGCAACCTAACGCCGCCAGGAGGGTTGTAACTAGTGGTAAAATACCCCAAAAAATGGGGGCCGATGAAGAACCACTTTTCGTTGTTAGCAAAGCAGACGAGATCTTTGATGTCCTCTTGAAAGAAGGACAATTGAGACTACCGAAAGGCCAACAATTGGCCACCACCGAAGAAGTTAAGGGCCGGAATTATTGCAAAATGCATAGTTCCTTTACCCACACGACGTCCCAGTGTCGTCACTTCAAACTGGAAATCAACAAAGCCTTGCGTACTGGTCGTTTGAAGTTTTTTCAGATGGGAGTGGACGAAGAACCTTTTCCGCCAATCACCACAGCGATGGTGCAAGCAGGACCTTCTGAAGCTGCCAGGCCTGAACAAGGGCCATCAGGCACTAAACAAACTCGCCCACAACAGGGTGAAAGTGATACACATCCTTCAGGATACACCAGAAGGTTTCCACCACCAAATAATGTGGTAGGGGGAAACCCCAACGGTGATGAGCGAAATATTCGCCAATACCATGGGCCATCTAAGTGGCACAAGCGTGGTCGTTCCGATGAAAGAAGTAGGGGAAGGTACGGCTGGTCACCTAGATATACCAGTAGCCGGACTCCACCTACTCTCCAGCCACATCGAGGACCTATTGCACAGACGTGGACATACCCTGATGGAACCTACGAGGTTCAAATCATTAATGGGGCAATGGTTTGGAAAAAGCCCACACGAAGGCCACCTATGGCCTACGACAATACATGGATGAACAATGTCCTTCCTCCTCCAGTAGATGTGGATCCCAGGTTCCCTGGAATGACGCGGACACAGATACGCAGGGCCAAAAGACAGTATGCGGCAACCCATAGGGGTAGCAGTAGTTCGACGATGAGTACTCCTATACTCCCTACAAAGACCCCTTTGTCAATGTGGGGCCTAAATGGCCCATGTCGCAAGGAAAGAGATGCAGACGAAAAGGAAGTTGCTGCCAACAATGGCAAATCTACTTTGGTAGATAAATCTGATAAGGCGGGTGTCCAAGCCGAACCTCAAACGGCTGGTACTACTGCCTCTGATCCTTCGGATGAACTTAAAGACGGGGCATGGGTGACAGAAGGTCTCCAGTGTGCATATTGCCAAAGGATGAACAAAGTCCCATACGATTTAGAGGACGACCTCGCCCAGACACAATTTGGGGATTTTACTCCAGAGGAATTAGATGCCTTAATGGTCGATGAAGGGCAGACTGGAAATACCGTCACGCAAGAAGACCATGAGTCGCCCAAAAAACAGAAATGCGACGAATCCGCACCAAATGCATTGGTGCAGGAAAATGAGGCATCTAAAGACGATACTGTCGTGGCAATGACCATTAACATGACACAGGTGAATATACCGGAACTGGAAGTTGAACATGACAATGCCAGTGTCAAGTCTTTAGAAGAACCTGCGTGGGCTTACATCCATGCCGCATATGATGATGAAGAACCAGAGGTAATGTGTGAGGATGTTCCTCCCATAATCTTTGAACCACTATCCGTAGATGCTCCACGACATCTCAAACCATTGTACGTCCAAGCCCACATCAATGGGAGAAGGTTCAACAGGGTGTTCGTGGACAATGGGGCGGTTTACAATATCATACCACTTACCACGCTCAAGAAGATCGGGAAGACCAAAGAGGACCTGGTGGAAGCTGATTTAGAGTTGGCAGGGTTCAATGGGCATACTACTAAACCATTGGGCATGCTGACTGCACAAATTGGCGTCGGGCCCAAGGTCGTATCAACTGTTCTGTTCGTGGTGGATACCCCCACCACGTATTCTGCACTACTTGGTCGTGACTGGATTCACACTGCTAAGTGCGTCCCCTCCACCCTACACCAAAAACTCTTATTCTGGGAGGGCTCAGAAGTGATCACCGTCAATGCTCATCAGAATCCATTCCAGGGATACATCGGCAACAGTACAAGCGATGCCGTACTCTATGAATCTGCTATACCACCAATTAGCATGAGTGGTATCGTCAGTGCATGCCCCATGCCTAACTGCAAGTTAACAAGGCAGGGGTATGTTTTCTATTAGTTAGTGTGATCTGTAAGTGGCTCGATAGCCAGAAATATTAATTTCTGCAAAAATAATTGTATATGTCGAGTCTAATTAATGAAGTTATTATTTCCGATTCATTGCCAGTTATGTCTTTAAATTCATGCCAAGAAGGGACCGAACCTAAAAACTATGTGTATGAATGGCCAGAGTTATTAGAGAAACCTGAGCCAACAGTGTATGCGCAAGACCCATTGGTTGAGTTTAATATTGGCAATGAGGAAAAACGACGACCAATAATGGTCAGTGGTTTACTGACAAGAGACCAACAAAATGAGTTGGCACAATTAGTGGCAAAACATCAGGATTGCCTTGCTTGGGATTATACTGATTTTCCAGGGCTGGATAGGAAACTAATAGAACATCGTCTCCCTATCAAGCCCAATTATCGACCTGTAAAACAAGCACCTAGACGTTTTAACCCAGAATTGATGCCGAAGATTACTGAAGAAATTAAAAAGTTGTTGGATGCCAAATTCATCCGACCTTGTAGATATGCCGAGTGGTTGTCTAACATAGTCCCTGTTACCAAGAAAAATGGTAAAATGAGAGTCTGTATAGACTTTAGGGACTTGAACTTGGCCACACCCAAGGACGAGTATACCATGCCAATTGCTGACATGTTGATCGATGCAGCAGCTGGCCATAAAATCCTATCCTTAATGGACGGCTATGCTGGATATAATCAGATTAACCTGGCTGAAGAGGACATTGCCAAGACGGCATTCAGATGTCCTGGAGCTATAGGAATATATGAGTGGGTGGTAATGCCTTTTGGTTTGAAAAATGCCGGAGCCACCTACCAAAGGGCAATGAACACCATATTCCAAGATTTAATTGGCAAAACTTTGGAAGTATATATTGATGATGTAATCATCAAATCATCAGAGTTTAGCCAACATCTAGTAGACCTAGAGGAAGCATTTGTCAGAATGAGGAAATATAACCTTAAAATGAACCCTACGAAATGTGCCTTTGGGGTGTCGGCTGGCAATTTCTTGGGTTTTCTCATTCATCAACGAGGGATAGAGGTTGATGCAAATAAAGCTAAGGCTATCATCAACATTCCTCCACCCCGAACAATTAAAGAAGTACAAAGCTTATTGGGCAAGGTTAATTATCTTAGAAGGTTCATAGCCAACGCTGCTGGTAAAATGAAACCTCTAACAAAATTGCTTAAAGGAAAAACAGGACCTAACATTGAATGGGGTCCTGAGCAAGATGAAGCCCTAGAAGTGATCAAGACATCACTCATCAACCCTCATGTTCTTGTACCGCCTAGGCCGGACAAAAGGCTAAAGCTTTATTTGGCTTCATCTGATGTAGCCATTGGCTGTTTATTGGCACAAGATTGGGATGATGGAAAAGAAAGGGCCATATATTATCTGAGCAAGACATTAGCAGGGCCCGAGTTGAATTATCATTTTGTGGAGAAACTATGTTTCTCCTTGGTGTATGCTTGCACAAAACTCGAACACTATATCCTGCCTAGGGACACTGATGTAGTGACCAAGCACAACATTATTAAATTTTTACTTAAAAGACCTCGAATGAAAGGTCGGTTATTGGATTGGGCGGTGAAATTAACCCCATTTTCCTTAAATCACGTTCCTATCACAGCCATAAAGGGGCAAGTGGTAGCAGAATTCTTGGCCGACCATTCCGTCGACCTTAATGAGGAATGGGATTTGGAAATTGAAAGTGTAGGCACAACACCATGGGTCTTATACTTCGATGGCTCTGCAACTAATACTCGAGCAGGGGCCGGGGTTAGTATTTATGGTCCCAATCAACAAAAGATTAAAGTCTATATAGAATTGGGACCAATGACTAATAATTCAGCAGAATACGAAGCCCTCATTTTAGGGTTGGAAACATTGATTATGAGGAAGGCCCAAGCAGTGATTATTAAGGGAGATTCGCAATTAGTTATCAACCAAGTGCTCGGGGCCTATGGTTGTAAGAATTCCACCCTGATGGGATATCAAAACCGGGTTCATGACTTATTAGCTAAAATTGCGGACGTGACGTTCGAACAAATCTCACGTGACGAAAATGAAGAAGCCAATCGCTTGGCTCAGCTCGCCTCAAAATATCGCCCTAAGGGGGAGATCAATGAACTAACAACCGCCATACCTAGTGGTGAAAAACCCCACGAAGGGAATGAGACACCTTGCGTAGAGGGAAGCCAAAGGGAAGTAGATAGTCTCATGCTTGATGAGTCAGGTAGTATGGCACCCGGGGAGGCAACACTACTTCCGCCACTAAATAACGACACTGTGGCACCCGGGGGGGCAACCCTACTTCCGCCACTAAATAATGATATGGCGGCACCCGGGGAGGCAATACTACTTCCGCCACTAAATAACGACACTGTGGCACCCGGGGGGGCAACCCTACTTCCGCCACTAAATAATGATATGGCGGCACCCGGGGAGGCAATACTTCTTCCGCCACTAAATAACGACACTGTGGCACCCGGGGGGGCAACCCTACTTCTGCCACTAAATAATGATATGGCGGCATCCGGGGAGGCAATACTACTTCCGCCACTAAATAACGACACTGTGGCACCCGGGGGGGCAACCCTACTTCCGCCACTAAATAATGATATTGCGGCACCCGGGGGGGGCAACCCTACTTCCGCCACTAAGCACTGACGCTATGGCATTGCCGCCATCTGACTGGAGATCAGAGATCATTGCTTATTTTAAAAATCCCCAGACTGATGATAAGAAACTTAAGGCTAAGGCTTTAAGGTTTATCCTTATTGGGGAAGATTTATATAAGCGAACAATTGAAGATGTTCTTCTGTTATGTTTAGGGCCAACAGAAGCCAAGAAAGTTATGGCAGAGGTCCACGAGGGCATTTGCGGAGCTCATAGGGCAGGCCTGAACATGCGATGGACTATCCATAGGTATGGATACTATTGGCCTACAATATATGAAGATTGTATTAAATATGCCCAAGGGTGTGAGGCATGCCAGAGGCATGCTAATCTTAGACATGTCCCTGTGTGTGACTTGAATTATATGATCAAACCATGGCCCTTTAAATCTTGGGCCATGGACGTCATAGGGATGATCCATCCGCCCTCGAGCAAGGGACATAAGTTTATTATCGTAGCGGCAGATTATTTTACTAAGTGGGTGGAGGCTATTCCTTTGAAATCAGTAGCTCAGAAGGATGTTATTGATTTCATCGACTCACATATTATTCATCGGTATGGGATACCTCACACTATCACCACAGATAGGGGGACAGTGTTTGTTGGGGAGCAATTCACTGATTACTTAGCTTCATTTAAGATCAAGCTTTACCACTCATCCCCCTACTATCCTCAAGCAAATGGCCAGGCTGAATCGGCCAATAAAATTTTAATTAGTATTATCAAGAAAATGATTGAGGACAAGCCTAGGAAATGGCATGAGAATTTGTCCACGGCGTTATGGGCCTGTCGAAATACCAAAAGTACTGCCACAGGATTCACTCCATATAGGCTAACTTATGGCCAAGATGCAGTGCTGCCCATGGAAATCACGGTGCCCAATAGTCGTACAATGAATGTGGGGACAATTCCAAGTGATGTCCAAGAGACTATGCTTATGAGGGAATTAGAACAAACTAGCTCTGACCGATTAAAGGCAATTGATAATATGGAAAGAGAAGCCCAACGAAGGGCTCGGTATTATAATAAGTGGGTTAGAGCCAATCCATTTCATGTTGGTGATTTAGTTTGGAAAACTGTTTTGCCATTACAAAAGAAAAACGACGAACTGGGGAAATGGTCCCCCAATTGGGAAGGACCTTACATCATCCAAACTGATCTTGGAAATGGAGCATTTGCACTTATTAACAAGGATGGAAAACAAAAGCATGAGAGCATAAATGCTCGTTATTTGAAAAAATACTTCCCATCGTATTGGGAAGTGAATACAGAATGAAGGCGATCAACGGAACCGACGAACAACTCTGGGAATAGGATGTTCGTCGGTCAGAGCCTGAAGCTGCGGAAGCAAGTCCTCCCAGCTTGTCTGGAATTCCTTAACCTCGCTTTGGTATGTATGATGTTGTTGTGAGAGGTCCTCGAGCACTTCATTGAGGGTGTTTTGAAAGTCCAAGAAAGGTCGTAGATGAACGCCCAAATCTTCGTGCTCATCAAAGTAGCCTATGATGTCCTCTAATTGATGTTTCTGTCGACAGAGTAGATGCTCAGCTTCGTTGCATCTGTCAAGAATTTCTAGATCATCTGCGTGATCTCCATCAGGGTGGTTGCCCACAAGGAATGGTTGGAGTTGTCCCAACCAATTATCAGGGGTAACCGCTTGTGGCACCGTAGACATGACCTACAGGTATTGGCGAAGTATTGAGTGTGGGAGATGTTGAAATGGGATGATAGCGCTAGAAAAAATAAGTCGCCTTTTATTGGGAAGATACAACATGACGGTGCCGAAATTCCTTCAAACCCTAACCATTTGGCCGACTAAAACATGGTCAAGCATGAAGTTGGGAAGCCATATTTTAGTTTGCAGGTTGAAGTGTATGTGGCTTATGAAATTATAAATTTGATTAAGCCAAGATTTGTTAATAAAGTTATCTATTTCCGTGATGAAGCAAAGATGCAGAAGTTGAATGCAGGGATCCTTGGTGATAGCACTTGCTAACAGAAAAAGTTCTCTTGGGCGTCTGTGGAGAAGAAGAGGCGGCCAACAAAAAAAGAGGGGAAGAAATTTGGCCTAGGTAAAAAACTGGGGATTTTATAGAACGATAAGATCTCTTGGGCCAGAGCCTGTTAGGGTTTAAATATTTTTATTCAATATTTAGATATGCCTGAATATTTGATTCAAATATTTAAAATTTATTTAAATGTTTGAATCGGGGGGGCAAATTGTTATCACAAAAAATATTATGTCCGGAAAAATTGGGATTTAAGTAATTTAATAGGGACAATTAAGTTGGCCTAAAAAATTAAATTACTTGATTAATTGAGTAAAAATATCTAATATCAATATTTATGGCTTTGAAAAATGATAATAGTAATATTTTACATGGGAGAGCCAATACCATCATCCCACAATCATCCCGGGATTTACAGAAACGGTCCCCCGGACATCCAGAGGTGTAAAATGGGGATAAGCTACATGCCAGAACCCCATGGGAGGGTCTATGGTCGACCAATAAGGCTGTCTTGGTCGACCACAGGATGTGTCACGGACATGGGAACTCCTCTTCATTGTTTAAGTGCTCCGAATGGGCCCGGAATGGCCAGAAACGGGTTATACAACCTACCGGAAGTCTGGACAGGGGAGGAACATGCCCACACCCCATGGGAAGGTCCATGGTCGACCAAGGGGCTGTAGGGGTCGACCAAGAAGAGTCCCATGGGAAAGATCCTCCTTTTTAGTGTTTAAGTGCTCCGAACGGGCCCGGGATGGCCAGAAAGGGGTTATACGACCTACCGGAAGCCTGGACAGGGGGAGGAACATGCCCACACCCCATGGGAAGGTCCATGGTCGACCAAGGAGGTGTAGGGGTCGACCAAGAGGAGTCCCATGGGAAAGGTCCTCCTTTTTAGTGTTTAAGTGCTCCGAACGGGCCCGGGATGGCTAGAAAGGGGTTATACGACCTACCGGAAGCCTGGACAGGGGGAGGAACATGCCCACACCCCATGGGAGGGTCCATGGTCGACCAAGGAGGTGTAGGGGTCGACCAAGAGGAGTCCCATGGGAAAGGTCCTCCTTTTTAGTGTTTAAATGCTCCGAACGGGCCCGGGATGGCCAGAAAAGGGTTATACGACCTGCCGGAAGCCTGGACAGGGGAGGAACATGCCCACACCCCATGGGAGGGTCCATGGTCGACCAAGGAGGTGTAGGGGTCGACCAAGAGGAGTCCCATGGGAAAGGTCTTCCTTTTTAGTGTTTAAGTGCTCCGAACGGGCCCGGGATGGCCAGAAAGGGGTTATACGACCTACCGGAAGCCTGGGCAGGGGGAGGAACATGCCCACACCCCATGGGAGGGTCCATGGTCGACCAAGGAGGTGTAGGGGTCGACCAAGAGGAGTCCCATGGGAAAGGTCCTCCTTTTTAGTGTTTAAGTGCTCCGAACGGGCCCGGGATGGCCAGAAAAGGGTTATACGATCTACCGGAAGCCTGGACAGGGGGAGGAACATGCCCACACCCCATGGGAGGGTCCATGGTCGACCAAGGAGGTGTAGGGGTCGACCAAGAGGAGTCCCATGGGAAAGGTCCTCCTTTTTAGTGTTTAAGTGCTCCGAAAGGGCCCGGGATGGCCGGAAAGGGGTTATACAACCTACCGGAAGCCTGGACAAGGGGAGGAACATGCCCACACCCCATGGGAGGGTCCATGGTCGACCAAGGGAGGTTTTGGCAGTGAGAAGAGGTCTTAGATATGTCTCAAAGGATGTGCAACCTCTCAGAATGCAAAACGAACCATAACTGACCAAAGGCCATATAACAGTCGGCTTCGAGCTATAGAGTGACACAAGACCAACCGAGCCATTAAGGATTACGCACCATACAAGCGAAGCGGATATGGAAGAGGAAGCGGGTCATCTTTTGGACGGTTATTTCCCACGACGCCATATTACTTCAAGCGGTCACACAAAGCATCTATAAATACAACCTCACTGCAGAACGAAGAGGGGAACACACAACTCAACACTCCACAGGAGTTTTTATCTTTTTCGTAGTTCGTAGACTTAGTTCGTAGCTTTAGTTTCCGTAGTCTATTTCGTAGTTGTAATAGCTAGTTCTTGTAATTCGCAATGGGCAAGAAATCCATTCTTGTTCATTGTTTTTCTATATTGAAAGGCGCAATCTTACGGTAGAATTTATTCAGATTCAGCCGTCTTAGCCTGCAAAGGCTTACTATTTATTGTTCGTCGCATACCAGCGATAACAAAAACTAAAAAAATTCTAGGTATATGTATGATAGGGCTCTTTATATTTATATGAACCATTATTTTGTATCCTATTTGAAGAAGTTAAACGGTCGGAGGATCAGTTAGGATATTGTTATCATATTCTTTCTCGATGTCAAGCCAGCTTCGCAGATGGGGAAATTTTACCTCGTACCTCTTTAGTTAATGTTTTAGATTAAATTTAATGATGAAAATGAGAATATTGCCAATCAATGTATCATCAGTTGGATTTGGATGTTAATGAATTCCACTTCTCGTCCATGTCTCAGACAATTGATTTCAGTTTCAATAATTTTTACTTCATTTAAATTTCTGGTATTTTATAGAGTATTTATTTTCCCTATTATGGAGATAAAAAACACAATCACTTGACTTAAATATGTTATTATATATATATATATATATGCTTTTTTTTGGCTGTGTATGATGCCATATTTATATTAATATAACTGTTCATTCTTCCATGTGAAAATATCTTTAAATACATTTTAGTGTAAGCTTTTATCTAGATTTACATAATTTAAACTATTTATTAGTTTAAATCCTTCGAATAATTCCAAAGAAATAACTATCTGCCAATTTCAACCCCTTCATTTATTAGTTTTCAAATGCTAAAGGCATGCATGGTTTAAGGATATGATCGAGTAATTATATTATCCATCCTAATCATATGATTAGTGTGCAATACATATTTAGCACAAAAATATTGAACCTTGAACAAATTAATTATCAAGGGATATATTTATTCTCTGATGTCCCGCATACTAACATGTCATAAGAGTTCCTTTGCTACTCTTGAATGATCTCATTGTGCATTCCGGCTTTGTGGTAGACATTTTGGTTCTCATTAATCATACCTTGTAATTTTGTCTTTACTCTTTCAAGATGAGGGGATTTTTCAATGTGCATTGTTCCCATGGATCGAAGCCTGGAACATGGGCCATCTGGAACATTCATTGTTGCGCCACCACGCCAATTGTCTTACTACCACCTAATGGTAGTTTCAATTTTAGGCTTATTGGGGGCGTTAAAATGCCCTTACCAGCTTCATGCCCAAAGGATTATTGCTTCCATGCCACAACATTTCGTGGAAGATGCTATATAGTTGCTAATTTTTGCTTCCACGAATTCCTAGAGCATTAGATGAGATTTACTGGTATGTTATTTTTCCTTTTTCGTGCGAGCTTCATTATTATCTCTTTATGATTGATGAACCACATGCTTCTTGTGCATCTTGACGGGATAAATTTATGAACTTCATCATTATATTCATGGCAGGTCCCGAATATTTCAGAAACTCATATCTAAGAGCCAAATGGTCGAAGTCCTTGATTGTTGTATGGCACCTTAGAAGTATGATAAATCATCTTCTTAATCCCTTAGATTACTCAATACGAATGTATATCTGTTTGAATTGCAATCATACGTCTACAAAACACCAGAAGTCAAAATTAAATTTTTATTGTTGTAGAGATTTTAGTTCTCATTAATCATCTCCTTGATTTTTTGTTATTGTTTAATCGCCGTGCCGCCACATCCCAGATGATTGCACGTGGTTTTGTTGAGTAATTGTTGAACTGCAATTTATCCTGCATGGAGTACTTACACTTATTGCTTTACAGATGCAGTAAATATAACAACACTTCTTTGAACATAAATAAATATCATATAAAGAAACCACATACCCTCACCTACAATTATTTCTTCTTTTTCCATGGGCAGTTGTAGACACTAAATATGTTATGCATCGCACAGCTCGGTCAGCTAGTATATATATAAATATATATATATATATAATCCTATATTCAATATGGCCTACAATGAATGTGTGTTCAAAAGGTTTGGGATACAAATAATGAATTATTTAAATTATTTATATTACCAATGAAAGATATAGATGACATGTAATCGAACGGTCATGAATTATTTATAAATATAATATATACCTTTCTAGGATATTTTAGATAAAATAAAAAAAATTTATTGTAGAGTTTTAATTAAATATCTATGAGGTTACATAGAATATTTCAATTTATTTTACTAAACTGTCAAATAGAATTTGAAATCCCAGTAACCACTATTCAATTGCAAATTCAAGTAGTTTTTCTTTTTATAAAGGTTTTGATTTAGGATATGAAATTTAAGTAGTTGCTCCTATTTTAATAGTTGAGAATGAATACTTTCACAACTATTTTAATATGCGAATGAATATATAAATTCAATAATTCAATGCTGTCGATGTTCTCCTATTTTAACCAGAAAAGGATTGCGTCAAGGACCCCCTTTCCCCGTATTTGTTCTTGGTGGTTATGGAGAAACTTTCACTTCTAATCCAGAGTTTGGTGATTAGTGGTGACTGGAAGCCCATCAGGTTGTCAAGAACGGGTGTTGGTGTTTCACACCTTCTCTTTGCCGACGATCTCACCCTTTGCTCCATGATTGATCAAAGAAGTCTTCTTACTGTTAAGGCAGCCTTACTGACTTTGCTACTGCCTCAGGTCTCCTGCCTAATGTCCTCAAATCCAAGGTCTTCACTTCTCAAAATACGAGTGAGCAAACCAAGCAATGGATTTCGGATACGCTGAATTTTCTAGTGGTTGACTCATTTGATAAGTATTTGGGTTTTCCTCTTCTATTGTGGAGACACGGAATTCGGGACTTTGCTTTATACTGGATAGGATGGATGCTCGCCTTGAGAGTTGGGCTTGTAAGACTCTCAATAAAGCGGGCAGGCTTACCTTATGCAAGTTGGTTCTTATGCAAATCCATTGGTTACTGGAAGGAGTTTGCATTGCCATCCACAGGAAGATCAATCGCTTCCTCTGGAAAGATAACACCGGGAAAGGGATGCACCTTATTAGTTGGGATAAGGTGGCTGGACCCAAGTGGCACGGTGGTCTTGGCCTAAGGAAAGCTCATCTCATGAACGTCGCTTTATTGGGAAAATTACTATGGAATCTAATGCACTCTCCTTCTAAGTTGTGGGTCAAGCTTCTTGGAGGTGGCAATTTCTAACCAATTATTTCCTTCTATTTGCACTAGCTACAACCATTCAAACCTGTCTAGATTGATGAAGAAGATTATTCGTCTCCTTGGTGGGGGGGGGGGGGGGGGGGGGTTCCCTCCGTCTTGGTGCTGGTAGAGTCTCCTTATGGTTTTCAGATTGGTGGCAAGGGTCTTAGCTTGGCCCCCAACTTCTTTACGTTACTACTCAAGACTTGGATCTTTGTGACAAAGATACCATTGTTAATGGAAGGTGGGAATGGTCTGATATCTATACCACCATCCCGCATGATTTAAAGCAGCAGATCAACACCACTATCCCCCCCCCCCCCCCCCCCCAAAATTGCATGACTCCCTGCCGGATGGAAAACTAGCTCAACTGGCATTTACACAGGCCGTGCCGCCCATCACTTTCTTGCCAACACAGGGGACTCCATTCAAGGTTGGAAGTGGCTCTAGAAGATCTCTCTTCCTGAAAAAATTTGCTTCTGTCTATGGCTTGTGAGCCACGGATCCCTTCTAGTCAATGCTACTCGATTTCATGGTGGCATGGCAACCTGCCCATTGTGTGTCTTATATGGAGATATGCAAGAAGATTGGTCCCAATCCCATTGCCTATTCTATTGTGAATGGGTTTCTCAACTTTGGACCTCTCAACATAGCAATTCCCGTGGCTGTGCAGGGATGTCTAAAGAGGATACTAATTATTCCCACAAGGCATGTATCGTGTTTATGGCTCCACCTTCACCGCTGCTTTATGGAAAATTTGGTTGGAGTGAAACGCCCGTATATTCCAAGGCAAACAAAAGCCACTTTGGCTTATTAAACGTGAGATCTGGCTTCTCTCTGTGGAGTTACATAACGCTGGTAAGGGACATGAAGCTCGGTCATTGCGAGTCCATTGGGTTTAATGGAATAATCTGGAGCAACATGGAACTATTATTCATGTTGATGGTAGTTCCATTGGAAATCCTGGCAGAGCCGGATTTGACTTTGTTATTAGAGAAGCTGACGGTCAATGGATTGGTCTGGGTTGTGGCTATATTGGTAATGCTACCAACACCCTTGCAGAGGTGTACGCATTATACTATGGCCTTCAATATGCTATCCAAATGGGGATCAGACATGTCACCTGCTACTCTGACTCACTGATGACAATTGAATCCTTGGACACTTGGAATAAGTTCCACCCTTTTGTAGCCGTCCTAAAGCATATCCAAGACCTCATGAATTCTTTTGGAGTGTGTCATATTCACCATATTCTTCGGGAATGGAATAAAGTTGCTGACATTCTTGCTAAGCATGGAACTTCGATTGATAATTTCTTCACTACTTGGGCCTTCCTCGAACTTCATCAAAAGGGACCTTGCTGCGGATGCTACTGGCGTGGTGTTCCCCGGTCATTAGCTTGTTTTTCCTTTCCTTTGTTTTCCTAGTTTAGCTTCTTCTCTTCTTTCTTTTTCCTTCTGGATTCGGTTGCACACATAAAAAAATAAAAAATAAAATAAAAAAAATAAAAAAAATCCCCTATTTAAACGGCAGGCCTCCCTTGCGGTGTTCCATATTGCAAGCTAACGATTCAAAATAGGGTAAGATCATACACAACTCAGCAATGACAATATGACGGAAAATAAAGAAAAACTTGACAAATTCATCCTCCTTTGATGGGTGAAAAATATGCTGAAAAACATTCTTACCTCTTCCTCCCTTTCTTTTTCTATTAACTGATGGCATTACACACAGATGACATAGGCCAACAAACCATGACAAATGCTCCTAAAGACTACTGGAAAGCTACATGTTCATGTACATCCTGCATTCTTACAAGAAACAAACGTATCAAACGAATGAACCACCAAAATAAACACCTAGAAGCCTTCTATAGCGCAGCTCAGCCCAACAAGGAAACCCTCAACTTGTTGGCCACATAGAGAAGATGGCTGATGTTTGTTGGTGGATAGTTTTGCAGCAACTTAAGATTTGATGTGAAATCACCTGCGAGTAAACGCCTTCGCACAATAATCAGCATTGCACAGCAAACTCGAAGTAGTGTTTCCTGCAAAATATCATTTCAAGTTATTTCACCAGATATAGGAGTTGAAAACTATATCACTTTGTACAGAGTTTTCAGTCTTGAGAAAAAGGGTTGCATCATGCAGTAGTACTATTTGTTCAAACTTCAAAGACACAAATAAAAAGGTAGTTGGACTACTACTATGGACAATGTGAATTTTCAAAGCAACAAAATGTTTTCCCCTAATACAAGAAAATTCTTAAACTATAGGCTCGCCCACTAATCTCATGCCTTCTAGGAGAATCAAACTTGGGATGGAACAATCAGTGTGGGTTGACTAGTAATTTTCAATTGAAACTTCCTCAAATTAACTAAAATAGCTAAACCAAAAAGAATCGGAAAATTTTATAAATGAAAAAAAGGAGATGCTTATGTAATACATCTATAGTTGTAAGATTCATCTATAAAAATTTTGAAGGCGCCACCAATAACTGCATAAGCCTTCATGAAAATTCTACCATGGGAAAAGGGAATTCATAACTTATACTGCATTATACAAACCGAGCATGAGAATTTCATTTGATTTAACATATCCTACACGAATTATGATTCACTCACATTCTTACAACCCTTATGTTTGATTAGCAATCATGGACAAAAATCTTACCTCTTATAGATAAGCCAGAACCTACGCAATAAAAATGCTCGCATTGTAAGCATTTCATTGCTCTTACTATATGCAAAGACCCCTCCTATATATATTAATACACAAAATTGTGCTTCATTGCCATCAATAGATCTTGAACCTCTCCACTTCGACGTATCTGATTATGTTTCTTGTTTAGAGATAATACCCTATATTTATGCAGGAAAAAAAAAAAAAAAAAAAGCTTGTCCTAATATCCTATTAATTATTCAGAAATCCACCCCGCCTTTCTACTTTGATGATACTTTACTTGAAGCATAGGTGTTAAATTACTTTTTTCTTCACAATAAAAGGTTAATATAAACTCCAAATAAAAAAATTTAGAAAACACACAATAACAAATAGATGACTTTGAGGGATTAAATAATGATAGAAACCGGCTCACTTGAGGACCATCGGGATCACTCAAAAGCGTATCCCAGATGACCAAGATGTCTGCAAAATTGAATTCTTGGGTCAAAAGGAGTGTAATCCACCTAAAAGCATAGAACTGGGGATTGACCTGCACATGAATACAAGCACACTGTCAAATTTGAGTGAGTTATCAAGGCTTACATAATTACATGAAGTGTGAACACAACCTAGTGTGCATCAAGCTTTTAAAGTAAACCCCACCAAAAAATTGTTAAGCCAAGGGCAATTGGGCCAAGGCCTAAATCAAACCACAGACACCAGCAGGTGACATCTTCAAGTTGGTAACCAGTACTAGAGATCATAGAACTTTTATCTTCATTCACACTTCACAGTGCAATCATATAATAAAGACTAGAAACATGAAAGCAAGCATAAAGAAGTTTCACTAGAAAGACATGACACGGAAGAAACTTGTAACTGCAAACAAATGACTAGAGATTGAGTAAATCAGAGGAAGGCAGAAGAAGGAGACACCCAAGTGCGCACAATTCAGTGTCTTTGGGTTTCACATTAGAAGGATCCTATGCTTCCACAGTATAGCATCAAAGACCCTGCAGTATCAGTCACAGTTTTGCAATGGTTTCCTTTTCTTCATGAAAAGAGCATGCGGTGCTCTCTGGAACAGGAAAATAAGAAGTGAGGGTGTAATTATTCACAAAATATAGGGTTTGGCAAGGGCTTAGGATTTGGGATATACAGGCTTGTTTGAAAAGTGGCCCTAGAGAGTTTAGACAAATGTTTTAACAAGGTTGCATCTATATATCAAATAGAAATTCACAGAAAACCTAGGTGTTGTGACATAGTGTTAGAAATAAAGATCACATTTTCACCATTGAGTTGCATAAATCAGCCCATTTACAAAATGCCACATCCAAAAGCAGGGCTGGAAAACGAAGCAGAATCCACTTCCAAATACAATCACAATAGAAACATAGAGAGTATAAATAATCACTTGAGTCCTATCCTAAATAGACTTCTCAACACAATAATTCTGCACTCACCTAATAAAATACCCTTATATGACCAATCTTAATAGGAGTGCAAATAGCCGGTGGTAAGAAATATACATATATTTATAGCAAATAGGTTCATCATTCTGTGTCAATGCACTCACTTATCCACTTTTAGGTAGAAACCTTGGCTTGTGCCAAATGTTCTTGCATCAAGTACAAAAAGGAAAATCAAGTGAGCTATAAAACAATTATTTAACTTAACCCAACTCTTTCTCAGATAAGATGCCCAACACATATTCAAAGATTTTATGTAAGTATTTTTTGCTAAATTTTGTCATTGAACAAGTTAGGAAAAAGTCTTCAATATTCATTGGATCTATTCAATATCCCCACGTTTATGGATATTAATTAAAAAATTGTGAATGAGAATGTTAATTATAACAAGGTCATCATAAAGTTGAATGCAGAATATCTTACTTTTGTTGTCATCTCCAGATGCCGCCATAATTCCTCATCATGCTCCTTTAGAAGCATGGATAATCTTGTAATGGTAGCACGGATCCCCACAACACTGTTATCAAGTTGTTTAACAAAATTGTCTCGTAGTCCACCTAGCAGTTCCACAAAACAGAAGAAAGTGTCTGCTTCAGCACAAGCCTGCAGCACTCAACAAAGAAAAAGTGAGAGGACATGAAACCTATGATCCAACATATGAATACACCACTGCAGTTTGCAAGAATTGAATCTGCAATACCAAATCATTTCCTTCCAACCTGAAGCACATAAAAAAGGGAAAATCATTTACTGCATCCTACAAACATAACTACAGCAATTACAACTTGTAACTCTGTTTGGTTTGTCTGGCTCTATGTTGCTCGGACTCGGGTACGGGTATCCGACACGGGTGCAGGAATATGTAGCGGACACTTACTTTTTTGAAAAATAGGATACGAGGACACGGCAAAAAAGGATCCGGAATTAGGACACGGGTGCGGGGACACGGCGGAAATTTTATACTTCATATATATTATTAACAAAATAGAATTTTCTTTAATATAATAAAATTATTTAAATAATGTTAAATTAAAAGTTAATAGAAGTAAAATTTGGGGGCAAAGTTAATTTAGATTCTTTGTTTAGGAGGGAAATAAATTTTTCCTTAATTTAAAATTAAAAATATCAGACACGTGGCAAGTAATTATTAACTCGTATTTACAGCTGTTCCCATGCCTTTTACTGTTCATCTTCTCCGAAGCAATTTTCTGTCTTCCCTAAAAACTTCCCGATTTTCTTTGTTCTCCGCCACCGCCTCCTCTTCTTTGTTCTCCGCCACCGCCTCCTCTTTGCTGCGCGTTCCCCGGCCGGACGTTTCCCATTCCTGGTAAGTATGATCTTCTCCATCTCCTTCCGCCTTTTTCGAAGCTTTTTAGAAGTGAAGGGAAAAAAAAAAACTCAAAAGTGCCGAGTCCGCGCCGCCGCCTGAAGCACCCGCCACAGATCCCGTACCGGTATCCGCATCGTGTCCGGCGGACACCGGAACTCCGGCCATTTAGACGAGTCCGAGCATCACAGGTCTGGCTAACCGTCACAGACATGTTGTCTCTTCTATTGTCCTCTGAAGTTACACGTATATCACCAATGCCCTTTTTCAAATGAATTCCTCTTAACTATTATATTTTGAAAGAATGCTTAAGTTAGAAACACAGTTACACAACTTCAGTAAACTGAAATCTGATTCAACAAAAGCTCCTTCTATGCCACCAAATAGTAGGACAAATTTTTTTAACAGAAGACTAAATTAGATGAGTCCAACTTTTACATATTCCTGGCTCTGAAAAAACAAACAGCATGTCAAGCAGTTCTCACACATTCTCTGTTCCAACACTTCAGATTAGTTTATAATCCCCTTCAAAAAGCTTCATAAGACAAAATTATAGGTAGCACCGTTGACTGGGATTTGAATAGAATAAGATCTGCTCCATATAAAGGCAATCAAATTTCTTCATGTAAACTTGGCTTCTGGTTTATAAAGAAATTCACAAATTTTATAGTTCTCTTAAAGGATCACTTTTCTGTCAGCTGATCAATTTTCCACTGAACTTAAGTATCAATAGCTGGACTCTATCCCCCTTTTTGTCATTTTCAAACTTTACACACAAAAGTGAAATTTGCTTTTGTTGCGGCAAAATCATTTGAAAAAGGAAATATCCAATAAATTTTTTCACATTTGACAGTTCATTCGTCACTATTTTTCTTCTCTTCATTCATTCCCCTCCAATTCAACCATTCTTTTGTGATTGAAATAAATCTACTATATTCATATAGGGCCACACAATCTTTAGTTATGCTCAAATTCCAAAATCACAAACTAGCATCAGAGGGGGGAAAAAATCTATTAGCAGAGATGAAGGAAATGAAAAAAAGCCAGGTAGGATTATGGTTTAGACTTTACGTGTACTGAAGCCAGACAGTTGGCACCCAGAGTTATTGTTTCTTTGTATCTCTATCACTGTGGGCGGGGGAGGAGATTGCACAACAGTTCATTGACTGCTGATTGACATATGGATTTTACAGTTTATGAATGATGCATTTTATTGACATCATTTTGCACAAAGAGAAATGGAAAGAACCCACATATAGTTTGAGAATACAAATCACTATCATATTCCAGCTGGAATAACAGTTCAATTTTAACAATTTTGATAGGGAGCATTGACAAAAGTTAGTTACTTCATCTCAGAAGTTAGAACATTAAATATGTTAGAGACCAAGGAAAAAATCTTACCGCATTTTCATCATTGGGATCATTCTTGAATACATAATATAACGGAGCCAAGATTTCATTCATCCCTTGCACATATCTCAATCCAGGATTTAACTTTGCAAATATAATCAATATGTTCCTCATAGCCTCCTTCAAGAGAGATGTTCATTCAATAAATATTCATCAGTATGTGACAATAGCAGCTGGAATAAGATAAGCATATACTCACTTGGTTCAATTTCGCAAATGTTGAGTCCCCTGAGAAGAAGTGTATATCTGGATGAGTGCGCATGACATCCCGGTCAATCTGTTCCAGAATCTCAGCATCCTAAAGAAATATACATTGGAGTTATATTCCTTACATTTGCTTTCGAGGTGAACTACTGAACAAGAAAAGCTAAGTGCTAAGAAATAGAGGGATCTGGCCGGGCAACTTGATATAACATGATAGACTTGTAAATACTATGCACTATGTAGTAATGTAAGTAAAAATTACCTGGAAGAATTGATTCCATACGCTACTCTGACCAAGACTTAATGGATGCTCTCCATGACTTATTTCAGATCTTGACAGGAAACCCTTACCATTTGTTTCATGGTTCTCAAGATTTGACTCCTCCAGCCTCCTGGTAATCTCTGACTGACTAGCCATGGAAGCATTTAGAAAATGTTGAAAAGAATAAAGATGTGTGGTGGAAGAAGTGTATTTTATAAGTGGCCACAGGAAGTCAGGAAGTCCACAGGTAACTTTTTAAATTCATGCAATAACATAATTTTCTAATGCCTCGAGTCTTCTGTTCCATAACTGTCTACTTGAGTGTACCAGTTTGAAATATCATGAGTTAGTGAAACAAATGAAATTTCACTTCATTCAAACCAAAAGTTTCAAAAAAAAAAAAAAAGCAACAAAAAAGTGCTGTAACAGAATAATAAAATCAATTAATATATGAGACCTTTGAATTGGTAAAGTCATCCATAATAGTTCTACAATTATAGACTGCAAACATAAGGAAATGTTTGAGAAGATCTCCCAATTTGTGGTACACTTATGAGTTACTACTGACTCAGTGCAGTTGTCAGCAAGTAAACATCTTTCCAATTGACTGACTTCAAGACCAGTCATGTTGAGCATTGCTTCAGTCTATCGACTAAATGAATTTTTGTCAGCCATATTATTAAAATGGTGAGATTAAGAAAATTGTATTGGATTCAAGAACCAGAACTCTACCAAAACAAAGACAAAAGAAGGTATTGAAGCAAAACTTGTCCATCTCAGCATTTCTCCACATTCTTTAAATTTATCCAGTGCTGATGTTGGTAGTCAAGTAACATGTGAAGAAATGAAAGCAGCCCATGTTGTAGCTACTAGCTAGTTTAATCCTCACATGCCTTAACTACTAGTAGCTATTTCAATATAGTCCCCCTAGTCCCCCCCCCCCCCAACCCCCCCCAAAAAAAAAAAAGAAATTCTATAACATATCTGTGCAAACAGGAAGTATTGCAAAATAATATTCAAGCACTTACGGGACTCATCAAAAGCTCCTCTTTAAAACTCCTATACTGAGACCTTTTCTTGGCCAATTCTGAAGGCCAAAGAGACCGATCAGCTGGAAGATACCCCAATAATAGCTGCAAGGTGCGCATTAAATCAATATTTCACAAATCTTTTTTAAAAAAAGTGAATACCTATCTATAATTCTATATACAATCTGTCAAAATTTTCACTATGCCATTACAAAAAATTGAGTATCCATATTTGCAATGCAAAAAGAACCGATGGTGCTTCTCATAACAATTCTATTTATCTATCACTATTATTAAACTATACAAATAGAAAGGGAAAGAATGGGTCAATTGTCTATTTGTCTCAATTTTGTAGCGCTTTGCCAGTGTTGGCAATCATAGAACTCATATAAAGCCTTAGTCTTACATCTTTATAATACATTTTTCAATTGTTTCATAATGTGAAAGAACATACAGTTGAGAGGGAGAGGAGAATTGTAAAAGAAAGGAACTGATATTCATACAAAAAAATGAGTCCCACTTTTAGCATTCTTCCATCAAAATATGAATGAAGAAATTTGGCTTCAAACTGTGTTCTTCATTTGCCATGTATCAGACACCTTTTCAGCAGTAACAGTGATTTTCACTGTATTAAACTTCAAAATAAATAATAATTACAATACTCATGGGCTTACTCTGAAAAAGGGGATCTTAATACATACCAATAAATGAGCAATACAAGTTTAAACGTAATAAAACTTAAAAACACAAAGATTGAATCAATTCAAGAGATAATTGCAAGATATGCACAAGCAGTCCCAAATGGCCAAATATGCCTCGAGGAACATCCAAACTATATTTTCACATGTAATACTCGCATTATTTGTTAGTATAAAGTTCACAACATCTTAAGTTAATTCCCACACCTTCCATACTGTCGCACGAAGCCCAGCTCCATCGGGTATCCCTTGAGACGCCAGCTTTCGCAATTCACCTATGTTAACAGTCTTTTTGGACAACTGGGATAACAAGAAGGTATGCGTTGTTGCAAAAGAGCAATTCCAAGATCGACGAAAAATATAACTCAAAAGAAAGCACAACAAGAATCAAATGACGAAACATCCAGGTGAAAATGGAGAAAAAACAAAAGAGCCAAAGCCAAAGTTATAAACCTCTTGTAAAATCTGCGCCCGTCTAGAAACATCCTGAGCAGCTGGAGGAGGCAGCGCAGCAGGGGATGCCATAGAGTTCGCCGATGAGGAGCCACTTTCATCGTCACTATAATGCACACTGGAATTATTCCCGTAACCCCCACCCAAGGGATCCCTAATTTCCCCTTTGGCAGTAATAGCAGCGGAAGGCGGGGGCTCGGAAGGTCTCGCGGCGGAGGGCGAAAGAACCGGAACGGGAGGGTCGACAGTGGGTTTGACAGCTGAGGCAGCAGGAGGCGGTGGCGGAGGAGGTGAAGGAGGGGGAGGCGGAGCAGGAGATGACCAAAGGGAACTGTTGAGCCAATCTGGGACAGCTTTCTTCACCATAATCGCAGGAATTGAAGCAGGATCTTTAGAGGGTTTGACGATTAGGACGGAGTTCGGGGAAATTGGGAAGAAGTGGAGAGATTGAGTGGGGATTTTGGGCGAGAATCGGACGATCTTGGCGACTTCTCTTGGAAATGGGGGATCGCCAGTTTGGGCAATCAAGGCAGCCACGCCCAAGGATCACTTCTTTTTTCTTTTCTTTGTCAATGTTTTTTTCTTGAAAAAAAAAAAAGTCCATCTGGGAAGCTCAAATCACACAAATAGGGCCCGTTTGGATTGCCTTTTGAAGAAAGCAGAAGTCAAAAGTAGAAGCAGAAGTGAAAGCCAAAAGCAAAAGCGGGTAACTTTAGTGTTTGAGGGCCCGTTTGGATTGGCTTTTGAAAAAAGCAGAAGCCAAAAGTAGAAGCAGAAGCAGAAGTCAAAAGCAAAAGCATGTAAGGGCCCGTTTGGATTGGCTTTTGAAAAAAGCATAAGCCAAAAGTAGAAGCAGAAGCAGAAATCAAAAGCAAAAGCATGTAACTTTTGTGTTTGGATGGAATGTTTGAAAAGCGGCTTTTTCTAAAAAATATGTTTGGATGAATAAAAATGAAAAGTGCTTTTAGAATGTAGTAATTACCAAAAAGGACGTGATACTTAATATGATAATAAGATATATTTATAGTGTAATTCATATTAAGTAGTGGGGGTATTTAAGTCCTTGCACATTTTACGAGGTGCTTTTGGCTTATGCTTTTGGGAGAAGCACCCCTGGGCTGCTTCTCCCAGAAGCACTTTTTTGGCTTTTCGAGGTGCTTTTGCTTTTTCTTAAAAGCCAAAACAAACACCTAATTTTCATTAGAAGTGCTTTTGGCAGAAGCAAAAGCCAAAAGCACATCTCTATAAGCCATTCCAAACGGCCTCTAACATTTGCGTTTGGATGGAATGTTTGAAAAGCGGCTTTTTCTAAAAAGTATGTTTGGATGAATAAAAATGAAAAGTACTTTTAGAGTGTGGTAATTATCAAAAAGGACATGCTACTTAATATGATAATAAGATATATTTATAGTGTAATTTATAGTAAGTAGTGGGGGTATTTAAGTCCTTGCACATTTTACGAGGTGCTTTTGGCTTCTGCTTTTGGGAGAAGCACCCCTGGTCTGCTTCTCCCAGAAGCACTTTTTTCGCTTTTCGAGGTGCTTTTGCTTTTTCTTAAAAGCCAAAACAAACACCTAATTTCTACTAGAAGTGCTTTTGGCAGAAGCAAAAGCCAAAAGCACCTCCCTAGAAGCCAATCCAAACGGGCTCTGAATGGAATGTTTGAAAAGCAGCTTTTTTTCAAAAGTGTGTTTGGATGTGTAAAAGTGAAAAGTGTTTTTTAAATATATAAATTACCAAAAAGGACATGTTACTTAATATGGTAATAAGATATATTTATAGTGTAATTTATATTAAGTAATGAAGATATTTAAGTCTTTGCACAATTTACGAAGTGCTTTTGGCTTCTGCTTTTCGGAGAAGCACCCCTGGGTTGTTTCTCTCAGAAGCACTTTTGCAGCTTTTTGAGGTGCTTCTGCTTTTTTAAAAAAGCCAAACCAAACGTTTCTTTTTCCCTAAAAGTGCTTTTGGCAGAAGGCAAAGCCAAAAGCACATTGGTAGAAGCCAATCCAAACACCCTCTTATACTCCCTCCATTTTCAAACAAAACTCTTATTCAAGTTTTTAATATAGTTATATAAGATAAAAATAGTCAAGTGGGATCTTGTTAAATTCGTGTAATCATGTAGTTTTAGAATATAAACTTTGATAGAAGAATGGAGAAAATAAAATCTAACCATAAAGTGGGAAAAATCCACTTTTGGTCCCGTAGAATTTTCTCTCACTCTCACTCACACTTGGTCCCAAATTTTATGAAATTTCCACTTTTGGTTCCATAAAATTATTATTTTTTTCCACTTTTGGTCCTTCAGTCTATATTTTTTAAGAGAAAAATATTTATTGAGGTCAATGTGTAATTTTTTTAATTTTATTCATTTGCAAAATGCCCATAATCCAATTAAAATCATAACTCATTTAATTAAACCCAAATTTATTCATTTGTACTAAATAAAATTATTTTTGAATTTGATAAAAGAATAATACTTATTAATAAATAAACTTTTAAATTTCTTTATAAATATATTTTATGAAATTTCTTTAAATTTCTCAAAAGTCATGAGATAAATGGGTTCGTTTGAGGGATCGCAACACGCGATACTTTCATACCAGACTCTAATACGGCGACAGCGCAGTCGGATTTTAGGTCTTGAGGTAGCAGGCACTTGGAATACAAGTGAAGAGATTCTTAAACAACATGTTCGGAATCACTTTAACTGGAGCCTTGGATATGTAGAAAAGAACATTGGGCAGCAGCCGAATTTGGCACCACTTGTACCTATTCATAATAGTGATGATCTTGCTAGTCCTATTATGATAGAGGAAGTTAAAGATTCTTTGTTTCAGATGAACGGATTCTCAGCACCAGGGCCGGATGGCTTCCCCGTGATTTTCTATAAAACATATTGGGATGTTGTTGGTCCTTCCCCGCGATTATCATGTTTTGATGCTAATATTTCGGCTACTCTCCTTTGTCTTTTGCCAAAAATTGATGTCCCTAGAGAGATTCGCCACTACCGACCATTAGTTTGTGCAATGTATGTTACAAAGTACTGACTGAGGTTCTGGTTAATCGTCTCAGATCAGTGTTGAAAAGATATATTGGACCATACCCAATCCGTATTCCTTCCAGGGAGGGGCTCATCGGGTAATGCCATTATTCGGCAAGAAGTAATCAATGCTTTTAATAATCGCCAGCGTAGGGCTTAAGAATTTCTGATCAAAATAGATTTGGAAAAAGCTTATGATAATGTGGACTGGGATTTTTTAGAACAGTGTTTACATGAAATGGACTTGCCGTTATCTGTGATTCAGATTATCATGTTTTGTGTCCGATCTCCAACTTATGCTATACTATGGAATGTTACCACTCTGGATCCTATTTCTCCAGCTAAAGGTATTCGCCAGGGTGATCCATTATCGCCTTATCTCTTTATAAACTTCATGGAAAAGTTATCACGAACCATCCAGGATCATGTTGACAATGGCAGATGGTCTCCGATTAGCTTGGCTTCAGAGACTGCTCCACTATCTCATTTAATGTTCGCGGATGATTTACTCATATTTTCAAAGGCATCTTTATCCAGTGCCATTTATGTTGATAACGTACTGACTCGCTTTACAGCAGTTGCTGGCCTTCGGATCAACCCAAATAAATCATTGGTTTATGTATCTAGGGTGGTATCCAGTCAAAGAAGGACTAATATTTCATCTATGCTCAACATTCAGCTTACTGTTAATCTGGGAAAATATTTGGGGTTTCCAATCTTCTTTGGTATAGTACGAAGTTCTCGTGTGGAGTTCTTGCTAGAAAAGATTGATGGGAAATTACAGTCATGGAAGAGGGCTCTTCTGAATAAGGCTGGAAGGATCACGTTAGCACATGCAGTGTTTTCCGCTGTTCCAACATACCTTATGCAAAATGTCTGGTTACCCTTCTCTAACATGTGAGCTAATTGATATGAAGGTGAGGAATTTTATCTGGAAGGATACCAACAATCGTGGCATCAACCTTCTTAATTGGAGTAAAGTGGTCGTGCCTAAATCTATGGGGGGGATCGGAATTCGCAAGAGTCGTGATATGAACATTGAGCTGCTTGGAAAAAAAATTCAGATGTACTTTGCATGGAACCAAAACCCTGGGTGCAAATCATAATTAAGAAATATGGCTGTCAGGGAGTTATCTTTCCACCATGACCTGGTGCTTTCGCGACATACCGTGCTCTTCAGCATGTAGCACCATTTATAGGCGACGGGTTCAGAGTTCGTATTGGGGAGGGAAAGTGTAATTTATGGACTACTTCTTGGCTTCAAGGAGGGCCAATCGCCCCCCACATACCCTATGTACATATCGCGGATTCCGAATGTTCGGTTAGTGATATGTTTGTTGATGGGAAGTGGAAGTGGAATGTGTTGTACACTATGGTTCGGATAATATCAAGAAAGAAACTATGTCATATGGACCGCTTGTACTACATCCTGCTGCTACAGACTCATGGCGATGGATGAACAATGAGTCAGGAAATTATTCGGTAAATGAAGGGTATGAATGGGTGATATCACAGAGAGGGTGTACTAAAGATGTTTGGAAATTGTGGGCATGGCGCATTCTGGCACCAGAAAAAGTAAAATTCGTGCTTTGGCTTGCCTTGCATAACGCCCTCCCTACTAATGAATCGAGAATTTGTCGGGGGTTGAGTGGTTCAGCCTCTTGCATTAGATGCGGAGAAGGGATTGAATCCATTTACCATTTGTTTTTCCACTGTCCAGTGGCATTGGCATTATGGGCTAGATGTGGTATGCAATTAGATGGGTTCCCCAGTGCACAAACCACCGAGTTAGTAGCTGATATTCGATGATGTTGCAGTTGTTGGGATGGTCGTAGTTGGGCGATATTTTGGGTTATTTGGAATAATAGAAATGATGCTTGGTTTGGCAGAAAGGTGCCACGAATGGATGTTCTTGTGTGTCAAGCTCAACATTTGGGGGGAAACATTTAACAGGATCTTTCTTCGAAAACCTAAGGTCATGGTTCCACGAGTAGTTCATTGGAATCCAAATGGTCATGATCGGTTTTTATTACATGTGGATGGTAGTTCCCTGGGCAATCCAGGAGCAGCTGGTTTTGGGGGTGTGATTCGTGAAGGCAATGGACAATGGATCGAGGGTTTCTCGGGATAGATTGGTTCGGGCCCGATTTTAGTCGCAGAATTACATGGCAGTTGGCAGGGACTACAACGCCTACACCAACAGGGTATTGATCAGGCGTGGTGCTTTTCAGACTCTATGTAAGCTCTGCGTATTATACGACATGACATACCACTCACCCATTCGTTGTTCCCTTTGCTACAGAGCATTCGGGATCTTTTGACCAGTCACCCAGGTTATGTGTGGCAACATATCTTTCAAGAAGGTAATTTCGTTGCAGATGCTTTGGCAAAACGCGGTACTCAATCGGAGGAATTTTTTACGAACTGGGCCTTTCCACCTGATGATGTTCATCTGTACTTCGTTATGGATTCTGCTGGAGTGTGCTTGCCTCGTGCTTGATTTATGTCTAGTCCCTCCTCCTTCCTTCATTTTGTTGTAGAATTTTTAGTTTTCTTGTTTTCCCTTTTATTCTCTGGCGTTGTTCCGCCACCCTTAGCCGACGCTTGGCGTCACTAGTGATCCAAAAAAAATAAATATTATATATTCTAATAAATTTAAAAATAATTTTATTTGGTGTAAATGAATAAATTTTGATTTAATTAAATGAGTTATGATTTTTTAATTGGATTGTGGGCATTTTGTAAATAAACAACATTTTAAAAATTGTATATTAACAACAATGAATATTTTTTTTCTTAAAAAATAGACTGTAGGACTAAAAGTGGAACAAATAATAATCTTATGGGACGAAAAGTGGAAATTTCATAAACTTGGGACCAAATGTGGGTGAGAGAAAATCCTACGGGACTAAAAGTGGATTTTTCACCCATAAAGTTGAATACTCCCTCCATTTTTTTATTTGCTACGAACTCACTTTTTATGCAGTTCAATCCACATCTTAAACCACTAATAACTCATGTTCGGATAAATAAAAATTCTAAAAGTTCCATATTAAAAAACTACACGACGAGATGAATCTAACAATATCCCACTTGGCTATATTTTAACTCCTATAACTATGATAGAACTTTAAATCAAAGCTTGTGTGTAAATAGTAGCAAATTATCCAATATAGCTATTAAAACAAAACAGAGGGAGTATATGACTACTAGGCGCCTAAAACTTTTCTGCAATTCAACTCAAATATAATCAATTAGTGTAGTGGGTTAAGAGAGACATATTCATCGTAGTAATAGAAAAACTATCTCGATCCCTTTTAAAATATGTTTGGGGTGGTCTCTGGCTTCCTGTTACACTGGGACGGGGTCTTGCACATTTATCTCACTTGATGTTCTCGGATGGCTTAGTTCTCTTCTCTCAAGCCATTAATGGGAGTGTCCAGTGTGTGGATTAAGTTCTTGCTGAGTTTGATGCGCGATCAGGCTTGAAAAAAAAATCCCAGCAAGTTCGTCACTTTTGCCTCTCATGTCGTGTCAACTGGTCTTCGCCAACAAATTGGTGGTATCCTAAATATAGGCAACTGTGATGATCTTGGTAAGTATCTTGGTTTTACGATTTTTCATGGGGCGATGACAACACCTAAACTTGATTATTTTGTGGAAAAAGTGCATGCCAAGTTGAATTCTTGAAAGCGAACGCTGCTCAATAAGGGTGGGCGTCTTACATTGGCTCGGGCTGTTTTGAATGATATCCCCTCTTACATTATGCAAACCATTTGGGTACGAGCTTCGATTTGTGATAAGATTATTCACAATTTTATATGGAAAGATACGAGTGGACATGGCCTCCATTTTGTTCGTTGGGAGAAAGAGGTTGTTCCACGCTCCATGTGAGCACTGGGGTTCGAAGGAGTCGGGATATAAACATCTCTCTTCTAGGTAAGTTGCTCTTTGATATTTTGTTGAATATTGATAAGCCTCGGTCTCATTTAATTTTTTCCAAACAACTGTGGTTCTTTGCTTGTCTATATGCAGCTGAGGCTTGGGAGATGATTGGTGGGTTAGTTGAATATCAAAGTTTGGATATCTCCACTTGTGTAGGCCGTTGGTTCCATGTTGTTTATGGGTAGTGGACTAATGTTCACTGGTCTCTATTATAGATGGTTTGGGAAATCGAAATGGTTTTTGTATGGAAGGTGATGTTGTCAGCTCGTGTCAAGCGGTTTGGGAAGCTCGGAAGCTTGGTCTATCTATTGATAACTCCTTCTGCAACTTTATTAAAACTAAATCTCTCAAGCATGTTTCATGGATCCCATGGCAGCACTTGGGAGTTCTTATGCACTTGATGGTAGTTCCTTGGGCAATCCTGGACCGATTAGGTTTGGGGGTGTCATTCGTTCTGGTGGTGGACAATGGGTGGAAGGTTTTCTAGCTTTGTGGGAGTTTGCACTAATTTAGTAGCGGAGCTGCATGGGATTTTGAGTGGCATGCGTACTCTCCATAGACATGGTATCACTTTGGCTTGTTGTTTTTCGGATTCTATGAAGGCTCTTCGCATGTTGGAACGAGATATTTCTGAGGATCACAGGCTTTTTCCCTTGGTTCGCTTGATTAAGGATCTTCTGCAACAACATCCTGGCTACCATTGGTCTCATACTTTCCGGGAGGGAAATTAATTTGCAGATGCACTAGCTAGGATGGAGCTCGCTCAGTGGAGTTCAGCACCATATGGGCTTTCCCTCCTGATGATGTCCGTCCATACCTTGTGGCTGATGCGGCTGGTGTTTATTTTCTTCGCTTTTGATCTTTGTTTTTTATTTTTCTTGATCTTTCTTACTCCTTTATGTGGTTTTTCAAAGCTTTGTAGTTAGCTTTTGCTGACGCTTCAACATCCTCTTAACAAAAAAAAAAAAAAAAATGAAAGGAAAACTAAGGTACCTAAGAACCAACATTTCATCATACTCACTCCCCGGCCCAACAATTAATTATATTTGACTTTTGATACTATTCGCGGTTTAACTTTGACTTAATTTTATTATATTGATGCAAAAACAAAAATAGTCAAGTGTAGTCTTGTTAGAATCGTCTAATCATATAGTTTTAAAATATACATTTTATATAATTTTTATTTGTACCGATTTGATATATAAATCATTAAACAAGTGCTAGTAGACAAAATTAATGAGACGAAGGGAGTAATACCTAATTGGAATCTAGAATGCAGTAAAACATAGTTAAGTACAAAGATAAAATTGCTTGGGTAGAAAACTATTGATTTCTTGTGAATAACAAGATATCCACATGCCACATTGGACCCAAGACTAATCCCTAGAGGATCTGCATGGGCAATTAAAGGCGCATTTCCCAAAGCAGGTTCTTTTGTAAGTAATGGATTACTATAACTTATTCATAGTATTCTTTGACGAATTTACTCATTGTATTTTTTTAAAAAAAAATTATACATATAGAATATATTCATTATTTTGATTAATTGATTTTTCACCTTTCAGTAGAGAGTTATTGACACCACAATTTGAAAATTGCAATTTGAAGAAAATTTTGTTGCTTGGGTGTGCTTTTATTATATGAAGGATATTTTTAAAGAATTTCTCCAGAGAGGGTGTTCCGTGAAAAAGAGTTATTAAAGCTGCTACTATGGGTATTAATGAGCCGAGCTGAGCCAAAATAGTGGTAAGCTCGGCTTGAGCTCATAAGAAATCGAGCCGAGTTTTGAGCCGAGCATTGACCGAGCTACTTCGAGCCGAGCGATCATTTTCATTCTCACGTAATTTATCAAAGAAGTTATATTTAATTATATTATTTAATCTACATATTTAAATAATTTTAAAAATATATATTTATAATTCAAAAATTATTCCATCTGTCCGAATAAAAATATCATGTTTGACCCGGACACACTTTAACTTTTAATCTTTTATATAAATTCTATATTTACTAATAAATAAATATATGTATAAAAATAAATATATTTACTAATAAATAAATATACGTATAAATATATGTCTCTAAACTTTCATTTCGTACCCCTTTAAAGGGAGATGCATTAATTGCATATGGTAGGCCTGTGAGAATATAGTCGTAGACTCTATATTTATTTTGAAGTCTAAATAAATATAGTACTAGCATAATACATTTCAAATGACATATAAAATATTGAACTTGTATTGTAAGTTAATAGAACACGAACTTGTTCGCGAGCTTTTCGAGCCGACCTCAATGGTGTTCGGCTTGGTTTGTAAATTATTCGAGTCAAACTCGAACTCAAGTCAAGCCAATTCGAATTGAATTTTGACCGAACTTTGATCGAACCGAGCTCAAACTGTTCGCGAACTACCTTGGCTCATTAACACTCCTAGCTGCTACAATTCTAATTCCCTGCATTCCGTAAGCTACCGTGACTATTCTAATTGAATTGAAATATTATTGATGATGAGTTCTAATTGTTAGCTTAGTGTAAATAATTATTCATTTTGTTGTAAATCTTTTTGTTTTTATTTTATTATTTCCAGTTGAATTGATACACAATTGTGTATTTGTGTTTTGTTTTGATTTGGAATTTTAAAGATTGATTTTTTTAACACTATGTACTTCCTCCATAATTAATGATGTTAACGTTTGCATAGTAAACACTATTCATTAAGTTATTAATTCAATTTTTTAACACAGTTATATAAGATAAAATATAGTCAACTGAGATATTTTTAGATTCATCTAATCACATAGTTTTAGAATATTAACATTTTATAATTTTACTTTTATACAATTTGAGATATTAATCGTTAAACATTTGCAATGGATTGCGTGAACACATGTATATTAATATCATTAAATTACGGAGGGAGTACTAATTTTCTGATTTCAACCTATACATTTTCTCAATTGGGCAATAATTGAGCTATAGTTTACCATAAATTCGTCCAGTTTCTTAATATGTGTGCATAACCTTAAAACAAAAAATATATAACTCGAGACATATCTATAACTGTTGCCATACGACGATTGGTGCGAATGTATTTTTATGATTTCTTTTTATTGTTTTATTATTCATTTTAAATACTCCATCCGTCCCAAGTAACGTGTCATGTTTGACTTTTTTAAACTCTTCATTGAATTTGGACTCAATATTTTCGTAAGTATAGTTGGGAAAAAATAGTCGAATTGGATTTTGATAGAATGGTATGAATTATGATAATGTAGTTTTATAATTTATATTTTACATAATTTTTCATTATACATATTTTGAGATATTACCGATTGAAAATATGCATTGGATTGTGTGCAAAAGTAAAACAAGACAAGTTAAGTGAAATAGAGGAAGTATATTATAAACATATGGCTCTGAAATTAGGAGTGTCCATTTAGCTCAATCTATGGTACTTAATTTAACCAACGTTCATTTTTTTTATTGATGGGAGGGATCGAATTTAGTACCATTCAGCTTAGAAATTAGATACATGAAACTTATAAAAAACTACTACGAAGTATTATAGATTATATTTATATTTTCTTTAACTAGATTATAGATTTAATTTTAGAAAATGTAGCCATGCGCAACATGCAGACAAAAAATATTAATATCTAGGTTACATTCCATAGGAACTAGTTTTTATATTAAATACCATCCGTCCCATTATTTATGTCCCACTTTCCTTTTTGGTCCGTCTCAATACCTTTGTCTCATTTCCATTTTAGGAAATCACTAAATATTAATAATCAACCTACACCCATTACATCACATCAATA
This sequence comes from Hygrophila difformis, assembly GCA_030278955.1. Lineage (NCBI taxonomy): Eukaryota > Viridiplantae > Streptophyta > Magnoliopsida > Lamiales > Acanthaceae > Hygrophila > Hygrophila difformis. Next base: position 23,986,236 of record JAOANR010000001.1, on the reverse strand, counting down.
AATAAGTATACTAAAATTTTAAATCCACTACCATGCATTAATAAATTTCAACTCATAACAATTACATCGCACATAAATAAATCAATAAAAAATTTATACACATTACAATCACATCACATAAATTACTACTTTACCATTGCTTTAAACATTGATCGACCTTTACACTAAATACTAACCATCCCCATATAAAATACCGTATCCAAAAATTTTGAGACACTTCTAGTGGGACGGAGGGAGTAATTTTATACTCCTCGTTCTTAAATAATTATCTATTTATGCTCAATTTCAATAATCAAGATAGATACTCCCTACATCCCACTAATTCCGTCTCATTTTCCTTTTTAGTCCGTCCCACACCATTGTCACATTTCCTTTTTGGGAAATAATTATATACTTTAATTACCAAATTCTCTCTCATCACATCACATTAATAAATAAATATATTAAAATTTCAAACACACAACTATCACATCGCACATAAATAAATCAATTAAAAATTCAAACTCATTACAATCACATCACATAAATTCCTAATTTACCCCCACTTTAAACAGTAATATACCCTTACATTAAATACTAACTATCTCCACATAAAATACTGTGCCCAAAAGTATTGGGACACTATTAGTGGGACGGAGGGAGTATTAATTAATTCATAAATTCTATTTTTACCATTCAACTAAATCATTGCATAATAAATTTTAAAAACTACTTATAAAATCAATGACAATATAATAAAAATATAACTATTGTGAAAAGACTATTATAATAAAAGACTACTGTATTATTCAGTAACTATATTAGGAAAAGATGGAGTACAATTTATTTAAGTAATTCCCTTATCAAAATTGCAAACTTAAAGTCTGAGAATTGTCAGGCATGAGGTCGTTCGAAGGTCGTTACTAATTTTACAATTATACACACAGACGCACACAAGTTTCACCAGGATATAAACGGAGAAGGGGAAGAGAGAGATAAGGAGCGGGATTTTGGCGGCGTGCCCACTTTTCTGCTGCCGTTCTGTGGCATTCTTGTCGAAAAGGGGAAAATGAGCTAGGGTTTTCAACTGATCTGGTGAATTGGTGAGCTGACTGAGTGATATCATGTTGATTTTTTTGTATTGATGATTTATAGGGAAGAAAATGCTGGCCAATTGACCATAATAAGGCGAGTAATTTGTCTGTCATCACACGGTATGATCATGTGTGTGATGAATAGTTTGGAGTTTTCCATGTTTTAGGATTTAGTACTATCGTGTTAAGTTGGTGTGATTTGTTAATACGATGTACTCCTACTAATATTTTGCCCAGTTAAACACCCATTCATTTCGTCGGTTTAATTTTCTGCACAAAGCAATAAAGCGCAGTTTCAAAAGTTGTACGAGATTATTACTAAAAACTTTTGGTTTGATGTACAAATCTCCAGTATCTAGGGCTGTGGCCTGTGTGGCGGCGATGGCAGGCAAGAGGAAGAGGAAAAGCACTGCTGAACGCCTAGGAATCCATCCGCGGAACAAATATTGCGATAACCCTCCGGATTTTGGGTTATTGGCCTCTTTGTACCCCAGTTTCGAGCCTTACGTTTTCTACTCACGCGAGGGCTGGCCAAAAATCGATTGGACAGACTTTAATGCTACTCGCGAGTTGACACGGGTCTTGCTGCACCATGATCATTCTCTCAACTGGTATAATGTTTGTTTAAATTGGTTTCCTGATTGAATTCTACTTGTGCTAGTGTTTCCAAGTATAACAATTTAACTGTTTTGAAATTGGAGTTGATCCTTTAGAACGACCATTGGATCCATCACGTCTGTTGTGGAGATGGCCCAAGTTTCTTGCTTTCTGTTTTGTATGACATTTATTCTTGGTAAACCTATTATGTTAGAATATGGCTAATTTTTAGATATAATCATAGTATGGTGTGGTTTGTTTATTTACTCAATTTTTTTAACAATTGATTGTTTTTGTGTGGATTCTTAGTGAAAGGTTAATTAAGTCAGGTTTATTAATGCTGTCATTATGTAGTTTGGTTTGGATTCAGTGAAAATTTTACGTTTGTAGGTGGATTCCTGATGGGCAGCTCTGCCCTACAGTGCCTAACAGATCAAATTACATACATTGGATTGAGGATCTTTTGGTTTCAAAGATCATTCCTGCCACCCGGGATGATGGTGATATCAAAGGTTTTGATATTGGTACTGGAGCAAATTGTATTTATCCCCTTCTTGGTGCTTCCCTTCTTGGTTGGAAGTTTGTTGGTTCAGGTAGTTTGTTCAATACCTTTTACCTGGTCTGTCATGGTATTTCGTTTGTATGCTAAGGTTTAAGAATGCTATTTCCTGTGCTTTTGGAAGATATTACTGATGTAGCTATAGAGTGGGCAAATCAAAACATCAACAGCAATCCACACATCTCCGACTTGATTGAAATCAGAAAGGTTTGTGCTGTCAACAAAATTGATGATCTCGAGGATTTGCAAAATGTTTCCATACATAGCAGCGGAGCCAATGTTGATGCTAGCACCAATATTGAAGACAATGGATTCCTTCAATCATCTGTACTTACAACTCCTTCTAGGCTGAAGAAATGTTATAATGGCCTGCCTATACTTCTTGATGTTGTCAAGGATGGAGAAGTATTTGATTTTTGTATGTGCAATCCCCCATTCTTCGAGTCAATGGAGGAAGCTGGTTTAAACCCCAAGACATCCTGTGGCGGGACTCCAGAAGAGATGGTTTGCTCTGGCGGTGAACTTGCCTTTATCACTCGCATCATTGAGGACAGCACTAAGCTGAAGCATGCATTTCGGTACAATGTTCATTAAGTGTCCAAAACTTTGAAAGTTGAAATTTCATTTAAGATGTCATTAATTGGATTGATGTCAAACTTTTTCTCACTCATTAAGGTGGTACACTTCTATGGTTGGAAGAAAAGTCAACCTGAATATTCTGGTATCCCAACTCTGGAATGTTGGAGCCACTGTCGTGAAGACAACGGAATTTGTCCAGGGAAGGACTTCAAGATGGGGACTTGCTTGGTCATTTTTGGCTCCTTTGAGGAAGATGACAGCACCCCTAAAGATTGAGGAGAACAATCTGTCTTTCATGCTAGAGGTCAGGGCCTATATTTATGTTGCTCTACTATTTTGTTTGTCTCTTTATTTTATTTTATTTTTATTACTTTTATCATCTGTGATTCTTGTGGAGATATCATCTTATGGTGCAGTTTTGCTGTTTCATTAGGGCCTTCAGCGGCAGCATGCAGCTTTCCATGTGTTGCAGTTTGTGGAATCCTACCTTGCTAATGGTGGTGCCTCTTGTAAACTAGATGCAGCTGCTTTCCATGTTGATGTATGCTCAATAATTCTTCTCTTTAACCAAAATTATGGGTGTGTTTTGCACGCAGCTTTTGAGAGGTTTTGGTAGCTTTAGATTCTATACCAAAATAGAAGTCTTGTTATTTACACTAGCTTTTAAAGACTGTAGCTGCAAAAAAGAACTCAGCAAATAGAAGCTACCTGTAGTAGCTTTCGGGAGCTTTTGAAAGCTACTTTCCAATTTAATTAATTTTTTCAATTGTTTATTTTAAAACTACTGCTTCTAAAAGAAACACTTTATAGCTACAGCTAGTTGTGCAAAACAAACCCTATATATTCATTGTCAGCTTTGATAATATCGTATTAAATCATGACCGATGACTGAGTTGTAGTATAATGCTGAAGGTCATTATTTCAAAGGATCAAATTAGTGCAATTTTGGATGGTCCGTCACTTAAGGAAAGCAGGACTACTAATTCCCATCCTGAGCTGAACACCTCCAATGCAATAAGTGATGAGCACAGAAAACCAGATGATCCCCTGCGATTTCGCATTTTGGTATTATAATTATGGCTTCGTATTTTGTTTTGCCCTCTCTTATTTGCGCCTGAATTTTTGTTTATTTTCCTTGTACAGGTTTTTCAGCAAATTCCAGGGAGTTTTTTGGTGAGAGGAAAATTGCTTGATAGAGCAAGCACCATCTCAGGTATCATTTTTTCTTCCTTTTTGGAAAAAAAAAATTCTTATTTTTCTGTCCTAGTGTCAAATATGAAAGCTCCACGGTGAAGTGAATAAACCATTGTACTGGGCTCCAATTCTCCATATTGTTTTAGATCATTTGTCTACTCACACTCACTCTAGAAGCAATCTTATACTGGGATTTAATCCCTAAGTGTGCTGTATCTTTGTTGTTTCTCACTGCTAACACAATAATATTTTGTTGTTAATGTTTTTTTTTTTTTTTTTTTTTTTTTTTTTTTTGTCCCTTCTATCTATTTAATGGTTAAGTTAGTAAGCTAATGCTGCTGCGTTATTTGTAGATAAGCTGTTAAGTTTTACGATGGCTTTACTTGTGCTTGTATTAATGATTCCCTATAATAATATGCAGGTCTATTTACATTAGTTTTCCGCCATCTTGAAGAAGTTGTAATGGGTAGGTTTCGCTCTGGAAGGGCATTAGTTGATGCTCCCAGCTCCAGTCTGCGAACATAAGTGCGCAAACAGGATATCTGCTTAAATTCTTTCTCTTTACAGGCCAGCATCATCCATCAATTCGAGTGAATGTTGTTGCACAAATTTGGCCTGTCTATTTGAGAATCTTGAAGCAATGCATCGCATCGGAGTGTTGTTTGGACACGGGCTTTGCATGTAGACCTGTGAATTAGGTGTAGGATAATATGCAAGAGGGAAGTATGCATTTTATTATTGCACTGTGAATTACAGTACATTTCTTCAAAAGGGTGACAATTTGTTGGACCTATTGCATGGGGGCTGAAAATGAGTTATTAGACACGAAAATATTCCTACAGGTCTTTAATCTTTAAATTACAAGTAAAAAATCACGCATGACACTGTTGCCTGAATTCTTTTTCCTTCTCAAGTTCTTGCCATCAATTTCTGATTGAAAAATAGAAAATACAATTTTGTCTTGAATTTCAACGACTTCAATCGGTAACTCAAGTTTTGTTCAAAAAAACCCCTCACCAGATGATTGCTTCTCTGTAGACTCTCGTTTTATCTTATTTGAAGGTTGGTTTTTGTTTAGTGTTGATTGCGGTTTGTGGGGGATTATAAATTACTTGAACTCTGATTTATTCTGTTCTGTAATATCAATTGGATTGCTTCGGACTGTGTTGTATTCTCCATTTTCTTATTTTTATATGAATGCTCTTTGTCCTTGTTTTCCTATGGTCTTCAATTGCTGTGTTTGTCCCTCAATGGTGCTGGGGGCCACAAGCGAGGCTGAGTGTGGCTGGCTGGACCAATGGTGTCGCTGGCATTACTATTCTACCCATGCTTCTGGTGATTTTGAAAGGTTTTATGAAGTCTACCTGAGATGAAATAAATGAGGGGAAAACCCCATGCCAGAATTTTCAACCGGGAGGAAGAGTAGGAGAAACAAACAGGGTGCCAAACACAATCACCAGTGGATTAGCCAGCAGAGGGTATCAAGCTGTGACCTTTGGCATGAGAAGCGTGGGAAAAGTCATCGATGAAGGCTTCCCTCGCTGGATACAGAGAAAATGAAGATGTTATATAGGTTTGCAAATGGGTAACTCGTTATCACAACGCCATAGGATTTGCTGGTGAGATCTTCTGCATGTACTGATTTTTTATATTTATTGTTTTCCCTTTGGTGTTTCGCTGATTCTATATTTTAATAGTTAGATAGTTGGTGAGGTCTATTGTAGTTCTACATTGATTTCTTTTGATTTCCTGGATAAAATGTAGTTTAAGGGGAGAACGGCAGAAGCATAGGAAAATTTGATAATTTGATACTTGTGGTGATAGTTGGGCAGGCTGTAAGTATTGTTTTTATAATCTTCTTGATCTCAACATTGATATTTTTGTTAGTTTTCTCTTGATGAATCATAGGTTATGTTATGTCATGTCATGACATTATGTCATGTCATTGTTTCATGTATTCAATTCCTGTCATTGGACGAAACAGAGGAACATGAATTATGAGTTTGGATTTATGCGAATCAGCATTCACTTGGGCAGTTAAGCTGATCTGTTCTTTGCATGATGAGAATTAGAAAGTGAGGTTCGCAAGGGGGAAATTCTTAAAGAAAAGATGTTATGATTGATATAATTAGTTGCTGTTTGTACTACTACCATTTGTGACAAATTTTAATGTGTATTTATTATTTAAATGCACCTTTTTCTAACTATGAGATAGAAATTCCCCTTCTGATTGTGGTTTTATAATGTCTCAGTTTAACCAATGGAACAGGTGCACCAACTGCAGGTTTTGAAGTTGATGGGATTGAGCAAGTTGGTAAGAAAACCACATAGTCTTCATAATGTGCGTGTGAATTGGACTTGGGTTTTCTATATTTCATATATGCAGAAATTTATTCTTGAAAAAAAATTGTACTAACTAGAATCAAGAAAGTATTTTTGGTTCTCATAAAAAAAGAAAGTATTTTTGGTTAATAGATTGTGGATTTCGAAAATCAGCTTGAATATGTCTTGGACTGAATATTTATTTAGGGTCTCTTCTGCACATAAAGCTGTAGCCGCGAGCTGGAGCTATAGGGAGTTGTTGGGAGGTGTAGTTATGAGTTTTACATAAGTGTTTTGTAGAAGTAGTTGTAGCTGTCATAAATTGTAATTTGAGTAATTAAACTGGAAAGTAGCTGCCGAAAGCTCTCAAAAGCAACTCAGAGTAGCTTCTGTTTGTAGAGCTTTTCGGAGTTTCAATTTACAGCTGTAACCTTTAAAAGCTAGTGTAAAAGAATGCGACTATTGTTTTCATATAAAATCTAAACTTCCCTAAAGCTTTCAAAAGCTGCTTTGCCCATACCCTTGACTTTATGATTTAAATAACTCATTTAGGTTATTTAAAGGAGTACTAAATTACCTGTATTAATATGAAGTGCACTTTTATGACAACCGAACCCAGTGCAGTGTTGCTCCGAACTAGGTTTGTTTGCATACCATATTCCCGGCTGAGTTAGTATGCAGGCTTCCTATCAAACTGCACATGCAGTCATGATGACATACATGTATTTTGTGATGTTTTCAAGCAATAAGCATAAACTATCGATGGCGTGCTGACAAATGTTATAATTGTGATTGTGCGCGACACATATTTTGTGATGATGGACATAAATTTTGTGATGTTTGATAAAAATTCATTTTCAAAAAGAGAACTGAAATTTCTAAAAGTCAAAATCAAAACATCACAAATATAATCTGGCACATCATACTATATAAAAACATCACAAAAAGTACATCATAATCTAACAGCATAGCTGCAAAGGGCTGCACTGTAATCATGCCCCCATATTCCAGTCCAGTGGGACTTCGTACTATAGGAAAGTTGAGTATGAGATTTGAACCTCTAACATCCTTTTACTATCCAATTAGGATATACTTTGATGATATAATTTGGACGTCTTATTTATTTCTTTCCACGTTGCGTTCTACCAATGAAAACTAAAATACAAACTTGACATATGTTTAGCCTTATATTATTCTAAAGCATCAATTGCATACAAAAGTACAAAAATGACTATCCTATGAATTTAAACCTACTGATTGTAAACTTGACATCACTTAACACACACAATTATTAAATGAAAGACCGTTACAACATGATGGCCGCATTCTAAGGGAAACGAACTAAACAACCAATTATCAAACAATTACCAAAAGAAGGTAAACTAAATCCACTGATCATAGGAAAATAATCAAGAATTTTGAAGCATTTTACTTGGTTGTCGTGGGGCCGCTAGGCTGATTGACAGTTGTCGTCGTGGTGGTGTTGCTAGGCCGATCCATGGTTGTCGAGGATACGTTACTTGGTTGGTTTGTAGATGCTGCATTAGTTTCTCTATTAGACGGATTCATAGCTGCATTCGCGGTGGATGGGGGCAAAAGACTTTCACTACTACCCGAGGTGTTAGGATTGTTCAATCCCAAGGTATTTTTAACAGCGTCGGCTGCTCCTTGGACCATGTTGGCCGCAATACTTGTCGCGCCCTGCACCATGTTCATAGCTTGTGCGCCGGTCTTTGATACGCACGCAAGATTAATAGGGCGAGGTTATTTGTATAGAATTTTTTTGTTGTGTATTATATAGATTCACACTTAAAAATGAGAATTTGATGTGGAATAATTACAAGTTTTTGTCTGATTTAAGATTCAAGATTAATTTAGTGTACCTCTTGGAGAAAGCTTGTGGCTTGTCCTTGTTCTTGGCCTTGACTGTGGACATCAGATGGCTGGTTCACTACTTCATTTCTCCTCATCTGCAGTTGATGATTAATTATTTATTCTGTATTTTAAAAAAGTCCTTATTTTTCATCTTTTAAAGAACAATATTACAAGATATTGTATCATAGGAGATATACATATTTTTCGCCCTGATTTGAGTTTGAAGTTTGATTTATCAATCATTAACATAAAGATTAATTGTTCTATGTTATGAATTCATAACAAAATTGTTGATGGCATTTAAAGTTTTATTTTAAAAAAACGACAAGAAAATGAAAATAAAATCATGGTTGAGCCCAAGTATCTTTGATTTGGGAAGAGGACTTAGCTCAAGTAGTTAAGTCCATTGACTTCCAAAACGGAAGGTTGGAGGTTCGATTCCCACCGACCCCCTATCCCTCCCCTTTATTCTATTTGTAATTGTGTAGCATGAGCTCCCACCACCCTTTCTCAGACCTTCAATGGCTCATCAAAAAAAAAAAGGTATCTTTGATTTGATGAAGAAGAAAATATAGTGCAAAATGTTACCTGTTCTTGACCTGTAGATTCTCCAGTGGTTGGCTGCTGCTGTTGCTGATGACCCTGGTTTTCCATTTCTCTTAATTGCTTTTGGGAAATTTGCTTTTATTTTGCGATGAAAAGAAATAAAAGGGAAAAAGAATGGAACTTTGGTTGTCTCAAGATGAACTTATATAAGATTCCTAGATTTATTGTTAGTATAGTAATTTGTCTAAATATGTGCATAACTTAACACATGGAGTGACAACAATGAGCCCTTGCCCATTGGCTTCGGGTAATGATGTTTTAAGGTCGATAATGAAGTATATACTTTCTCATTTTTTAAAGTTTGTTACCTACCCACCAGCATACAGTTCAATTCACATTTTAAACCATTAATAATTCAAATTTGATACAAGTAAAAATTCTAAAAGTTCGATATTTAAAAACTACAAGACGGGACGAATCTAACAAGATACCACTTGACTACATTTTAACTTGTATAACCATGATAAAACTTTAAGTCAAAGTATATGAGTAGACAATAGCCATTTGTCAAACGTAGCTAACAAAAAAGAAAACGAAGGAAGTACATTATTTTAAATAATTAAAGTAATGAACACTTAAAAATTTACTGCTATATTTGATTTCATTCTTAATTATTTTGTTTTGATCATTGTTTAGTGTGACTGAGACATTATTTTAATATAAAACACATTCTTTATATATTTTCGGAAAAATAAATAAAAATTACTACTAATATACAATTAGGAATTTAGGATGGGAGAAATTAGGGTGCGATTAAGGGATATGCCATGATGTACTGCGGCGTTTTCCCACCATTGATTAATTTTTTAAAATCAATGGTTGAGATGAACTTGAAGAGTAAAATGGTAATTTTGCCATATTATTTCAAAATATACTTTAGTACATTTCAGCGACAAGGTATGTACTTTTCAGCGATTTTCGATTAATATATTGTTTTCAACGACATGCATATTATTTTCAGCGCGCCTTCCGTGTATTTTCAGCGAAGTAGTATAGTCTATATTTCAGCGACGCATTATACCATATTTCAGCGACAGGCTATAGTATTTTTCAGCGACTTGATATTGTGCATTTCAACGACTTCATAAAAGTTGAAACCCCAATTCTTTGGTTTAATATATTTCAGCGACGAGCTAAGTGTATTTCAGCGCCCACGGGCTGTGTATTTTCAGCAATAAGTTGTGTGTATTTCAATGACATACATGGTGTTCTTTAGCAATGACCTTGTATGTATTTTTCAGCGACTTGACATTAAGTTTGGATATAATAATAAATAAATAAAAAATAAAATAAATAAAAGGATATCTAATACGGAAGAGTGTTGGAAATGTGGGGAGGAGGAGATTGGTATCCATGCCTTAGGGACTGCCGGGGGGTCGGAACAGGTCTGCATACGCCTGAGGTAGGTATGCTTCATGGCCTGAGAGTTCAGGAGGAGCAAAAATCTGAGAGAGAGATAGTAGGATATTACTATTATTGTCTATGCAAAGTAACAGAGTTGGGGTGGGGAGAAGGAAGGAAGCGGCAGGCAATGTTCGGGATTATGGTTGTTGATATGGAAGACCTGCAGATGTAAAGAAAGAGTGAGTAGCCTATTCGCACGGTGTAAGGAAAGAATATAATGATGGAAGTCACTACTACACATGCGAATCAACCGTAGATGCCAAGAATTCATGTGGGGGGGGGGGGGGGGGGGGCGCAAGGGACGACAGAGTGCAAATCACAAGGTGGTGAAAAGCAAATTGCGACGACCGAGGAGGGATGGATGAAAAGCAAATTGCGACGACCCAGCAGCCAGCATATATGTATGTCTGCTTAGCTCCCAAACATTCCCACAATCCAGATTGCTAGATGGACAACAGGTAGTGAAACCTTCTCTTTGGATGCATGCATGCAGACACAATTTGCTTGACGTGCTGTTGGCCCTTGTTTGCCTTGGGTAAAAATATGCAATCTCCAAAACCAGCCCCACTCTGAAAGGTTATGCAAGGTTGGATATTCCTAAAAGTTCTCTTTTCCTCTACCCAATCTGATCATCCAGGTCACGAATTGTATGGATTCATTCCATAACCCACTGAGGTTTGGGAGTGAGTGGTTGTGCCCAAAGCAGCCCCACTCCTTTCTCAAAAACCAATTGATCTTTTTGATGCCTTTAGAGCGAACTGTACTACTCACTATGGCTTTCAATCCTCTCAAAGGGTCCATAACTACATCATTTCATTCAAGGGTATTATTGCGGTTCACTTATATAGTTATATTGTTGAATCCAACAACTTAGCCCTACAACCTTTGCATTTTGATAGAAATCATGTTGTTTCATTTATATTGTTGATCCCAACTGCTACTTTAGCTGGCAACCTTGGCATTTTGAAAGAAATCATGTTGTCCTTGGCGCCGCCTCCATTGATATAAATCCAATTGATGTAGACCGACTATCGCCCCTTCATGATACAGGGTTGTGTGGCTTGTCCTGCAGGTTGGAAGGACTTCAACCCTCCTTAGACTAGAACAAAGTAATCCCTACATCCAATCTTATTTGTGTGGCTTCTCCTGCAGTATGGGAGGACTTCCTCACTATGGTTTGCCCTCCTAAAAAACTAATGCTACTTTGTCTCATGATCCAGGCAGCTCTGATCAGACACTAGTTCCTAAGGAGATTATCACTTTCCAGGAAGATTACATATATCAGCAACATGCGACTCTAATGAAATTTGAACTCCTGTTTGTATACCGAATGAAGCTCACTCTAATGTGCCTCTGAGGTTCCACCTAGGAATGACAAAGGCAAGCAGGTAGCAGAATGCCCTTTCATTTTGGAGAATATAGGAGAACCAAATTTCAAAGTCGAAAAATTTTATTTAGCTTCCAAAATACCCTTTGTTGGCTGTTTAAATTATTTATACTACTATTTGAAAGTACATATTTCAGATCGACTTTAAAGAAAGCAAGATATGCATATAATAATCGCATCATCATATGCAATGCAATGGATGAGCATTAAATACAGATCAAAAAGAACCACATGCAATAATCGGGTATGTTTGAGACCAGAGAGCCTGGAAAACTGAGAGCACAGGTAAATTTGATTCCAATGGAAGAATCTAAAAATCTCCAAATGCTAACATAAGACATTTAACACACATGAAATACTTGCGAAAATCCAAAACCAACAATATAGGACTTACCAAACAAAATTTCCTGTTTAACAAGCTATGTATTCTCCGCTTCAGTACTTGATAGGGGTTATAACGTCAAGCTGTGCTCCAAGCTTCTCCTCGGCAATCTTCTCTGCTTTCAACCTCAATTTTGTCAACTGCTTTTTCCTCTCATAAGTTGCCTGAGCCCTTTCCTTTCTCTTCTTCTCCAGCTCCTGTGGCAACCAAATAATACAATATTTAATGTACATGAAAAGCCAGCCTTACTTTAGTAATGACATAATACCAAATATAAATAAAGACATTAAACATACCCTGATGGTGTCATAGTGGTTCCATCCGACTTCTGATGAGAGACGACCCAACAAACAGTACTTGTGACCAGCTTGAAGCCTCAAAACCCTGTTTGCCACATGAAAAGAAATAGGTGACGAGGGACAGTGCACAAAATTTCTTGTATGTATATATAATAGAGGCAAAAGCTCACTTGAGAGCATCAGGGATGACCATCTTCTTTATCTTGTCATATGGGGGTGGTACACCCTCGTACACCTTCAAACGCGCAAGTGCAGCCTCCCCTCTCTTAGTCTTGTGAGGAATCATTCTAACAGATAAAAAAAGAACTTATTTAGAAGACTAAAACAAATGAATTTGATTTATCCATAAAGCAAATATTCAAAATATCATAATGGCTCAAATGATTATGCAGACTCCAAACGCATTTTCCCCTAATGTAATCTAAACCCACAAAATCATATCACATCCACAAATGTGCAAAAGCTATACAAGAACCAGTATGCCACCAAAAATTATCAGAAGACAATGTAGCATTGCTGATATTCGCAAGCAATATACACATTGTGGAAGTCACAGAATAACAGTGTTTTTTAAACACAGTCTCAGGCTCACAAGGTTAAGTTTTTCCCAATATGTGGCGAATGCTACCAAACTACACAAGATTATAAATTGCACATTACAGGTATCATACTTAAATCCAGACGCTTAAGATTCCTAGCAAACACAAATGAATTTCACAGACGAAAATAAAAAATAAAAAAAAAAAAAAAAACGAACACATATAAAACAGGTATTTTCCTCCCCAATCTAATACTAAAATAACTCAATAAGTATCGAAAACCCATATAAAAACACTGAAAATTGATCATACCCACGGATAGTCCTCCAGAGGATTTTGGAAGGTGCGCGGAAGTGGATAGGTCCATGAGAAGGCTTCGTGTTCATCCGCTTACGGAGGAACCTCAAATACTTCATCTTCTGACGCACCAGGCCACCGGAAAGACATATCTCCTCACATCGAACCACCACCACTTTCTGACCGTTCAAAAGCTCCTTGGCGAGAATGGATGCCAGTCGACCGAGCATATGGTGTCTGGCGTCCACAACCACCCTCTTCGCGCATATTCCCGAGCCGGAAACCATCTCTGCTTCACTAAACTGTCACTTGCGCTCTCTCCAAACTCCGATCGAAAATTGTGGCCGCCGAGTAGGGAGAAGTTTGTCTGGGACATACTTATAGTTAGCTAGGGTTTTAGAATATTGGGTCAAGGCCTTCACAACATGGGCTGAATTTTGCAAATAATAATAATTCAAGTGGCCCAATTGTTAAGCCCAATTCAATTACTGGGCCGCGGATAAGAAGTCCTGCTGACTGCTTTTGTCGTTTCGTTTCGTTTCGTTTCACTGACCAAAAAAGGGGAAAAAAGGATAAATAGGTCCTTTTTCTTTTCAAAAAATTCAAATCAGTCCTTTTTCTATTTTATTACCAAAACAGTCCTCTACAAATGCTAATTATGTTCAAATCAGTCCCTTTTTCACTAATTATATTCTAATTGCTGACTTTTTCTATTTTATTACCAAAACAGTCCTCTACAAATGCTAATTATGTTCAAATCAGTCCTTTTTTCACTAATTATATTCTAATTGTTGACGTGGCAAGGGTTTTAATTTAAACCTGACACGTGTGCATAATATTAGTCCTTTTTTTATCTTTTGTCAATTCAGTCCTAAACTTTTATTTTGTTCTATTTAGTCCTCTACCCCAATCACTCATTTTTATATTAATTGGCCTCAAACCTTTCAAATTATTTCATTTTAGACCCAGAACCTTAAATTTTTTATTATTACTAATCCATTTATCAAATAAATGCACAACATACTTCCATAAATAAAATTAAACACCAAACCTCATATATTGGGTTCGACTGCTTTGTTATCGGGTCTTTCAAGTACCGGAATTTTACGGACTCTCTCTAATAACTACTCGACCGCAACCGATTGTTCATTGGTTTTGGTTTCCTTCAGTAACAATCAACAGAATCTTACTTTGCGTCCTACATTAGGATGTAGCAATATTTGAGTAAATGATTTAACTTGAATTTTTGGAAGGTTATGGATACAGGAAGCCTTGGTTTTATTGAAAAATATTAATATTATTAAAAATATTTAAAAAATAACCTGAATTTTATTGTCCACAAAGTATGATTGTGCTGATTGTTGCTGAAGGAAACCAGAACCAATGAACCATCGTTACGGTCGGGTGGTTAGAGAGAGTCCGTAAAATTCGGAACTTCGAAGACCCGGTAACAAGGCGGTCAAACCTAATGTATGAGGTTTGGGATTTAATTTTATTTACGGAAGTATGTTGGGCATTTATTTGATAAATTTATTAGTAATAATAAAAAATTTAAGGTTCTGGGCCTAAAATGAAATAATTTGAAAGGTTTGAGGCCAATTAATATAAAAATGAGTGATTGGGGTAGAGGACTAAATAGAACAAAATAAAAGTTTAGGACTGAATTGGCAAAAGATAAAAGAAAAAGGAGTAATATTATGCACACGTGTCATGTTTAAATTAAAACTCTTGTCACGTCAGCAATTAGAATATAATTAGTGAAAAAAGGACTGATTTGGACATAATTAGCATTTGTAGAGGACTGTTTTGGTAATAAAATAGAAAAAGGACTGATTTGAATTTTTTGAAAAGAAAAAGGACCTATTTATCCTTTTTTCCCCAAAAAAGGGAACAAAAGCAGTCTCAGTTTGTTCTCTTTACAGAGTACATAATTACCTGTATTTTATAGTATTTTATTCTGCATGTTTTAATTTTACTTAATTAATGGCCTTCAAAATTTGCATTGAAACGTGCTATAGAAACTGATCAAGAATCTCTCCAAGATCCTGGCCTGCCCTCCTTCCAAGAACCAGTCGTGACCTTCATTGATGGGGGATTCTGAAATGGCCGATCATGGAGGCTTGCCACCGGATCCGGACGACGGCAGGACCACCAAGAGACCTAGGCCACTCTATAGTGACGCCGCTAGAAAAGGTACCGGTTTTATTCATGTCCCAACCGAAGACCTCACAGGTGATTTCATGGCCGATGATGAAGATATTATCCAATCCGTTGTTAGTGGTATTCCTCGATTTCAATGTTCTCCGGCCTTCAAGAAAGCTCTTCTAAGACCATGGCAGCATGCCGTTGTGCTAAAGGTGGTTGGACGTGGTGTCTCATATCGTGTACTCAAGAATCGCCTTGATCGACTTTGGCCGGCCTCGGCTTCTCTATCTTTGATCGATGTGGCTAATGGGTACTACATTGTGCGTTTCAAATCTGAAGACGATGCCATCCATGCTATGACAGGTGGACCTTGGATGATAGCCGGACAGTACCTCCATGTTCAACCATGGCATGAGAAATTTGATCCGGAAACCAACGAGATCAAGTCGATGGTTGCTTGGATCCGAATTCCGAAGATACCCATGCACCTTTACAACCGACAGTACCTCCTTCGTGCGGCCACGGCCGTCGGCCAAGTGCTTAGTATAGACTTCAACACGGATGATACGGCCCGGGGTCGATATGCCCGAATTGCGGTAAAGATTGATCTCGACAAACCTCTCACTCCTCAGGTCATGCTTGAAGATGATACATTCAAAGTGGAATATGAGTATATCAAGCTTGTGAGTTTCTCTCGTGGAAGGTACGGACATGGTACCAATTCTTGTCCTACCCCTAAACCGAAGGCCCCAACGCAGGTGCATGATGTCCCAGTACCAAACAATGAGTCTGGCCAGGAGGATAAAAGTGGATTCGGACCTTGGATGTTAGTCCAATCGAGGCGCAGACCCCGCACCACCGTTGAAGCGCCCAACCTGCATAATGATCACTCTCGCAACCGTTTTAACATCCTGGTGCAGAATCCAGATCCAGACTCGCCTTCTCAGCCTCCAGCTGCACCAGTCATTTTCTCACTGCCGGTTGATCGCCCTCATCAGATCCCGAACAAACCCCCTCCACCACCGGATCCAGTCTCGTCCTCTCAACCTCCTGCCACACCAGCCATTTCCCCATTACCGGCTGATCGCCCTCGACAAGTCCAGAACAATCCCCCTCCCCCACCGATTCGCACTACTCAGTCTTTACCCATGTCGGAAAATGGAACAACCCTTCCCGCTCCTAATCAACCCTGCTCTCACAGCAGTCACAGTCCCCGAACACGAGCTCCCCGCAGCCCCTCACTCGATAGCCCCAATGCCGCCGAGCACTCTCCCTCCTGGATCCGTCAACCATCCGGTGCTTGGGCACAAAAGGTCCCATCTTCACTCCCCCAGGGACATCATACAGCCGTGAGAATAATAGATCCGTCCAACCACGTCAGCAAACGGGTCAAGGGAACAGGTGGCGCTCGCGGTAGACCACCGGATCACAACTCTTGCCCGATGGACCATTCGACAGAGGAGCCAAGGGACAGAGCCGCCAGTCTGCCGCCCTGAGTAGCGGGCTGAGGGGCACCTTGAGGATAGGCGAAAGCTCTCACAATGCAGCGCTGCTCGCGGTATAGTGTGGCTGGAAGTTTCTTCGCTTCGTCAATAGTACTATCCGCCTCAATTTTGGAGGAGTGCGTTGGGTGTAGCAGGAGAACCTGGTATTAGCTTCTTTCAATTTTGGAATATCACTTTGGAAGATCTGCCCTAGTTTTCTCGTTTATGTTGCTATGGCTTTTGGGCCTTTTGTTGGTTGGGCCAGGATTTGGTAAGTGTGGGCTAGTCTTGGCCTAGTCCCTTGGGCTGACCAATAGTTGGAGCCCTCTACTGCTTTTTTTTTTCAGTTTTCCTATTTTGTCCCGTCTGTTTTTGTACATTTATGTGCATATTTGATATAAAATCGGCTTCGGCCCTCCCTTTTACCGAAAAAATTTGCATTGAAACTCTTAAACAGTACAATCACAAGAAGTGTGCAATATCCCCACAAACAAAGGGACCCAAAAACCGGTATGAATATATTATTATACGTAGTGGTGTATAATTCTTACCAGCTGTTAGATGCTTATTATAGACTACTAATAGATAAGTTTTTGTTCCTGTTCTTCCTAATTGGGTGAATTCACTCAAGCCTTCTGCACACATGCTCAGACATATTCACAAAAGCTCAAGGTAGAAAGAAAAAAAGCTTAGAAAAACTCAGCCTAATTCGTATGAACAAAGAGCCCTGCAACTGCATATATTTATTTTTAAGAAGGTTTAAGGTATTTTGAATGGGAAAAAAATGCAACAACAACCAAAAATAAATAAAAAAAAAAAGAAAAAGGTTTCATTTCCAAAGGTTTCTTCATTCATCCACTAAACCATCATCATCATCATCATTCATCAAGCTTGCTGTTGAAGTAGTAGTTGATTCTGGTTCCCATCCTTGAAATTCATTAATAATGCCTCCATGTTTCACAAGTAGAGGAGATTTTGAAGGGTGAGGAGGCATTCGTATGTTCTCAGTTTCGCCCTCAAGCAATTTCACGACTTCATGATGCATTGACGGTCTATCGCGTGGACTCATTTGAATGCACCACAATCCAACGATTGTAAGTAATCCTTTTCATCACCTTCCCCGCATATTCTTCATCAATAATAACGTTTCCTCCAATATTTTCTGTTTCAATATCTACACATCGCTCCAAATGGTCATAAATCCAGTCGGGAAAATATTGGCTAGACGGTTCTTTTGGCACAATATCCTTCTTCAAACCTACCATATCCAAGAGTAACATTCCGAAACTATAAACATCAGCTTTCGATGAAACGGTTCCAAAGCTCCTATTGATGAGTTCCGGAGCAACATAGCCTATTGTTCCTCGAGGAGCAGTTAATGTCACCATAGATCTTTCAGTTGAATAATATTTTGCGAGCCCAAAATCAGATAGTTTTGGGGCGAATTTATCATCCAGGAGTATGTTGTGTGGTTTGATATCGAAATGCAGGATTCGGATGTCACAACCTTCATGCAATTATCCGATTCCTCTAGCCACGCCAATGGCAATTTCGTATCGTCTCCTCAAGCTTAATGAACTAGATGATCTTTCTCGACGAAAGAGATAGTACTTGTCAAGTGAACCATTGGGCATGAAGTCATACACCAGAGCACATTTTGATCCTTGGAAACAAATATCCAATGAGCTTAATACTAACATTTGTGTGGTGGATCCTCCCAATAGTCGCAATTTCGTTGATGAAATCTTGGGGATTTGTTTTAGGCTTGTTGAGCAATTTCACAGCTACATATCGTATCCACTATGTAGCTTTCCTTTGTAAACAGAACCATAACCTCCTTCACCCAATTTGTCACAAAATCCTCTTGTCATTCGCTTCACTTTTGGGTCGGCATGCATTAGATTGCTGCTGCTTCCTTGTAGAAAACTTTCTATTGCATCGAACATTGATAAATGAAAGACCTCAACAATAGTTGGATTCGAAGTGCAACCTCTACAAACCTGAGGAGAATAGTCATCAATAATCTTAATAGTATCCATTTCGAAGATAATGATCACTGTCATTTAATATATATTTTTTTAAAAAAAAGTCAATGTGAACTCATTTTTCTTAATCAACATAGTAACCTATTCCTATTAATAAAAATACAATTTATAAAGAAATTGAATGGGAAACAATAAATACTAGTACTTGCCAAGTGGCATCCTAATTTCATTTCTAAATTAATAATAACATAAATACCCCTCCTTTCCCAAAAGATATTAACATTCCATATTTTCATGCAATCTAATACAAATGTTTAATGATTAATATCTCAAATTGTATAAATGTAAAAGTTATAAAAGTTTAATATTATACAACTATGTAATTAGACGAATCTAATAACATTTCAATTGACTATATATTATCTTATGTAACTGTGTTAGAAAATCGAATCAAAATAACTGAATGAATAGTATTTACTATGCAAATGTTAATAATATTAATGACGGAGTGAGAACAATAGATAGATCACCAGTTTACTACTCCATATTCCCTCCATTCCTTAAATGAGCTAAAAACAATATTATAAAATGTGGCATCTATAATGGAATGGGTTCGCATACTGACATCCGCATTTCCTGACGTGTTCTGCCCTTGTGTATATCGTGTTATTACCTCTGACTCCCCATATGGCAGTGTATTAGTTAACTTCATTTCCTTTTTATATATTTAATAATTGGTCTTAAAGAAGGGATGTTACACATTATTGATTCCGGTAATTGTGGAATTTATGGTGGATGAAATAATTCATACAGTATAGGATTTTCATAAACTGTTTCTTAGAATGTAATTTACATTACGATCTTTCTTTACCTTGTGTTGTTTGGTCATCCTCAATGATATATTCTTATTTTCATCATGTTCTTTGGTCTGCAATACAATGCTGTCCTACTGTGCTATTATTGCACTGCTTATTTCTTCAACATAACACTCCATGCTTTTTTCATACTTTGCCCGTGTTATATGAGGTTCACCATAGTGATTTCACCATAAACCTCCATGATTCGACTGGCAAAGGAATCATCGCTATTATTGCACTGCTTATTTATTCAACATAAAACTTCATGCTTTTTTCATACTGTGCCAGTGTTATATGATATTCACCATAGTGCTTTCTTTGCATTTTAACTGCAGTGTACGCATCTCTAACACTCTTGTATTCACAATCTTCAAATTCCTGAATGTCTGCATATTTTCATTGTAAAAAAACACTTCAGTTATAATGATAGAACACTAGTGATAAACCTAATTTCCCCAAACTCACATCACAGCCATGAAAACAATGCTAAACCTTAAATAAAAATTAGGGTTTACCTGTTAGCACCGGTGCCACACGACTGCACACGTCCGTGTTAATCACGGAAATCCCCTCAGAGCACGTTTCATAACCACGCACTGAATCGCCATCACCCTCCCCGTTCTCAGACCTTGGAAATGTCTCTGTTTCATTAAATCCCTTCGAAGCATCATCTTCTCCGAGAACAGTATACTCCCCATGTTGTGTATCATCATCTTCACCACGGCTGCCGTCCGAAACCACTACTTCGTGCCGGTTGTCGACTATGTCATTCGGGAAGTGGTTCAGATCCAGCATCCTCGTGCTATGCCCGCCGATTGCCCATCTTCTTCCCACGGGTTGAAATTTGCTTCACCAAAATTTCATAACGAATTCCTCTATCAAATGGAAGTTACAAAAGATGCAATTATTTTCGTCCAGTAATTGCGGAAGCACGTCCATTAATGGGGGACAGAGTGATTCTCTTGCCAATTATAATAAATGGATGGGGGACAGAATGATTCTCTTGCCAATTATAATAAATGGATTTAGAAGGAAAGTTTATACCATGGAGCCACGTAGCACCTCCTACATTGTGCTGGAACACGTCAGGAAATGCATACTATTACGTGTCAGCATAGTAACCTAATTGATCTATAATATATAAAGACTCTTGATCGTATAAATAGTGATGTTCCATTAATGGGCTTAAAGAATAATTAAGTTTAATTGTTAGTTTTAATACTTAATTGGACTTTAGTTAAGAAAATTATAGCAGAAGTATATTTTACTATTATTTTTAATTTATAATTAGTACTTGTAATTTTAAAGAATATATTTTAATAAAATATTATAGGAATTATACATATTTAGTGTTAAAAATAATTAAATAATGCGAATTGATTGTTTAAATTAATTAAATATATATATATTAAAACTAAAAGTTAACTAAAAATAATATGGAAGTTGTTCAAGAAAAATTATTTGCATTGTTTAATAAATAATAATATTTTATCAATTAATCGGTTCCGCCAAGACCCAAGACCCGACCCAGGGCTCGGGTTCGGTTCGGTTCCGGGTCTGATGCCATCCTTAGGGATGGCAACGGTTCGGTTCTGGGTACATTTTTGTAAGACCCGACCCAAGCTCGGGTCTTTCTCGGTTCTCGGTTCTGACCCGGACCCATTGCCATCCGTAATCCTATCCCCTACCCCTCTCATTTGTCTATTTGTAATTTGTGTGGCATGAGCTTCCGCAACTCCCTTTCGCAATAAAGTCCTTGAAACCAAAAAAAAAAATAGCATTTATATTTAAATAATGCACTATTGTTGCCTGAATAGACTGTTCAACAAAAAAATAAGATAATGCATTATTGTTTAAACTATTAAAAATAATAATCTATATTTGAAAAATTAATATTTCATATTTAATTATTGTTGAATCAACAAATAAATACTATTAAATTTCTATATTTCATTATTAAAACTATATTAATCTATCGTTCGATATCATATCCTGGCCCATTCGTGCTGGGTAATACTAGTAAATTTTAAAACAACAATTATTGTGTATGCTTTTTAATTTTAAAGAGGACACTATATAGAAATTGAGGGAGTATATAAGTAATAGTGTAAGCAATAAATGAAGTACAAATAAAGATAATAAGAAAAAAAGTTCTTACCATCAACAACCACGGAGGAGAACCAAAGAGGCCAGCTATCTACAACATTCAGCAATAATGCAACAAATAAATAATGTACATTATGCTAAAACTATTGGTACAAAATTATAAAGATATGAAATGTACTAGTATATATTGCGGATGTACTAGTATATATATGCTCCTAAATATGCCGGCTTCCAAACATACCCATTGTGTGTCTGTGTTTGTCTGTAATTATACTAAAATGTTACTGTGTTTGTGGTTGTGTCTTACCACACGAATTCTTCATTATCCAACACGGATAGTGTGTTGGACCATCCCCACATCGGTGTTTGGTTCCATTCAGCCAATAGTAATAATGGCAGTTTGGGCCACACAAGACAATGAACCAAGAAAGCTCGAACCCATACTACAACAGAGATCCATGGAATGGATTTCCGAAAACGACGATACTACTACTACTCCACTGTTAATTTCCCCCTGTTTTTCAAGAATCAACGACGTCATCACTTCCACATCTATTCGGCACATATCCATTACATCCGAGGACCCGTTGAAGTGGCCGATCGAGCTTCTTGATGTGCGTGTGTCTCTTTATTCGGTGTTTTTGGACGCACGAAGAAGAGGAAGTAGTTTCGGTGGTGAGGTTAGAAACATTAACGGCATCATGTGAGCAACTTATATAAAAGTAATTCCACTTGTTATTATGTAAGGCTAGCTGTTGCCGCCGACGGAAAAGATGGTGCGTAGTAATGGTATAAGGATAGTTTTGGCCTAAAGGATATATAGTAGCTAAAATTGAATGGAGCTGAGGAGGCCTTAGGGAAAGCACATATATCCTCATTTGTAATTATGGAAGAGTCGACAAGGTAATTGATAACCTGCATGCACGACATACTTGTTAGAACCAAATACAGTAAGGGTGCAGTATTGTCTTGACAGGCTAATTCGTAGTTGGAATGGCCACAGTGTTGTGGATCATCTTTCAACCGGAAAGGGTAGAGCTAATATTGCGGATATTGCCGCATGAAGAGGGCACACAATGATGATGATGATGATGGTGATGGTGAGGAATCCTCTTGGCAAAGGAGGTTATTACAAGGAATAATTGTGTGAAAATGAAGCAAGCGAGAATAAGATTGAGGAGGAATTGGTTGGAGGGCATCATGAGGATTGGGTGTTTGAAGGTTTGAGAAGATGGATAAAGGAAATTAATACTATCTATCTATGATGGCAAATAATATGAATGGAGGAGTAGGGGAGACTTAGTTGTTAGTGGATGCACAAGTCAAACCATGTGTGTGGAAAAGTTGAGCGAATTTATTACTTCATGATACTCGTAGGATGAGTGAATGAGAAAAATGGATGATGAATGCAAAAATACATCAACCATGCTACCTTGGAAAGCACATGTAGTTTCTCTCAATTTTCTTCCAAGTTCCATCCTCTTCCCAATCAAATTCTCAAGTCTTTGTAGTTCCCGACGGTATAATTTTATTTTTTCTTAACCAACACAGTTAGCCTGAGTGGTATGAGGCTCTGACAGTTTAAGTAAATGTCTCAGATTCGAGCCTTTGTATATGTATAATTTCTGCTTTGGGGGAGACAATCCTTCAATGCCCACCAAATCCCCGAGAGATTAGTTTTAGGCCCAATATGACCTGAGAATACTCGATATAAGCAATTTTTATTAATTTTTTTTGGCTTGGTAGCTTGATGCAACCATATAGTACTAATTTTCAACCTAGTTTATCCCGATGATTTTTTTATTTTTTATTTTTTATTTTTTTTATTTTTAACTACTACTATCTCCAATTAGGATCTAGATTTTATCAATTTTTTCTGACACTAATGAAAAAATAAAAATAAAATAAAATCCGCTGCTACACTCCATTGCCCTGAAGTTGCGTTTTGCCCCTGCATACATCTTCCATGAACCATTACAAACGTTTCCCATTCTAAGGATCGGAAACAAGACAAATTAGCCTATGAAGTATGTGAAGTGACAGGATTTTCGTAGTCGCGTCGTAGACTTTGTTGGTACCTCAACAATTTCAAGAAAAACACAGGATTTAAAAGTAGATTTTCACACGGTATTGCCAAGACATTGCTCAGGAATCTTCTAACTATTAAATTTAAACAGATTCCTTCAATAACTTTCCCAGTAAAGTGTGCTATATATATGCGATTAAGATAACGTACACACCATCACATGGACTGCACCTGCACATGGACAAACTTCGTTTCACAAACGGATTAAAACATCGAGAGGCAATCCCTCAATATTAATCCATCTTTGGTGACAGAGTTGTGGATCACTGGAAGATATTCTGGATCATGCGAGTGTAATATTGACAACTCATCCGACACTACATCTTCCATTCCAACACAAACATGTATAGACAATGGACAAGGGACAAGGGAGGACACTTAATCAGCAATTGATTACAAAAGACGTACCAACGTCATCCCAGTAGCCAGCATGCATACTTACCTTATTCAGAATTGAAGATCGATCAAGTAATCCACAGATTTTGAACAATTGCTTTCCACCACAGTTTCCGCCTTTGTAACTGCAAAATTAAAGGCCAGCACATCTGCTTACAACTAGGGCCAGGCAATGGATAATAGTCTAATACCTTTCCAATCATACAAAAGAAGCTTACACTAGCATCAAGAACGCAACTAAAGCACAAGGCTGGAGTAAATTCACCCAATTCAGCAAACAAGAACAACAACTGCACAAATGCTCAGATATATTGAAGCCAAGGTAGAAGCAAGCTAAGAACAAGTTAGCTTAATTTGTGTAAAAGAAGAAAAAATTGCAGTTCAATGATGAATTGAAAAGCTTACAACTTTAGAACTGGGCTCTCTTGCTTTCTAGAAGCTCACTTTGATCCCTAGGAAGGCCATTCTTGCACTTGGTGCATCTGGTGTGGGACCTCTGTGATTTGGGAGCTCACAATCTGAATCTGGAAAAGTTGCTGCCAAGTAGCCCCCAAGCTCCCAAACCTTGGATTTGTGCTTTTTCTCCCCTCTTTAGTCATATCTGTGCACTTGATTCATTGTGAGAGGTCCAGGATAAGTTGAAGGTCAATTGTTCTGGATGACCTAGTTGCAACTTCTGAGCCCATATGAGGTAATGAACCCCCATTTAAGAAACCTGCAACTGCATATATTTTAGAATTTTCTAAGGAAAGAACAAATTTACAACTTAGCCTATGTCCTCGGGATTTGGCTACTGTTATTTCTCTGATGAGGAAAAGTGTTTATGATTATTTTTCCTACAAGTTACAGGCCATAAACTTGAAGAAAGAACAAAAAAAAATAGCAATTGACCCAGTCCGTACCCTCGGATACATCAGGCTTAGCCCAACCCAGTTAATTTAATGAATATGGATGCCACACTTTAGTCCCACAGTCCCACTCCACACCCCCAACCAAATATTATTTTCAAGGCATTAGGCAAGTGACATCGGGCTCAAGCAGAGCGTGTGAGTATTTGATGATTGAAATAACATAATGTAATTGCTATTTGAAAACATCAATTTAATGAAATGAACAATTGAATGAAAACCTTTTCTTGTCTTCCCAGCATGATTAACCCATACCCATTTGTTACCAAGCATTCTTACAAGGAACTGTTAAAGGGCTTTCTCTTTTTCTTTCATTTCTGATCCCAGAAGTTCAGCCATCAGATAGATTTCCATGGACAAGGGATGAGATTTATCGCCCGAACAAAATCCATGTAGAAACATAGAGTTGTCAACGTTGCCTACATCTGCCCAGCTAAATCCTATTTCTTTTGCCACTTTCCTGTTTCGCATCATTCTCCTCATTTTCGCTGCCTTTTCCCACTTCCCTTTCTCAGCAAACAAGTTAGACATCAACACATATGATCCCGAATCATCAGGCTCCATATCGAGCAGAGCATCTGATACCCTGATAGCCATATCCATGTTCCCATAAATTCTGCAAGCACCAAGCAAGCTTTGCAGCACAGATAGTCCAGGCTTTCCAGGGATTCGGCTAAGAAATTCCTCAGCCTCCTGAAGCCTCCCAGCTCGACCCAACATATCCACAATACAAGAATAATGCTCACTAGATGGTTCAACAGAATGCTCATTAACCATCAATTTGAAAACCTCTATTCCTACATCAACCATTCCACTGTGACCACATGATGTCAGTACAGACAGGAACGTGATGGAATCTGGCTTGACACCTTCCATCAGCATTGCATTGAAGTACTTCATGACTGATTCATAGTCCCCATGCTTTGAATGGGCAGATATTATAGCTGTCCAACAAACTTGATTTCTCTCGGCCAGTTCATGAAAGATCTTCTGAGATTCACATATGTTCCCACGCTTTGCGTACATATCAAGAAGTGCACCTGAGACAACTGGATCAGTATTCAATCCAAGTTTTCTTAAATAGCCATGACATCGCTGGCCCTGCCTTAGAGAAGTTGATTCAGAGGAGGCAATTGAGTGCAAGACGCTGCCAAATGTATAAGCATTTGGCACTAATTCTTGTGAAGCAGACGAGAACACCTGTAAAGCTTCTTGGTGCATCCCATTAAGTGAATAAGCAGATATCAAGGCATTCCACGAAATAATGTCTTTGTTGTCCATCTCCTCGAAAACTTTGGCACACTCTGCCACCAGATTAAACTTTCCATACATAGTTATGAAATTGTTTGCCACATTGATCTCAGAAATAAAGTTTGATTTCATACAAAAACCGTGAACCTCTAGGCCCTCTGGCAACATATCATGTTTTGTTAAGGCATGAATCAATCCAATAAATGTAACTTCATTCGGGTATACATCATTTCTTACCATTTTCTTGAACAAAGTCATCGCATCAGCTTCATCTATGGAGAGAATAGTCGTCCAAGAAATTACATTCCTATCAATCATATTCTTGAAGACCAATATTGCATCTCCTACCGTATCGCACTTTGAATACATCGCCATCAGCACATTACCTACTGAAACATGGTTTCCATATCCACATTTAATCGATAGAGCATGTGCCTGCTTTCCAAAACACAGATTTCTATCATGAGCACAAGTTGAAATTATGCTGGTGAATGATATATTATCGAGCTTTACACCTTCCATCACCATCTCCACAAATCGCAAAATAGCTTCTAATCCATGACCACCATCTTGAGCATATCCTGACAAAAGAGCATTCCATGATACCGAATCTTTATAAAGCATTTCACCGAACACTCGGCCAGAGTCAATCATTTCCCCACATTTTGAATACAATGTCACCAACGCATTCCCAATAAAATTCTCTGCAAGCAAACCAAATTTCAAAACTAGACAATGAAATTGTGCACCGACATCAAACTCCTGCCCATCCGCACAATGCGCAAGCACACATGTACAAGTCACCGTATCAAACTTCAAGCCTGACGAATGCATATGTCGGGCAAAAAAAAGCGCAGTCTCCCATTCTATAAAGCCTGAAAGAATTGTATTATATGAAACGGTGTCAGGATCCTTCAGGTTCTTGAAAAGCCACAAGGCGCTCCATAAATCCCGTGACTTGCAGTACACATTCATCAAAGAATTACATACGGAGACATGATGCGCAAAACCAGAAACCACTGCAAAGCCATGAATTTGGGAATTAAGTTTCGGGTGCCCAATGCTAGCCTTGGAAGCAATAGCAACAGCAACTTCATCGATTCTGGATACGCCCAATTGCAGATGCGTCTGAAAAACGGCGAGGGCTTCGCCTTGGCGATTCTGTCGTATAGAATTAAGCATGAGACGGTGAACGGACACCAGTGGTCGCTTAGGAATTTCATCGAACATCTGGTGTCCATTATAGAATGAGGTAAAATTCTTCAAATGGCTGGGCCAACGTACGAAGGCTTCTAATTTCAATCGGGCAATAATCATCAAAATGAGAATTTTAAGGAGATGATTGAATGCGAGAGGAATAATAACTATTAAGGACCATTGGTGGCCATTGTATTTGACATTATCCTAATAGAGGACATTACTCATATGAATGGCTTGTAGTTCACCGAACTGGAAGCTGAGAAAAGCACGAGGGTGCGGGCAGCGGCGATCGGGCGGAGGTTTCCCGGAGAAAGGGCGGGAAAGTTTGCAGGCGGCGGAACTGGAATCAGGATCAGGGACAGCGCTTTGCTATTTGATTTGCTGTCTCACAAACTTAAGAAAGAAAATTCCCTTTTCGTCCTCACTCTGCTTTTTATATACTTCACTTACTTTGCAATAATAATAGTTGTAATTCCGAATCTGCTATCTGCTAGCCGATTCGTTGACTCTCAAACATTCCAAACATATGCACAAGGTGAAAGCCGGACGATACAAATAAAAAAAGTACTTACAAAGTAGTTTCCCGTCAAATAACCACAGGAGAATATGAGCTATATTGATCTCTCCCTGCTTCCTATAATGTTAATGGCTTCTCCAACAACCACTCTAAAATAGAGTTACTTTAAAGCAACGTCTGATCCTCCTCCAGCAGGTAGCACAAAACCTCATACGGGAGTACGAGGCGCAATATTTTAGTGGAATGAACAGTGGAACGGGAGATGTATCGGTCTCTGCTATCCGCTATTTTGTTTGTTTTGTTTTTTTTTGTTATAGTTTATTTCAATTTTTTTTTGTTGAACATAGTTTATTTCAATTTTAGATTTACTTATAGTATTAAATTTTGTTTTTATAATTAGAAATGCTAAGTATTTCCATAACAAAACCAAAAATGCTGATGTTTGATTATTTTTTTTCCCAACAGAATACTAAGTATGTTGGAATTTTTTTATTTTTTTATTTTTTTTTAAATATAAGCGCTATGTTCGAATAACTTTCCAAACTGGGGTGTGATGTTCTATAAAAAATTCTCACATATATCTGAGTTGTTAGGAAAAAAAAGAAACAAAAACTTTCGACATGAAGTAACCTTTTTCGATGGGTTGGCGAGGAGGCAGATGCGATGGTGATGAAGGGTGAGCATAGGTAATTGTTTATTTTTTTTTTCCTGAACAGCCTATACAGGCTAAAAAAGTGATGGGAGCCCATACCACACAATTACAAAAAGACAAAGGGGAGGTGATAGGGGTCGGGTGGGAATCGAACCCTCAATCCTCAGGGGCTTAACCACTTGGACTAAGTTTCAATCCCCCGGTAATTGTTGGGTGTGGTGTGTGGGGTTGCAATCGAATCGAATACCACCCTTATCGATTCGGCATTCGAAAATTGCTCAACTATTCGTATTCGTATTCGATTATTTTTCGAATAATAAATAAGATTCGTATTCGATTCGAAGTTAATATTCGAATTATTTGAAACTATTTCGCATATTCGATTCGATTTTTCTATACAATATTATTTTATTCGATTCGAAGATATTTGATCAATTCGTAACTATTCGATTCATAATTATTCGATTCGAATTGTGGTGAGTTGTGAACAAACCTGTAAATTTTAAAACTGCATTCAACCAACAATGTCCGAATCAGAAAAGAAAAAAAATTACAGCAACAATAAAATTGTGAAGAGTAGAAATAAAAATAAACAATAACAAAAAAAAATTCTAAACTTCGACCAGTTTCTAAGCAACTCAAAAAATCGAACCAAAATTGAAGCAGTGAAGATTAGTTCTGAAATTTAACAAACATTAGCCTACAATACCGCTGTCCCTGTCTCCACCACTACACCACCAGGTTCTTGATGTGGATGAAGTTCCGGTAGGGGACGCCCAAAGATGGCTCCATTGGGCTACGGTCTCCGTTGGTGAAGCCTTTGTTGCGGTCCTGTGGGTATCTTGGTGTGAGCGGAACAAACGTATCTTTAAAGGAAAGGAATCGAAGTTGGAGAGGTTGGTGGATAAAAGCAGATGGCTTACAGAAGTGATTAAAAGGCAGAGGAACGTTGGGCACATTCACAGTCCGATCAAATATGTTCGTTGGTGTGATGCGGATGTTGAGGGCGTTGTCATGCATACGGACGGCTGTGTACTGGCGGAGGAGAGGAGGTCTGGTTTTGCTGCTGTTCTCCGCACTAAGGATGGTGCATTTCTCGGCGCTTGTGGGGGACAGAGGGGTTGTCGGTCAGTTTTGGAAGTGGAGCTTGTGGCGGTGAAGGAGGGGCTGGACTATGCTGTCCAGAAAGGCGCTGGGAACATTCGAGTGTATTCGGATGCGATGGAAGCGGTCAGACTGATCAATGGAGAAGCGTCCTCATGCCATCGGTTCTGGCCTCTCATTTGGGCTGCTCGAGAGAGACTCCGGTCTATGGCCGGAAGCCTTCATCATATCTTTAGAGAAGGGAATCAGGTAGCGGATTGCCTTGCTCGGAAAGCGGCGTTGGAGGAGGAATTTTACACCACCTGGGCGTTTCCTCCGGATGATTGTGCGGACAAGCTTGATAGAGATGCGTCGGGGCTACTTTTTTGTCGCTGCTAGTTTCTTTGATGATGTGTTTTTCTTTTTTGTTCAGTTTTTCTTTCTTTGGTTGTTCCTTTAGCCAGCCTTTTTAGGCTCTTCACCAAAAAAAAAAAAAAATCGAACCAAAATTGAAGCAGTGAAGATTAGTTCTGAAATTTAACAAACATTAGCCTACACTACCGCTTACGGACTCGATTCCACCGTCCCTGTCTCCACCACTACACCACCACCTCTGGCCTCTTTCCGACGACACTGCTGCAGCCCCCGATGCTCTTCCATCTGGCTGCTCAGCTCCTCCTTTGCTTCAGCACCTCCTCGCAGCGCGGGAGTCTCCTCCATTGTCAAATATCAACTAAATACAAGTTTCCTCCGGTTGCTACAACATCGCGCCCCTAGATGTCTCCTCTCTCTCGCCACAGCCGTTGCTCAAGCATTTCTCCCCAGATCCGGTCACCACCACCGCTGTTCACCAACACCACCGGCAGGGCCACCATCGACTGACGTCTCCATCTACTCGCTTAACACCACCGGTGGCTGTTGCGTTCGCTACCACAGCTCCGCCAATCTCTCCCTCTTGCCCTCTTGCGTCTCCTCTGCTCACGAATCTCGCAGCCATGGCCGCTGCTCTCTGTAAAGAAAAATGGAAGTAAGAAGAAAATGGAAGCAGGGAAGAAAAGAGAGAGCGGCGCCCAACCCAACCCTAAAACTCAATCTGCAATGTTGTTCTCTTTTTGTGCCCTAATAATAGTAAACGGGTAGTGCAATAATAATTGGGTATTGGGCTGGTTAAGGATTGGTAGTTGGGCAAAAAAAAAAAAAATAATATAGGAAGTGAGAATGAATAGTTATACTGTATTATATATAAATATAATAATATATATGATTTTATTAAATATAATAAATATTTAATCGAATACGAACGAATATCGAATCGAATATTGAGATTTTATATTCGTATTTCTTTACTTATCGAATCGAATCGAATATGTTTTATTCGAATTCGAATCATAAAATTCCGAATACGAATAGCAAAATTTCAAACCGAATCACGAATCGAATCAAAATTATTCTATTCGTTTGCAACCCTAGTGGTGTGTAGTTAATATATTTGTGGGTGTGTTTTAAAATTTTTATTTTCAGTATCAGAAAGGGCAATTGGGGAAAACATACAAAATGTGGCGTATTGTTACCATTATGACTTGTGTAGATAGTATGTACCTTTATCGAAGGCCGATTAGGGTCCCGTTCTCTAGAACTTATTTTCAGCACTTAATACTTATTATTATTAAAATTAAATTAGATCAGAAATATTTAGATCGGACCAAGACCCCCAGAAATATTTAGATCAAACCAGACCATATCAGATCAGATCATTATAATAAATTTATACTATATTAGATAAGATAAGATCAGACCAGATTGAATCTGATCAGACTAGAAACATTCAGACAGATCAGACAAATTTAGATCAGATCTTATAAAATTCAGATCAGAACAACTTATTTAAGGCCTAGAGAACATGGTAAGAGTGAATGCAGGTGGTATACTGGTATTTCTGTAATTTTTTTTCTTTGTAAATATTGACACTCATGTGTCGGCAAATGTGTGTGGAATTGAACCCCCATCTATAAGGTTGTAAGAAAGAGAACATGACCACTACGGCCCTGTTCTATAGGACTTATTTTCAGGACTGATTACTTATTCTTATTAAAATCAGATCAGATCAGACTATACCAGATCAAATCAGATCAGATCAGATCAGAGCATACCAGATCTTATAAAATTCAGATCAGAATACCTTATTTCAGACGAAGAGAACAGGGTCAAGTCCCCATTCCATGGTATTTCTATAACTGGTAACTACTAGTATATTTTTGTAATGGGTTTTTAAATTCTTTAGGCTCACTTATAAATGGTGTTTGTCTTAAAATTGAGGTAAGATGAGAATGTAGTTTGTTTTTAATGTAGTTCTTTGTTTTTATTCTTCTTTTCTGGATCTTCTTATCTACGAAGTTTATGGGGCTTTTCAATCCTTCTAAATCTCCCAAATCCATCCATAAAAATGCAACCTAAGAGTATATTAGTAAAATAAAATAGATTTTCAATAATCTAATAGGGGAATTCAGAGATATATACCTCCTAACAGAAAAACTTTACGTTTAGTACCTCTTAGTTTTATTCTTTGAGATTAACCCACGAACGTATTTAAATTGGATACCTTGCATTATTATTTTGTATTTTATTTATTATTATTATTAATTAATTAATTAATTAATTAATTAATTATTAATTTTTTCTTAATTAATTATTATTTATTAATGATATTTTTATCCTCTTATCTAGTGGTACTGTATGTACTTCCTCCGTTCCTTAATAATTGACACATTGGGAGTTTTGTCACTGTTCATTGAGTAATTTTAATTCGAATTTTTAATACAATTATACAAGATAAAATATAGTCGAGTGAGATCTTATTGGATTCGTCTAATCGCATAGATTCAGAATATCAAAATTTTCATAATTTTTACTTGTATGGAATTTGAGTTATTAAGGATTAAAAATATATATTGGATTGCGTGAAATGTGGCTCTGTGGCAAATATTAAGGAACAGAGAAAGTATGTATTTTTATTAAACAATCTAGTATATGAAAAGTCACAGACTTGTATATATCTAAAGTTTTGTTGTATTTGTTCTTTCAATTAACAATCATTGCTTTATAGATTCTTTTCATGATCTTATGTAAAGAACGTAAATAATCGAAATATATACTATGATCATTCGCAGTATTTATCATTCAAAGTAAAATTTCTGGGTCTACATTGCTTCCGTAGTATAAGCTTTGTGGTTGAAACTTCTACTCAAGTCCTTCAACAAGTAACCTTCTTTCCTCGTCTGCTATCATTCTTTCAGGCCTCCAGCCTTACTCCGGTATGCACGACTTCTCGGAAATCACTGTTTCGATGACATGACTCTCAACATACGTTTCATTCACTCACATATATTCAGAATTTTGGTAGACTTTAGAAAAATACTCGAAGATATTTACTGGACCTATTGAACTTAGCCGATCATCTTTTTATGGAAAACACTAAAATCACTCATAATTTACATTAAAGAGAGAACTAAAGATTACGACTTACCAACAACAGTTGGCTTGAGTGGATGGGGGCTCTAGTCGCTTAAGCAAGGTCTCGGGTTCGAGCCTTGTGTATGCAAAAAACTGCTTTAGGAGAGGCACCCTTAATTGCTCTTGCAGATCCTCAAGGGAATAGTCTTGGGCCCAATGTGGTCTGGGAATACCCTGGTATTCACCTAAAAAGATTACAAAGACTTGCAAAAGAAAGAATATTATAGTAGGTATCTTCGCTTTTGCCTTCTTTGTGAATCCTTCCTCCTTTTATAGATGAAGTTTTGAAGATCTTATGGTTTTGAGTTGCTTTACGTGGCTTCATCTTCGTCGTTCATTCTTTCTCCATTATTGAGATAAGATGGCTGTCTTTCTCTTCTTTAATCATGCACTTTGATCTGTTCTGCACTTTGATCTGTCTTCTCATAATAATTTATTCCGTAGTTGACATACATTATTGTCTTTAATAATCCATTTCTTTAATTGTTGATTCCTTTGTCTTCTTGTTCCTCTACGTCATGGCTTGAGTCTTGCATTATTTTTCTTCTAGTGCTACATGGGTCCTCCTTGTCTTTTTTCTTGTCATCACTGCTTACATCACTTCGTTGTCTCTTTCCGAAGAAATGTTCTTGTTTTCCAATTGGTAGTTGATTTTCTACAGCTTTCTTCCAAATACTCTTTACTTCTTCTCAACATTCAAAGTTGTATGTGTCAAATTTTTGAATTAGTCCTGCCAAATTTCCTGATCTGAATCCTGGAGCGTCTAGTTGTTCGATCATTATGACTTCTTCATTTTCAAAAAATATTCCTGCTCCTTGGTTGTGTAGTCTTTTCAGTTGTTCATGGACTGCACGTATTCCCATTGCTCTTTTAAAGTGGATGTATTTATCATTGAAAATTTCTATTTTGGGGGTTCCATAATCTTGTGGATAGTTTTCTGGTTTAATAATTTCTTCAACAATAATAAGATGGTAGGCTGAGTATTTGATTTCTGGACTGATAGAAAATATTTTCAACTTTTAGGTTTTTGGTCTTATGTCAAGGCTTCAATTATTAGAGATAATTTGGATATTTCGGTTCTTAATGGTGATAGAAAAATAGTTCTAATAAAACAAAATTTGAAACAGTTAGAAACAAAAGTTTGGGTCACAGCATGGTAAGATAGTAACTTGTGGATGTAGGGATTTGGTGAATTCTGTGTAGAATGATGTTTCTTATCTGGGTAAGGAATACTAAGACTTACCAAAACAGTCTCAAGTTTGAGTGTTTCGTTGTTATGTTGCTGGCACTTTTTCAAAAATGAGGTTGCCCTGGGTTGGTACAAAGTATTGTGATAGTTCACAAACTTTCTAACGCAATATTTTTTTCAAACTAAAGGATGCTTGCTTGACTCGAGCAATCTCTTACAACTGTGTTACACATTTTTTTGGCATGTTAGCAATACCCCAAATATTCATTGGAAGATTATAAATTTCAGCGAACAAAATAACAAGATTTAGCGATATCAAATAAGCGACTCAGCGAAAATCTTTGACATATCAACGATCATGAAAGATTCATAGTATATGTTTATTTTGTTCTCTCACCGACAAGAAAATGAAACGTAAGCGATTTTAGGGTTTAGAATGTTTAGCGACTTTTTCTACCAGAATGAGGACAAATAATGAAATAAATAGTGTAAATCTCACCTAGTAGCAGCATTAAAGTAATCTTTCAAGGAGTCTGAAGATACCCTAACCATTATTTAAACTAATACATGTTCTGGCATATCAGTAAGATTTTTCTTCGATTGGATGACATTTTTGTACCGGACAATCATCCGATAAGCGTTGGCGCTTTGAACTTTCCATCTACATAAATCAATTTTTTGCAAAATATGTTTTAAAATTGCTGTGAAGAAATTTCTACATAAGACACAGAGAAACGTTACCTGATGATTAGTAGTTCGAAATATGAACTTTTCTGCTTTTTTGTTGTAATAGTGTCCTTTGATGAGGAAAAGAAAAAATTTCGGAGTTGATATATCTGAAATGAAGTATACGGAACCGACGATCGTAATGTTTATGAAATGAAATGAAATGATGAATAGTGACGTTCCGTATTAATGAAGGAAGCTCAACAGTTGCGACTTTTTCCGTAAATAGTAAAACATTTTTTCTATTAGCGAGGGAAGCGAAATTATGATTGAATTAAGCGCCGTCATTTTCATAGTTCAGCGATAGACTTGTTAAAGCAATTTAATAAATGATATTATAGTGACTCAGCGACTTATGGTTAGAGTTGATCGAATTAAGTGACAGATAATAGTGTTTCAGTGATCGAACTTCTAAGGTTGTTTAAAGGACTTTTGTTACAGTACTGATTAATTTTGTCGCTGAATTAAGTGACATCCATCGCTGAAAATTCAAATAGCCTTAAGATATAAATGATATTACAGTGACTCAGCGACTTATGGTTAGAGTTGATCGAATTAAGTGACAGATAATAGTGTTTCAGTGACTTTTGTTCCAGTACAGATAATAGTGTCCCTGAATTAAGTGACAGCCGTCGCTGAAGATAAAAATAGCCTCAACGCTAAAAACAATGAGGTTTGAATTGGATATCGCTGAAGAGCATATTATATGTCGCTTAATAGCATGTACAGGTGAGCAAACTTTCACACTCGTTTTAGCGATTGGTCTTATGTTATGTCAGCAAGAGAGTGTTGATACTCAGCGACATAATAAAATGTGATTTCACATAAGCGAGAAAATGCAGTACATTCATTGACAAAAGATACAATTTCAGCGACATATATGATAAAAACTTAAAACATTTGAGGCCGTGGTCCCTGCAAGTATATAGCGAGAGATTCGATGGATGCTATGCAGTGAATACATTGTACATCCCGTTGGGAGTAGTCCTCCAGCGGCCAAGTCACCAAATGCTCTTCGTGCTCCTTGTTTTCACAAAAAAGTATATCATCCATATATCTAAATGGATTATGGAAATTCCGTTGGACACTAAACCATGGAATAACTTTCTCCCGAAGTGATAGCAAAACTGATTTGTCACTGCTTAACTTACTGAGCAGTTGAAGCGCTTCATTGATGAGATTCTGCTTAGAGCTTAACAAGAACATTGCTTTCAAATACATGGATGGTTATGTCCATCCTTAATTAATTTGTCAAGCATTTTAAAAGCTCCAGCAAGATCCTCTTTATGATAGTAAGTCTCCTGTTATAATGACATAAGATTAGAAAGTGCAAACAATGCAATCAAATGCAAAATAGCAATTAATTTAATTTGTAAATACTAAAACTTACCAATACTTTCTCAAGTTTGAGTGTTTGGTTTTTATGTTTTTAATGCACAATTTCAGAAATGCCTTTTGTGTCCTTCGATGCCAATGCCATCGATGGCCAACAAATTTTCTTGCACAGTACCTTTTGTAAATTAATGGATGCTGGATTGATTTATGCATTCTCTTACAACTGTATAACACAATTGAATTACGTTAGCGATGCCAATACATATTCATTGATGAAAGTTGATTGGCAGCGAATCAGATAACAAGATTCAGCGATAAATGTTGAATGGAAAGCGACATAGTTGCTCAGCGAAAACAGCTTGAAAGTTTAGCGATTTGGTGTCTACAGTGTCAGCGACATAATAAACGATAGTCAGCGACATTTATAGTAATCTCACCTAGAAGCAGCATTAAATAAATCCTTTAAAATATTTGATGATGTCCTTGACTAGGGGTGTAAACGAGCCGAGCCAAGCTCGAGCCCAAGCTCGAGCTTGGCTCGGTTATGTATAGGTTCGGCTTAGCTCGAGCTCGAAGCTCGACAAGCTTTAAAAATTGAGCTCAGCTCGAGCTCGACCCCATAGTTTCCGGAATTAGCTCTATGATGTTGTCCAACCCGACCCTTCGGATGGACCGTTTGGCGGAATAGTGCTGGGAATCAGTCTATTAGCCACACGGTGCGCCGCAGTCCCGATACGGACCTGGCGCCCCGTGACAGTTGGTATCAGAGCTGGCCTTCCGGAACGGGTGGTGGCATCATGAGCGAGAGTGCATCAGGATCAAATTCGGAAACGGCAGGCGGGCACATCCCGGCGGTTGACTTGGAGCTTGCAGAGGCAAGGCTCCGGTCGAAAGTTGAAGAACTTGAGACGGAGAATGCCGAGACAAGAGCCATCCTGAGTGAGTGCCAGGAGCTCTGTCGATCACTTATGAGTAATGTCCACGCCTGTCGGGGCTGTCCGGACGCGCCGGTTGTGGTTGCAACCTCGTGATTCCCAATGGGTGTTGCGGGGTGCGATGGACGACTGGTGTGGCCGGGCATTGTGTACGAAATGGCGTGTGAGTGGTGCTAAACTCGAATGAATGGGCAGAGGCCCAGGATGAGTAATGCCGAGGGCTCGCATAGGCGATGACCCAGGCACAAGAGTTAGCTGAGAGAGCTAAACTCGAACGGGCAGAGGCCCATGATGAGTAATACCGAGGGCTCGCAGAGGCGATGACCCAGGCACAAGAGTAGGGCTCGCAGAGGCGATGACCCAAGCACAAGAGTTAGCTGAGAGAGCTAAACTCGAACGGGCAGATGCCCATGATGAGTAATACCGAGGGCTTGCAGAGGCGATGACCCAGGCACAAGAGTAGGGCTCGCAGAGGCGATGACCCAGGCCCAAGAGTTAGCTGAGAGAGCTAAACTCGAACAGGCAGAGGCCCAGGCGAGGATGGAAGAGATGTCCATCCAAATGTGACTACTACAGAGAGCTGTAAGTAGAGAGCAAGAAGTTGCTCCGAGTTCGGTCCCAAGAGTGCGTGTCCCGGAACCTCAGCCTTACACTGGCAACCGCGATGCTAAGGAAGTCGAGAACTTCCTCTTTGATATGAATCAGTACCTTGAGAAGTCGAGTATTGAAAATGAAACAAGAAGGGTTTCCAGGCCACGATGTATCTGGCGGGAGACGGCAAGTTATGATGGCGTGGAAAATATGCTGAGATTCAGCAAGGTAGAATGGCAATTGATACCTGGGCGGAACTGTGAGAAGCGATTCGGAGTCAGTTCCTCCCGGAAAATGTGGGATATCACGCTCGGAAAGCTCTGTGAGAGTTGAGGCATACAGGAAATGTCTGAGTATATGGTAAAACTTTCTCGGCACTGATGCTCGACATCAAGGACATGTTCGAAACGGACAAGTTGTTCGCCTTCATGGAGGGCCTCCGTCCAGGAACGCGATGGGAGCTGCAGAGGCAGCGAGCGGATGACCTCAACTCTGCGATGGCAGTAGCAGAAAGGCTTACGGATAATTATGACGACCGATGGGATCGTCAAAGGCCCCCAGCCAGTATGCAACAGAAAGAAGGGAGTGAATCGGAGTCGGACCATGTGGCCAAGCAATTGAAGCAACTGATGGCAACAGGTTCCACACGACAATTCTGGATTGATGATGGACTATTGATGACGAAAGGGATATAAATTGAAGTATCCCATAGTTTCCGGAATTAGCTCTATGATGTTGTCCAACCCGACCCTTCGGATGGACCGTTTGGCGGAATAGTGCTGGGAATCAGTCTATTAGCCACACGGTGCGCCGCAGTCCCGATACGGACCCGGCGCCCCGTGACAGTTTACCACATTGAACTCAAGACTAAAAAATTTTAAATTATTCAATAATGAGCTTAAAAACTTGAAAGACGGATTTCTGTAGAAATATATTAAACTATTCATAATTCCTTATAATAGTCTCAATTTGGAAGGAGATTGAGATTTAGTTTTTTTGATTTAGTGTTAACCATAATAAAACATAATGTACTATATTATTAAATAAAAGGAGGAGTGAATTTACTGTTGGACTTCCTCTTCCTCACATTTGTTAAGAAAGAAAATATACATATTTTTAAGAAAGAAATAATATATATATAATATATTCAAGCCTATTATCGAGCTTTCGAGCCGAGTATTAGTTAGCTCGGCTTGAACTCATTAATATTCGAGCCGAGCCTTTTCGAGTCGAGCTTTGGCCGAGCTTTGATCGAGTCGAGCCCGAATATTTTTCGAGCATATCAGTCTCATTTACACCCCTATCCTTGACATTATTTCAACCAAGACATCATCTGGCATATTAGTAAGCGTTTTTTCTTTTTCAATGATATTTTGCACGGGACAGTCGTCTGAAAAACGCTAGCGTTTTGAAATTTCTATCTACACAAATCAGTAGTTTCGAAAATGTGTTTAAATATGCGGTGGAGAAATAGAGTAAAACTGAATTCGAGAAAAAAAACATTGAAAAAAAAACAGAACTCTCTTACATTCAAAATAAAATAGACTAACATTACCAGGAAATACTTTCGGACGTAAAATGAATGTTCCCGCAACTAACTTCGGAGAAGGAGACAAAGCAAATTTTCGGAGGAGGAATCACTGAAATGAAGAAAGCATAAATTGGGATCATATATTTGTATACTATGTCGTTTCGATTTGTATTTAATCCGTACCGTCATTTTATTCGGGAGCTGAACAGTCGTGAGTTTAAGGTATTATTGTTTTTTTAAAGAGTTAAATCAGCGAAAGTTTGCCCATTCTTAAACTAAGTCGTTCTGTTATTTTTAGCGATTTATCGTGTAACATATAGAATACTTGATACTCAATGATAAAGTTATTGTATTCAACAATTTTTGAATGTACACAAAGCGATACTTTTCTTCTTATTGCTATCTTAGTTTTGGTTTGATAAGTTAGGTAAATATATATAGATATATTTATATAATAATTTATATAATTAGAATGCAGAAGTTACTTCTTTCTTCTCATTTCAGCGAAAATCGATTAGGGTTTAAGTGATTAGGAAGTTTTCTTTCATAACTGCTTCTTCGATTATCTTTCCCTGGTTCATAACTGTTTCTTCTCAGTGCTTGAAGTTCTGCTTGGAGAGCGATGGCAGAAAAAGTTCATTCTCAGGTTTGTTG
The DNA here is from genome assembly GCA_030278955.1 of Hygrophila difformis. Classification (NCBI taxonomy): domain Eukaryota; kingdom Viridiplantae; phylum Streptophyta; class Magnoliopsida; order Lamiales; family Acanthaceae; genus Hygrophila; species Hygrophila difformis. The sequence continues at coordinate 23,945,982 of JAOANR010000001.1, read as the reverse complement.
TGTCCCTAATGCCGTTGTTACTGTGAATTCGGTTTTTGATAAAAATCGTGATGATCTTAGAAGGTCGTTTATCCATGATACTTATTTCAAGTGCTTGATGTTCAAGCGTACAACGCTTTTGATTGAACCTGTGTTTACTCTTATCAATCAATGGAGCGTGAGGGAAGAGTGTTTTATTTTAAATAAGAATCTGAGATCGCGATTTTCTGACGAGGATGTTTTTAAAGTGTATGGTTTGCCCTATGGTGCTGATAAAATGCATATAGATTTGAAGTCGCATGAATTAGGTTATTCATTTGCTGAGGATTTCTCCAAGAATTATGCGCTCTCTCAGGGTGAAAATAGAGTTTAGGTCATCGAGTAAGGGATATTCTTGATGATGATACAACTGTAGACAAAATGCCAGTGGAGGACTACTGGAGGTTGTATGTTTTGTTTGCTATTCATAAAATTTTCACACCGAACTCTGGAAGGCATGTTAATACAAGATACATCCAATTCCTTATGAATCCTGCAGCAAGTTTCAATTGGTGTCACCACATCAGGACATTTTTAGTTAATTCATTGAATGCCTTTAAGGCTAAATTGGATAAGGGAACAATTCCTCAGGCAAGACCTTCGGAGATTTATTCTGTTTAATGGTAACTACAATCTCAATTTTCTAATTCGTTAGTTTTAGTGTGTTTGTTAGTTATTGACTGTGTTATGGGAACGTATTTTGCAGCATATGTTTAAGTATTATTCTGAACGGGAAGAGCTTTATTTGGCTGGTTTTACTTGTAAATTGAAACGATCCCTGACCATGCTTGATGTTCAGTAGGTGTTTCCTGATGCCGAATTTCCAAATATTGATTTTCGAAATAAGTCAAAAAAGAACAATATTACGAATGATGATGGTGATGATGATGTAACTTTTATTGATTTTGTTAACAAATCAAAAAAGAGGAAGTTAGAGCAGACTGATGATTCTGAGACTAGAAATGATTTAGATGAAAATTCTTGTTCTCAGTCAATTGCTGAGAATGTTGGAGGTGGTGTAGATGTTTCTTGTTCTGTTAAAGAAAATCTTACAATGCGGATTGAAGTTGTTGATGGAGATGCTACTGAAGGTACAAATCAAAATCCAGAAAATACAAGTTATTTTGATTCTCAGTCAATGGGTGAGAATACCGCCACTTCTCTTGTTGTTATGGTTCTGTCTCAATCGTCTGGATATTCTCGTGTCCCGAGTATTGAAAGTGCTGGAGCTGTTGGAGATCGTATTGAACTTGTTGCTACAGCCACAGTGCTGGAGTTGTCAGTCCCCATGGCACGGACGTTGCTGCGCCTGCTGTAATTGAAAATCCTCCACCCTTAGGGACTGGAGTTGTTGCTCCTTGTGACATTCAAGATCCCCCAGCCCTACCAATTGAAGATCTTGCACCGAGTACAAAAGAGTTTTCAATAATTCCAAGTGAAGCTTCGTTGTTGAACAAGGCGATGAATATTTTCGAGAAAGGTTTGGAAGCTGATTCAAAGGAAGCTACAGGAAAAACAGCTCCAGATACAGAAAAGGCTGAAATGGTTATAAGAAAGATGCGTTCAGCGAGCGTTTATTTGTATTTCAGCGACTGTTATTGCAAATGTCAGCGATTTTTATATTTTCATAGAAAAGTTTTTTTTTTCTCATGTTTTTATATGTATTTATGGACTTTTTTGAATGTAGTCAAGCGATGCAGAAGATGTTGTGTTGGAAATGCCAGATGATATCATGCGTGGTGTAATGAGTATTGTTAGGGTAACTTCTTTCTTTTATAATTTTTTTATTTTTTTGAATGATTTTATTGAATTATAGTATTTGAAGAGTTTCTCTATGTTTTAATGCAGGATGTTGGCAATGTTGGTCATGCTATGGATGATATTGTTTACTTTGATAGTGCTGAAAATACAAGCTATATTGATTCTCAATTATCCGATGACAATATCGCCACGCCTCTTGGCGTTACAATTTTGTCTCAATCGTCTAGAGATGCTCATGTGCCAAGCATTGTGAGTGCTGGAGGTGCTCGAGATGGTAATGAAGTTTTTTGCTACAGACCCTGGTGCTGAGTTGTCAATACCCATGAGACAGATGTTTTTGTGCCTGGTGCAATTGAGAATCCTCGACCCATAGGGACTGAAGTTGTTGCTCCTTGTGGCATTCAAGATCCTCCAGCCCTACCAATTAAAGATCTTGCACAGAGTACAAAAGAGTTTTCAATAACTCCAAGTGACGCTTCAATTTTGAACAAGGCGATGAGTGCTTTTGAAAAAGGTTTGGAAGCTAATTCAAAGGAAGCTACAGGAGAAATAGCTCCAGATACAGAAAACGCTGAAAATGTTCTAAAAAAAGGTGCGTTCAGCGACAGAGTAGTGCGCGTTCAGTGAGAATTTAGGGGGATTTCAGCGACGTGTATTTGCATGTTTAGCAATTGATTTGTTTGTTTTTTATATTGTTTTAGAAATGTTTATTTCACAGACCAATACGAATGAATTTTGACAATGTATGTGTTTTTTAAAGTTGGTTATTTATTTATTTCAGAGAAAGTACGATGGTTTTATATTGATTAGATTATTTGTGTTTTTACTTGGTTTCTGCATGTATTTGAATGCAGTCATCTGATACACCAAATTTTGATTTGGGTGTGTCTTCTACATCGAATAGTCAACAAATTTCAGATGATATAATGGATAAGGTATTCTTATTTATTAAAAGTTAATGTCTGATTTTGAATAAATTTATTGAATCATAAATTGTAAATAGTTTCTTATATTATTGCAGGATTTTATCGATATTTCTGATGACATTGTTTTTTTATGTCCCTCTTGAAAGGGTTGAGTTGGAGGATTTTTCACAGATGAAAAAGTCTACTACTGCTCTATACAAGGGGATTAAACCTAGGTTTTTTAGTTTAGAAGATTTCTTACACTCATTTGATTTCAGTGAATTTGAGAAAGATTTGATTGCATGGTCAATTGAAAGTAATATTTTGGGCAAGGAAGCTGGCAAGTTTAATGTTTATAGGGATGCTGAACTGAGTTTTCTTACAAAATATGACATTGAGTCATTATGTGATGGATGTGATATTTTGGATAATGTTGTGGAGGTTTATGGAGATCTCATCAACAGAAGAAAGTTTAAGAAATGTATAGAAGAAAAAAAAATCAATGGAGAAAGTTTGTTTCTCTTCAACTTTTGCAGTGAGTGTTTGATATTATTCTCTTATATTTTTATGAGACAATATATAGCAATATATGTATGTTTTTGGAAAATATATGTATGTATTTTTCTGAAACAAACAATTGCACAAGGTCAGATAGAAAGGTGAACCACTTCAAGCTGCAAAGGAAGTATTTCAATTTTTTTGGGAAGAGTCCAAGAAAACCAACTTTGATGAAGATTGGAAGGAGCTTTTGAACGCTGATCATGTATGTCGCTAATTGTACGTCTTCGAATCGCTGATATATTCATATTCTATCGCGACATCTTTTTATTATTGAAGTACTTCTTTCCATATTGTCGATTAGGCCATTGGGTGACTTTTAGTGTTGATATAATAAGAAAAAGAGTATTCTACTTCAATAGTTTGGCACCTGAACCATCCTGGAGTAATGATTCAAAAATATTTTCAACGATATGGTACAACTTCAAGGTTGTTGCATCATCATTGATTAAATCAGATAGATGACATGGAAAATTTGAAGGAATACTTGCACATGTTACTAAGCAGAAGGACAATCATAGTTGTGGTGTTTTCACAATGACTTATATGGACTATTGGGATGGAATCATCAGCACACCTATCTATAAAGAAATAAGGAAGCAAGGAAACTACATTCCGTTGGAAAGGGCTAAGGTTTGTGTTGACTTGTTGATGTCGGAGCATAATTTGGTAAAATATTGGTAATCAAGGAAGTCCAAAAAGAAATTAGACTTCAAGCAGCTACTGCATGTAATCAATGATTTTGTGTTGTCTTGTTTGTAAAAGAATTTATTAACTCGAATTTGATGTGTTGACTTGCTGGAAAACATGAAATTAGACTTCAAGCAAAACGTTTTGTGTTGATTTTTTTTTGTAAAGTTTTGTTATATAATGAATGGGATGTGTAGTTTGTTCATATTTTTTGTTGTTTGCCCACGGCACTTTTGTTTTTAATTATCGCTTAGTATGCATTCTCTGCTCGCTGAACTGAGGAAGTAAAGTCGCTTAGATTTTTTCATTGCTGATGTTGCTAAAAAGGTTTAGTTGAAAATCGCAATGTTAATTGAATTACTGAAAAAATAAGTTGCAACCGCTGAGTATGGCTTAATATGTCGCTGAGTATCAATTTTGTTTGCAATGTATTAAATGAACCATCTTTTCACCCTTTTTTACCCCTTTTAACGAGAATGTCACTTATACATTCATTCTTATCCAATCTTCACTTCTAAACCCTAGGTTTACGAACCGTCATTCCACCGTAATTTCTTTCTCCCGCAATAATCCATTTTCCGACTGATACAATGTCATCCATTTCCCAACTATTTGGGTATGAAGTTTTCTCAAGGTTTCTACGGGTATCTCCACATCCCACATTTGACGAAGCAAAAGATTTTTACGAACTTATCAACAAAATCATGGAAAGCGGATTTGCTCCGGCGATGTATCATAGCCTCCTTATTGAGACACAGGAGTATCTGTTGAAAGTAATTGATGAAGCCGCCGATATTGAATCTGCTGATAGTTCTTATAACCGGTCGTATCATAACTTTCAAATTTGGATCTTACTCTTGGTGTGCTTGGAATCAAGATCTATAGGTAATGATCCTAACTCTCACTCCTTTGATTCCACTATTGTGCAGGAAATACTTGTTGCCAATGACTGTTTTAAGATGTCGGCCGAGAATACTCATCGTGAATTGCATAACCGTAAGATGGTCATTCGACGCATGTGGGGAGATCTGCTTCCTAGGCTTGCAGAGATGCAGGATGCCGACCTTGCCAGCGTGGCCAGCGGAAGTCCCCCCCGCCCCACCCCCCCCCCCCCACGGCTGCCCCGGAAAAATGTGCATCTTGCACATATGGATCATAAAATTATGTTTGGTTTGTTTTGGTTGTTTTGAATTGTGTTTTGAATTATTTTATGAAAATTTTTAGATGTTTTATTTTTGCAATAATGCTTTATATTTGTCGCTTATATGGGATTCAACTAATCGCTGAATTCAGCTCATATTGTCGCTGTGTTATTCATTGACTATCGATGACATTATGTTTATTTTTCCAATTCTTAATTTCTATTTTGGTGATGATTAACTTTGTTTTTTATGAAATGTCTTTTTCTTGTTTTGATTGATTATCATTATTTTTGGGCCGTTGAAGATTCTTAACTTTGTTTTTATATGAAATGTCGCTGAATGAATTTTTCTTTTGTTGTTGATTTTTGCTGAAAACGAAATGTTTTTTCGCTGAAGCAAAGCGGATTCATCGCTAAATATGTGTGTTTAGTCTCTGAAAAGAACTTTAATAAATCGCTGAAAGTAACTTGCATTGTCGCTGAAAAGCAGGTTACATGTTGCTGAAGCAAAGTGGCTTTCTTTGTTGATGCTTTATATTAAATGGGCCCTATGTATGAAATGGGCCTCCCCGAAAAATTGTTTGTTTTGATTATGTGCTTGGTCCTCCACCTTCTATCTAGGTCGCCTAGGAATTATATTCATTTCTATAAAGTTCATTTCTAAACCCTAATTTCACTTCGTTTAGAGCTCTTATCGAAAGTTCATCGAAATTTTGGATATCATGTCTTCCAGAGCATCTGGCACAATCGATGTTTCGAATCTGCTTCCTCAACTATTTGGGGATGCAGTTTTGGGCAGGTTTCTTCGGATGAGTCCATACCCCAAAACTGATGAAGCCAATGCTTTCAACGAACTTATCAACAAAATGATGGATGGTAGAATTGCGCTAGCGAGGTATCATAATCTCTTGGTCGAGACACAAGAGTTTCTGTTGAAAGTTATGGAGGAGGCCCCTGCTATTGAGTTTGCTAATCAATCTTATAGTCGCATGTATCCAAACTTTCAAATTTTGAATATTACTCTTTGTGTGCTTCGTCAAGAAGCAAGATTGTAATACCCTGAAATTTAGCTATGTTGATAATATTTTCTAAAGAAATAATTTAGTATTATTTCATAAGCAATTAAATTGAATTGGAAAATAAATTAATATTTTCCATGGGAGATTGATTTTCAAGGGAAAATAATTTATTAAATAGAAATATATGTTTTCAAGGAAAAAAAGAAAAAAATCAAAAGAATTAATTCCAAAGAAAAAAAATATTATAATGTACTAGCATAAACAAATTTGTATAGTGTACTTGTAGATCATGACTGTATATTTTATAAATCGAGTTTGTAATAATCTGAAGCTAGATAGAATTTCTTTTGGAAAAGGTTAATTTCTATCTAAATTTTTAGTTAATGATGGTAGTAAATATATATATATATATATTTAGTATATATAAGTGTGAGGCCCATTATGTCCTTTAACAGTATTTACAATGTGTAATTCCTTTCTTGCCCTTGGCTTATCTTTGTCTGTTCTGCCGTACTATTCACCAATCCATGCCATTGCCTTTTCCTCATTACCAATGCCAATAACCATTTCTTTCGTCTTCTCTCCGTCCGTTTGGCTATCTGCAAAAATCATCGACTCCTCCCAAATTTCCCAAATCCCCAATTCTTACAGCCACAACGCCCTTATTCTCGACGAAGTGCAGCGCCCAATTACCCAATTCCCAAATCTCCCCCCTGCGAGGGTGCCGATCCAGCGTCTCGGCCCGGCGAATCGACGCCCCGGTTTCGGCAACCAGGCATACCGCCGCCCGTTGCGTCGCTTCGTGGCTCCTCCCGGCGTCCGCTGCCGCAACTCTCACCGTCGTCTCGTCTGACACCACCTCCACCGCCGTTTAAGCACGTGTGGCGCCGGCGGCGTTGAAACCCGTCCCATCGTCCTCTATTTTCCCCAAAAACGCCTTAGAAACTCCAACGCCCATTTCCCCCCAAATCACCGCGCTGTGCCGCTGCCCTCGCCGCCGCACCCGTGTCCCTGCGTTCTGCCTTCGCCAAGTTCCCCAATTGCTCTACTTGTTCCGACTCCCACTCAACGTTGCTACTCCGCTGCCACCGGTTCGGCCTCGTCGCTGCCCTAAGTTTGGGTAATACGTGTTTTTAACTGCCACTGGTTCCCCATTTCGCCTCGCCGCCCTACGTGAGAGTAAAGATCAAAAACACCTAATTGCCACTTCGGCCCTGACAGCTTCTTCTTTAATCGAAGAAAAAGGTCAGTTATGCTTCAGTTTTAGGGTTTTATTTCAATGTTTTAAATCTCCAAATTAATGTAGTTTAACTTGTTTTAATTTGGGATTTTGTTGTTTTTAACCTTTTCGGTATGTCTGTGTTGTAATTCTTTGGTTATTAGGTGCCGCGCGAAACTGCCCTATCGCCCTCTATTTCCCCAAAATTTTCCCAACAAAATGCAGCGTTCATTTCCCCCAATTTTGTTCTCTGTAACTCTTTCTCCTTGCAGCCCTCTCAGCCTCCATTATCCCTAGCGCGTTGCCGCAATTTCTAATCTTAAACTCTAGGTTAATTACATGTGTAGAAATTCATCTATTTTTTAGATGTACTTGGCGCTAGTTCAGTGCCCATTCTTTACATGTGGTTTATCTTATTGTTCAATTAAAGGTTTGGGATCGTGTTTGTTGTACACCTGAATCCTTAAACAACAATACATCAATTGTGTTATCATGATATTGCAAATATTATTGATATTCCCTCTTGTAACATGTTAGAGAACTGCTATTGCACTACTTCTTTGTTTCTTCCAAGGACTCTAGGTTACCATGATATGCAATGCTGGTTTTACAGTAAATTTCCAACCAATACATTGTGTAGATTCTGTTGATGTTCTTGCTATAGTCTTATCCCTACTTTTTTCTATGCTTCTCAGGATACTCATATGAAATGTATGTTAAAGCTGTCATGCGAGAGGAAGCCCAAAAAAAAGGTGAACGAGGGCCTGTAGGGTTTAATATGTGACAATAAAACCTCCTTGGTCAATGAACGAGGGTCCAGTGGGTAAGGGAAATGGCTTATCCATGTTCATAATGCAAGGTCATGTTTGTTTTAATTAATTTGACGGTGTTGAAAGAAAATTAAACAAGTTGCTTTTATTGTGAATTAACATGTGGCTTGGAGTTGTAGCATGCACTGTTAATTATCTTGCTCATCTTCTGTAAGTTCTCCAGCCAGGAGATTGTAATTTTGCGAATTAAATGGTGAATCTTGCTCATATTTCATATGCTGCATAGAACAGACCTCCAGGATCATCCTAATTAGGATGCAGGAATCAATTTGTCTAGAAACTGGATGGCCACGCTCTCTCTCCAGTCTCGCTGATGCCTCCCCGCTCTGCTCTATAAAAGTAAAAAATTGACGCCGTAAAAGCCACAATCGGCGTCTGCATTTCCTGCCGAGCATCCTGTGCAATCCCGGACTGTCCGCTGTCAACACGGCTTCCCACGCTTCTGTGCTGCTGCTTTTGTATGCGCAAACGCCTCTTCTTTGATTTAACTTTACTTTGATTTGTTTTTGGGATGCAGATTGTTTTATTTTGGTCTTCAGCTTGTGCAGGTTTCGATTGAGGGATTTCGGGGGTTGTGCCTATGAGAGTGCTGGGTGTTGTTGATCACACGGTTATAAGTTGATTATGGTAAAATGCCAATTTTTTATTTGTCTGGTTTCTTGTTTTATTAGTTTATTGTGAATTGGCCGTCATATCTGATTTTTTGTGTCATTTGGGCTTTGTGTAAGGAAATTGGAATTTGGATGTTCTTTGGTTTTGATAAATTTCCCCCTTGGAGGCTTGTATTTAGCTATAACAGGGGGATATTCTGGGAAGGCAAGATACACCAGCTCGTTGTGTTGAATACTCTTATGCAACTGCTTAGTCTTCCATTTTTGTGGATGTTATTAATCTGGTCTGAACCTCTTAATGCCTTATCACTCATTAGAAATTGTTTTATATTTAGTTTTGTGTCTTCTTCTTCTTGTTTCTACTATAGTGATAATATTTGTGTCCTGTTCTGATAAAATTTGGAACTAAGTACTATGTCTATGTGTTTGTTATAATTCATTTGAAACTTACATAACTCAAGCTTTGATTTCCTTTTCATCCTTCTACAATTACAACATTTTTTCTTGTAACATCATTATTGGTGGAATGGAATCTTTTCGTTTATCTATTTTCTTTCTTGACCAGGAAATTTTCTCCATTTACCCAGTTTTATCACCTCCAAACCTAACTCCTGCGCAATCAAATAGTGTTTGCAATGCACTTGCACTTCTTCAGGTAGTATCTTTTAATAAATGTAATTCTTAATTTCAAATTAACTTGAAGTCTCTTCTTGGTCTATTTGTTTGCTTGTTGTGGAGGTAATTGTTTCATTACATATAATTCTTTTGGTTGTAATAATTATGCCGTTGTTCCTGTCCTTTACCTTTTCTTCTATTGGTATACGAACAATTCTCATCATAGGCTACATTGGTATGTAGATACACATAATTAACATGGATGATATTGTTGTAATGATTAGAAAAAAAACTGCATTTGTGAGTTTTGTTTTCACTCAAAGAAAGCTTTTTCCCAAACTGAATTGGAAATTTTACCCCCCGCCCTTTGTTTTTACCTCAACTGTTTCCTTTTACAAGGAAATAAACTCAAGAGATGGAAATGCTTCAATAGCTCAATTGCATATGAACAAAAAATAGAACATTTCTTTTGATGACCGACCTGACATGATAATTTTTTTTTCTCTTTTGCAATGTGTAGCATCGCTTTCAGAAACTTGAACGTGCTTCTTGAATGGTAATTTTAATAATTGCTGAGGCCTCACAACAAGCGTTATGCAATTAATGATTTTAATTTTTTTGTTTTGCAAGGAGGAATTATTATATTTTATTCATTTGGCCATTATCGTATATGAGAAATCATTGAATTATAACAAGTTAGTAAAAGTAGTTCAATAAAATGTATTTATGTTTCTGTGATGGGTGCTAATATATTTTTCCTGCAGTGGAATGAGACTTATTTATGTTTGATAGCATGATGAATGTGGACTGTTTAGCTTCTAGACAATCTCTATTTGATAGAAACAATAAATGGTTGATCTCAGAGGTTAAAGTCGGGTATATCACACTATAAATGGTTTCCACTTTGTTATGGCCATAATTATTTGTTCAATTCTTCTTGATCCATGTCTTTATTGTAATAGATAAACAATATTGTTTCTTCAATTAGTACATTTGAATATCTTATTACAGTTTTCCATAATGTTTTTTTTTTCTTACAGAGGGCGCGCAGCGTAGCAAGCGCCACCGTACGTGTTCTAGTATATATATATATATATATATATATATATGTAAATAAATAAATCAATCTACTAGTACATAGTTTTTAATCTAGCTAGTTATTTAATTGATGCCACACGGTGTGTGTCAATAATCAAGTGTTTCAAATGATTATAAATTCTAAACTAATGTATTAGTTGAACAATTAACATTTATTAGCAAGTTATGTGTGCATGATGAAAGAGACGAGATGCAAGTAGACTTGTAACCTTGATGAGTAATTTGTAGCTTTGATAAATTAATGCCTACCTTTTGGACGTGCCATGCATGCAAGGTAAGAGTTGTAGCCATTGATGGAAAAAAAAAAATAACCAACATAAAGGAGCTGAAGATGAGTGGCATGTGTAGGCCTCATGACTCGATCTTTAGGTTGGATGAGTTGATGAAGCTATTTAAATGTGGCTTGCATGCATGCAAAGATGTATTGCCAAGCTGCTTGCTTTATCCTCTATAAATACGGTAGCGTCCATTCCCATTCCTCATCATTCCAAAACTCTCCATCCCTCATAAACAACGCCTCACACCCTAAAAGGTTGCTAGAAGAATTTTACTAGCCATCGTCGGAAGAAACCGTAAGTATATTTTTGTTCTGTGGGCTTTGTTCGACCGTTTTTTTACGAAATCCAAAAAAGACGGGCTGGCGACGTCAAATTAGAAAGGGTCAAATAAAAGATAGCTCAAGGTGAAGCTATGGACTTACAATTTCTTGAAGATGACAGTATTCAAATTTAACGGTCGTTTGTGCATTCCAAAGGCATGCGAGGACCTCAAAAGACGTATCCACGATGAGGGACATGAAACTCCTTAATCTATGCGCCCTGGAGGAGGTAAGTTATAAAATACTTAAGATACTAATCTTTTGGTGGCCTGTACTGAAGTGAGAGGTAGCAGAATTCGCAGAAAAGTGCATGATCTATCAAAGGTCAAGGCCAAGTGGAAGAAACCTCCTGGATTGTTAAAACCTTTTGGTGTCCCAAAATCGGTGATTGCTAACTTGATAGTATTTCCATGAACTTTGTATCAGGATTACCATAGATACCCAAAGGTAGTGATAAGATATTGGTTATTGCTAATCGATTAATTAGAACATCTATTTTCATACCCATGAAAGAGACATTGAGTTTTCTGGACTACTTTACAAGAAGTCATAAGTACTAAAATAATTACGAGCACAACAATTCATCCATGAACCGATGGACAAATAGAGAGAACAATCTGGTCTCTTGAAAACATGTCAAGAGCTTGCGTTTTAGAAATCAAATTAAGCTGAGAAAGTCTCCTAACACAAGTAGAGCTTAGCTATAATAATAGTTATCATACTAGTATTGACATGGCCGCATTTGAGGCACTATATGGTAGGAAGTGTAGAAGTCAACTTTGTTGGACTAAAGGCAATAATTCAATTCCTACTGGACCAAAACTAATTGAGGAGACCGAGCGTGTTATTGAGAAATTCGAACTCAAGATGAAAGCCGCCATAATTTTTAAAAAAAAAAGAAAAAAAAGAAGAAGAAAAAAACGTATGTCGACCAAAGAAGGCGAGAAGGCAAACACGAAATAGTGATATTATTGAAGTTATCACATATGAAAGGAGTGATGCGCTTCAGTAAGAGCGGTAAACTAAGTCCTCGTTATATTGGACCTTTCAATATCAATGCCACAGTTGGTACACTGGCATATCGACTGAACTTACTAGAAGAATTAGCTCGAGTTTATGATGTATTCCACATATTACAACTTAAAAAGTATCATCATGAGCAATTCCATCAGATAATATTGAATTAGAGGATGACATTACTTATGAAGAGGGACCAGATCTTAAATACTAAAAAGGTGAGCCACAAGACCCCAAGTCATTCGCATGGTCAACTGAGGCTGAAATATATAAAGGCCAAGTATCCAGAGATGTTTCTTGAAGCCGATCCAGCTATGGGGACATAGTTGTAAAAACAAGTGGGGGAAGATGTCATAATCCCACATAGAGAATGCGGTAAAGTTTAAATATGTGCAAGCCTTACCTTAATTTTAGTAATGCAATAATTATTTGAGTAAACTTCGAGGACGGAGTTTGTTTTTAAGGATGGTAGATTGTAATACCCTGAAATTTAGCTATGTTGATAATATTTTCTAAAGAAATAATTTAGTATTATTTCATAAGCAATTAAATTGAATTGGGAAATAAATTAATATTTTCCATGAGAGATTGATTTCCAAGGGAAAATAATTTATTAAATAGAAATATATGTTTTCAAGGAAAAAAGGAAAAAATCAAAAGAACTAATTCCAAAGAAAAAAAAAATTATTATAATTTACTAGCATAAATAAATTTGTATGGCGTACATGCAGATCATGACCGTATATTTTATAAATCGAGTTTGTAATAATTTGAAGCTAGATAGAATTTCTTTTGGAAAAGGTTAATTTCTATCTAAATTTTTAGTTAATGATGGTAGTAAATATATATATATGTAAATAAATAAATCAATCTACTAGTACATAGTTTTTAATCTAGCTAGTTATTTAATTGATGCCACACGGTGTGAGTGTCAATAATCAAGTGTTTCAAATGATTATAAATTCTAAACTAATGTATTAGTTGAACAATTAACATTTATTAGCAAGTTATGTGTGCATGACGAAAGAGACGAGATGCAAGTAGACTTGTAGCCTTGATGAATAATTTGTAGCTTTGATAAATTAATGGCTACCTTTTGGATGTGTCATGCATGCAAGGTAAGAGTTGTAGCCATTGATGGAAAAAAATAACCAAGATAAAGAAGCTGAAGATGAGTGGCATGTGTAGGCCTCATGACTCGATCTTTAGGTTGGATGAGTTGATGAAGCTAGTTAAATGTGGCTTGCATGCATGCAAAGATGTATTGCCAAGCTGCTTGCTTTACCCTCTATAAATACG